>JAAGEH010000011.1:10592231-10698420 GCA_011751065.1 Lasiurus cinereus
AAGAGCATACCATGCTCATGGATTGGGAGAATCAACATCATTAAAATGTCCATACTACCCAAAGCAATCTACAGATTCAACGCACTACCCATTAAAATACCAACGACATATTTCACAGACCTAGAAAGAATTCTTCATAGATTCACCTGGAACAAAAAAAGACCACGGATAGCTACAGCAATTCTGAGAAAAAAGAATAAAGTAGGTGGGATCTCAATACCAGACTTCAAGCTATAGTACAAAGCAACTGTTCTCAAAACAGCCTCTTACTAGCACAAGAACAGACATATAGATCAATGGAATAGAATAGAGAACTCAGATATCCACCCAAACCACTATGCTCAATTAGTATTTGACAAAGGAGGCATGAACATTCAATGGAGCCAAGATAGCCTCTTCAATAAATGGTGTTGGGAAAATTGGACAGATACATGCAAAAAATTGAAACTGGACCACTAACTTACACGAAATACAAAAATAAACTCAAAATGGATACAGGACTTAAACATTAGAAGGGAAACTATAAAAATACTAGAGGAATCCACAGGCAGCACAATCTCAGATATATGCAGAAAGAACTTCTTCACTGATACTGCTCCAAAGGCAATGGAAGCTAAAGAAAAAATATACAAATGGGACTACATCAAAATAAAAAGCTTTTGCACAGCAAAAGAAACCATCAACAAAACAACAAGAAAGATCAATGTATGGGAGAACATATTTGCAAATGCTATCACTGATAAAGGTTTAATCTCCAAAATCTACAGCCAACTTATACAACTTAATAAAAGGAAGATGAAGGATCCAATAAAAAAATGGGCAATGGACCTAAATAGAACCTTTTCAAAAGACGACAGAAGGAAGGCCAAGAGACACATGAAAACATGTTCAAAGTCATTAATCATCCGAGAGATGCAAATCAAAACAACAATGCAATACCATCTTACACCTGTCAGAATGGCAATCATCAACAAATCAACAAATGACAAGTGTTGGCGAGGATGCGGAGAAAAAGGAACCCTTGTGCACTGTTGGTGGGAATGCAGACTGGTGCAGCCACTGTGGAGAACAGTATGGAGTTTCCTCAAAAAACTAAAAATGGATCTCCCATTTGACCCTGTAATCCCACTCTTAGGAATTTATCCTAAGAAATTACAAACACAAATCAGAAAGGATTTATGCACCCCTATGTTCATAGCAGCACAATTTACAATAGCCACAATTTGGAAACAGGCTAGGTGCCCGTCAGCAGATGAGTGGATCAGAAAACTGTGTTACATCTACACAATGGAATTCTATGCTGCCGTTAAAAAGAAAGAATTCTTACCATTTGCAGCAACCTGGTTGGAACTGGAGAGCCTTATGCTTAGTGAAATAAGCCAGTCAATGAAGGAGAAGCATCACGTGATCGCACTCATTGGGGGATAATAAAGAACATTATAAACTGATGAACAAAAGGATAAATACAGAGGCAGTAAAGCTTCAAACAGACTGTGAAATTACAGCAGGAAGATTAAAGTTAGGTGAGGTAGATAAGAGATCAATCAAAGGACTTGTATGCATGCATATAAGCATAACCAATGAACATAGACACTGGGGGGTTGGGGTATGCCTGGGAGGGAGGGGGCAATGGGGAGATATGTATAAAAAATTAATAAAAATTAAAAAAAATCTATAGATGTAATATGATTCAAATACATATGTTTGTTTTGAAAAAGTTAAGGCAATGGTTGAGCATCAACCTATGAACTAAGAGGTCAATGTTTGATTCCCAGTCAGGGCACATGCCAGGTTGCAGGCTTGATCCCCAGCAGGGGGCATGCAGTGGGCAGCCAATCAATGGTCCTCTCTCATCAGTGATGTCTCTATCTCCCCCTCCCTTCCTCTCTGAAATAATTTTTAAAAGTTAAGGCAACTGTTTAAAAGTATTTGTCAGAATGAAAGGAAAATAAGAGGTGTGACTTTTGGACATTTGGGCAGTTGTTAGTAACATAGAATTCTAGGATATCAGATTATCATTATATGCATGAAATTCATCAAATGTTTCTCTCTCTTTCAGTTTGATTTTCAAGAAGCAGTAAAGAATTATTTCCCTCCAGAAAATGAGGTGGTTAATGGAGAAAATTTGAGCTTTGCCTATGAATTCAAAGCTGATGCATTATTTGATTTCTTCTATTGGTTTGGGCTCAGCAATTCCACTGTAAAGGTGAATGGAAAAGTTCTGAATTTGTCAAGTACAAGACCAGAAAAGAAGGAGACAATTAAATTATTTCTGGAAAAAATGAGTGAACCATTGATTCGAAGGAGCAGTTTCTCTGACCGAAAATTCAGTGTAACTTCTAGAGGTATGTTTAAAATCCTCCTAGTTAAATAAAAGGGTAGAATAGTATAATGGGAGTTGAGAGTCAATACCTGGAAAAGATAAGGCCTCTAGATAAGGGGAAAATATAATATATCACATTATTCAGAAAGAAGTGAGACATGTTTACTATCAAAAAATAGTGTTAGGTTCCTTAAAGTTTTCTGACATAGTAGTTATATTGTGCAGCACACTCATAAAATAATTTTAAAATATGTTATTAATTTAAATACATGTTAATGCTCATTGAATACTGTTAACATTTATTTAAATATTATGAAAAATAGTGCTTTCCTGGTGTGCATATTCTTACAACAGATATGAACAAAGGTGTCAGCTGGAGGAGGAGTCTACATGGTCAGTAGCTATCAATTTTACTTCAATTAAAATAATTGGCCCTGGCTCATGTGGCTCAGTTGACTGGAGCATTGTCCATCCATAACAAAAGGTTTCGGGTACAATTCCAGTCAAGGCACATACCTGGGTTATAGGTTCCACATACCTGAGGCAACTGGTTGATGTTTCTCTCTATTCCCCTCCTACCTCTCTAAAATCCATAAACATATCCTTGAGTGAGAATTTAAAAAATTGGAAGGGTTCTCCAGAGTTTGTGAGATCACAGTAAACAATTGACATATTATATGTGGTACATTCTGGATTTTGATATCCAGTACCTCTTTCCTAAGAGTTGAGGAGACTTGTCAGACTGGTGTGGCTGAGCAGGTGACACCAGTCACACCTCTGAGTCTGTTCTCTTTGTCCTATACTAGTTGGGCTAAAAAGCAACTTCCTTGAATCAGGACTTTTGCTGTTAATTCCAACAAACAACCAAAACCAAAAAATAACTCTACCAGTCTCTATGAACCTATACTTTTCCAAAAGTTTGAATGTGAAATACAGGTCTTCATTAATTGTGTTTAATAAAGTTGTTTTTATCCAATGTTTTAGCAAAAATGCTTACTCTAGCTATTTCTTACCTTGGAAGTAGCCCATCTGTCTCCGTTTCTCTGTTTCTCCTTCTTCTTCCTCCTCCCCTCATTCCCTCTCTTCCCTCACTCCCCCAACATCTGTCTCTCCCTCCTCCTTCTCTCCTCCTCTCTCTCCTAAACCTAACCCTCTCCCTCTCTCTTCTTCTGCCCATCCTTCTCCCACTCCCTTCTCTCCCCCCTTCCTCCCCCTTTTTCTTTCTCCTTCCATGTTGCTTTAGCTTTCTCTGTCTCGGTGTTCCTTGCAAAGAGTACTCTGCTCCTTTGCAGTTGTGTGTGTGTGTGTGTGTGTGTGTGTGTGTGTGTGTGTGTGTGTTGGGAAGTGTTACCCTGATCTTTTTTGGGAAAGATGAGCTTGCCTGGTGTGGCAGTTTCTGATGCCTGGTTCTTCTTGTGACACCTCCAGCCTTACCCACTACCATAGCAGCCTGGGTAGGGTTTTACTGTTTTACTGTTTCACTGTTGTTCACCCTCTGTCATGTAGGTTGTGCAGGGTGTCCACTGCCATCCTGGGGACTACAGGGGTATGTGAAGTTGGGTAGTACTTCCTTAAAATTCACTCTGAGCCAGCCCTGGAGCCACTTCCACTCCAGAGCCATGGGGAAGGGTTCTTCAGGGCTAACCAGCAAGGTCATGATCATGGCAGAAGGCAGAGTCAAGATGCACCAGTGGCCCAACCTTTGTCCTAAGCTGTCCCAACTTTGGGCCTTTTGGCATCAAGTGAGAAAAGGCTCATGCAACTCACAGCAAAGCAACTCTGGCCCATAGTAAAGCAAATGATAACCCAGGTCCTACTGGTAAACAAAATGTAATTCATTTCTATTGTGCTTTTGAGATTTCTGAGGAAGCCAATGTTGAAATGGTTCCTTGTGTGTTGTGTGAGTCCTGAAGGCACTGTGTGTTTGCTTCTGTTTTTCAGTGATGGCAATAATGTCTGTTTTACTTCTTTCAGGTTCAGTAGATGACGTTTTTAACTGCAGTCTGTCACCCAGATCATCTTTGACAGAGCCTCTTTTGGCAGAATTAACATTTCCAAGTGTTCTGGAATCTGAAGAGACACCTAACCAATTTCTCTGATTGGACTGAACATAGTCTAGTTCCTCCTACACTTCAGGCCAACCGAAGGTTGAGGGGAGGAGGGAAGATGTGGGAGGCAGGCCTTCCACCCTCTGGTCCACCTCTCTGCTCCTCCAAGAAAGTGCTTTTCTCACATTTCCCTGTCAGGCTCCATGTAGTTGACTTCAGGACGGGAGGGCACTGCTCTCATGGCTGGGTATCCCGGAACACTTGTCCAAAGAGGCAGAGGGACCTGCAGGGCCCTGCCACTCTGAGTGCTTTGTGTAGGACCTTGGCACCCAAAGGGTTTCTTTGGCAGTCTCTGTAGGACCAGTCTGACTTGGGCATTGACCATGATACTTCATAAATCACAGTTTGGCCCTCTGCTTAGGACACCCTTGTCTGAACCCGAACTTAGCCAGCACGGCATTGGTTGTTCTATTCTTTTTCAAACTTGGCCAGGCACCTTTCACTGGAATGCAAGTGTGTTTCTCACCCTGCCTTTAGAAGAAGCATTCTAGGTAAAGTTTGCTGGCAATTAGCCAGGTTGGCAGGATGGCAGCCCTGCCACCTGCTGCCTAAACTTTTAACTCCCTTGACCTCCCTCTTAATAAAGCAACCGGTGTAGGAAGAGTCCAAGTGATGTGCAACAAAACAATGACAGGGGAAGGATCATGATTCCATCGGTGTCCTTTTTGTACATAGAAATGATATGAAAGCATATTATGTCAATTGGGTATTTTTTTTTACTTTTTATTGAATTTATGCAGTTGACATTGGTTAATAAAATGATACAGGTTTAGGTGTACAATTCTAATATACATCATCTGTATATTGTATTGTGTGTTTACCACACACCAAGTCAAGTTTCCTTCCATCACCATTTATCCCCCTTATACCAGTTGGGTATTTTAAATAAGCCTTTAGCAATCCTAACACTAAAAGCAAAATAAAAGAAAGCTACAACATTACCATAATACATTGTTACATCAATCCATTTCTCACCTATAGCTACAATGGAATTCTTCAAAAAAGAAAAAAAAAATCCTATCTATATATAAAAGCTGATTGAGTAAATCACTTTTTATGTTTATAATGAGAAAGACTTATGAATCCCGAGTATAATTTTTCTATCCTTGAAAAAAAAAGTCCTTGTATTTCAGTAGCATTACCAATTGTCTTTTTTTAATATTTGAGATGTTATGTACTATCTTTGTGCAATTAAAACTTTTTTATAATTCAACATATATTGATTAAATTGATTAAATTTGTGACCAAGTGTGTCTCTGTGTGTGTGTGTGTGTGTGTGTGTGTGAGAGAGAGAGAGAGAGAGAGAGAGAGAGAGAGAGAGAGAGAGAGAGAGATTCCATTGTGCTTTGTATATTTTCCTGGTATCTTATTAAATGACAAGGAGAATTGTTTTCACAGCCACACTCCAGAGCCTTTTGAAAAGCTGGGCTATGCAGTATTTTGAGAAAAGAAACAAAATTTGATATGATCTTAGTAATAGAAGAGGATAAACAGTTGTTATTCAATGCAGTGCCAAATGAGTATAACAATAAAATGAGTTTTATGCTAGTACAAACAAACCTTGTGTAAATATCAAATATTAAATGCTTTCCAAAGAAAATAAAAACTCTTCATAAAAATTGGCAAAGATTTTTTGAGAGTAGCTGAGTTAAGGAAACCCATCAGTAATCACTCCAGGAACGAACTAAAGGTCTAGAAGTTTTAATTTATAAAAAACAAAAATTTGTCAACTGTGAACCAAATGCATTCAGCATTCAGTATTCACTTAGCAAAATGTTATGGACTGCCTGCAAAGAAACATATATTGTGCTAATGTGTTCTATTAGCAAATGTCACAGAGAAGTGATATTGGGCCATCTTTAAAATCGGATCTTCCCAGGTAAAAGTGGCCTCAATCTCTGTGTAAAATGGCCAAATTCAGCTATTTTTACAGTTTAATTGACCTAAGCAATTCATCTATTCCATTCCTGAATTCATTCATTCAACACATATGATTGAGCACCTACTACGTGCAGTTCAGTGAGGTAGATACTGGCATATAAAGGTATGTAAAGCATGGCCTGAGCTTTCAAGGAGCTTCCAGTCTTGTAAGAGAAGACAGGTGTACAAGCTATTAAGAATAATAAGATGAGTGCTATGAGAGAAGTTCAAAATGGCAAGCATCTACAATGCTTATGATCCAGTTTTGGAGATAAAATTAATGATGTAAAACTGTAAAATTTAGTTTTAAAACAGATCTACAAAATTTGATTTATCAAAATGTCTGCTTTAGCTAAGCTCTTATTTAAAGATTCACCTTGGAGGCTATTAATTTATTCCAACAAGAATGCAAATCTGAACATTATCTACAGAATGAGGGAGTGTTGTTCTCATTACCTCAGGGTGAAAGTTTGATTTTTGGTTGAAGGATAAAATTGCCCAATGTGATTGTCTACTTTAATCATCAGTTCAACTGTCTTTTTACGGTTTCAAATACTCTATCTTCAAAGAGCAAAGTTATATTCCTCCTTAAGAAATTTAAATCCTAGCTGGTTTGGCTAAGTGTTTAGAGCCTTGGTCTATGGACTGAAGGGCCCCCAATCCAAGCCTTGTCAAGGGCACATGCCTGGGTTGCGGGCTAGATTTCCAATAGAGGGCGTACAGGAGGCAGCCAATCAATAATTCTCTCATCATTGATGTTTCTACTTTCCTTTCCCACTCCCTTCCTTTCTGAAATCAATAAAAATATTTAAAAAAATTCAAAAGAATGCACATCTATTTCTAAAGGGACCCCATAAAGAATTTTAAAAATGCTATAAATAATGGCAATGTCATTAGAATAAATTATAACTTTTGAAAAAAAGTTCATTCATTTAGATGAATAAATGTTAATTTAAAATGAGTGTTCACAATGATATTCACCATTTCTATAAACTTTTTTTAAGAAAATGAATTTATTGGGATGACACTAGTTCACAAAACCATACAGGTTTCAGGTGCACAACTCAATAAAATATCTGCATCGTGTGCCAATTGCCTCAAGCAAAGTCTCCTTCAGTCCCCATTTCCACCTCCTTTCCCCACCTCCATCTAACACCCACCTCCCTTTCCCTCTGCTATCACCATAATACCATTGTCTGTGTCCATGTGCTAAGGACACATATATTTTTTGCTAATCCTTTCACTTTCTTCAGTTCCCTTCTCCCCACTTCCCTCTAACAACTGTCAGTTGGTTCCATGTACCCATGTCTCTGTTTCTATTTTGTTAATTTATTTCATTTCATTAGATTCACATATAAGTGAGACTATATGATATTTGTCTTTTTCTGACATACTTCACTTAGCATAACAATCTCTGTGTTTATCCATGCTGTTGCAAAAGGTAATATTTCTCTTTTTATGGTTATACTAGAGGCCCGGTGCATGATCTCCGAATCCAGGACCCCTCAGGGGATGTTGGATTGTCAATTTTGACCCAATCCCCACAGGCCAGGCAGAGGGACCCCATGCACAAGGCCTCTAGTATGCATATAAGATCTTTGATTAATCTCTTCTAATTGGCACTGATCAATCAGTAAAGACCACAAACTTGAAAGACCACACCTGGACCAGGCCTGCAGGGGACCAGGCAGTTGGAAGCGACCAGGCTGGCAAGGGAGAGCAGTTAAGGGTGACTGTGAAACTAAGGACACACAGACTCTGAGATTCATCAGTCTGTTCCATGTTTCCATGCCTGTGTGCTGAGCATCTGCCCCTTAGTGGTCAGTGTGCATCATAGCCACCTGTCTAATGGTTGCTTAGGCTTTTATATATATAGACTAGAGGGCCAGTACATAAAATTCGTACATGGGGAAGGTGTCCAGCCCAGCCTGCTTCTTCTCAAATCCGGTATCCCTAGAGGGATGTCTGACTGCCCATATAGGCCAATCGTATCTGGATTGGGCCTATACAGGCAGTCGGACATCCCTCTCACAATCAAAGACTGCTGGATCCTAACTGCTCACCTGCCTGCCTTCCTGATTGTCCCTAACCATTTCTGCCTGCCGGCCTGATCACCCCATAACCACTCCCCTGACAGCCTGATTGATACCTAACTGTTTCCCTGCCAGCCTGTTTGCCCCTAACTGCCCTCCCCTTTGAGCCTGGTCACCCCTAACTGCCCTCCCCTGCAAGCTTGATCACCCACAACTGCCCTCTCTTACAGGCCTGGTCCCTCCCAACTGCCCTCCCCTGCTGGGCATCTTGTGGTGGCCATCTTGTGTCCACATGGGGGCAGGATCTTTTGACCACATGGGGGCAGTCATCTTGTGTGTTGGAGTGATGGTCAATTTGCATATCACTCTTTTATTAGATAGGATAGAGGCCTGATGCACGGGTGGGGGCCAGCTAGTTTGCCCTGAAGGGTGTCCCAGATCAGGGTAGGAGTTCCCTTGGGGTGTGGGGTGGCCTGGGTGAGGAACCTGTGGTGTTTTGCAGGCTGGCCACGACCCCGGCGACCCAAGAGGAGGCCCTCGTATCTGGGATTTATTTATCTTCTACAGTTGAAACTTTGTAGCCTGGAGCAAAGCCAAGCCTTCTGCTCCCACAGCCATTGAAACTTTGTTGCCTTAAGCAGAGGCCTGGGCCAGCCAGGGTTTGCAGAAAGCTTGGCTTCCTCCATTGCCAGGGGCAACCCAAGCCTCCCTCCTGCTCCTTCTGCAGCTGTAGCCATCTTGGTTGGGTTAATTTGCATATTTGTGCTGATTGGCTGGTGGGTGTGGCTGGTGGGCGTGGATTGTTGGTATAATGGAGGTATGATCAATTTGCATATTACTCTTTTATTGGATAAGACTAGAGGCTTGGTACAGAAATTCGTGCATGGATGGGGTTCCTAGGCCTGGCCAGTGATCAAAGCATGAGCATTTGGCATGGAAGGGCAGGTCCCAGCTGACCTCTGGGACCTGAACAGCACCTGGGTCCTATCTGCCCCTATTCACCTGAGTCACAATGCCCCATGAGGAGATGTGCTAAGTGCAGCCAGACAGCACAGGCTAAGGCACAGCATGGGCCTCTGGGCAGCCCAGCAGCAACTATATGGAAGCCAGGTGGGCAGCACGCTCTCTCCTGGCTGGCCTCACAGACTGGCTCCTGTACGAATCCACAGGGAGCCCAACTTGGCCTTGTGGTTCCAGCAGCTGCAGCCCAGCTCACCCAGAAGCAGCTGCACAGGTACAGGTGCAGGGTGGGCTCTTCACAGGTGCCCAGCACCTGAGCGCAGACACCTCACATTCTCACCACACCTCCATCCCTGTCACTCCCAACCTCAGGGATCTTGCAAGAGGTCACAGCGCAATGCCAATGCTCACCATGTTCTGCACCAACCCTTGGTGGTCAGCTCACATCATAGTGAGTGATCAAACTCCCGGTCAAGGGAACAATTTGCATATTAGGCTTTTATTATATACTAGAGGCCCGGTGCATGAAATACATGCACTGGGTGTGTTTGTGGGGGGCGTCCCTCAGCCTGGCCTGCACCTCTCTAGTCCAGAACCCCTCAGGGGATGTCTGCTTAAGCCAACATCCCTCTTGGAAATCCCTCTTGCAATCCCTCACTCCTTACCACCTACCTGCTCCTTAGTGCTGTCATGAAAACAGGAGAGGCTCCGCCACTACCACTGCACTCACCAGCCGTGAGCCCTATCTTTCTGTGTAGGTAGTTGTCTGTGGGCCAACTGCTCTCTTCTTTCTCACTTAGGGTGAGCAGCATGTGAGGGCAGAGTGGCACTCTCGTGGAACACAGAGGGCTGCCCAGAGCTGAAGGGAGTGGCTGGGCCTACGGGGTGAGAGATGGACACAAAGAACTCTATCTCACCCAACTGTGGGATGGGCTGACCAGCCTTCATCTGCCTGACCCCACCCAGGGAGGAACCAAGCAGGATGTTCTGCCTCTCCATTCTCCACCCTTCCATCTATGACACCTGTCACCCTTGCCAGGTCTCCCCCAAAGTGAGTTCACCTCAATCCCTGAATGTAAAAGGGCATGCCCCCTGATTCCCAGTGACAGGACCTAGTCGATAGGACCTGGTCTCAGGATGGTAGCCACAGCTGTAGAACAGATCTGCTTCAAGAAAAGTTGGGAATGCTGACTTTCGTATTAGCCCCTATTCCAAAAAGTGGCAGTTTATTCACATTGTGGCAAAGACACCTTCAAGAGTAACATAAGTGGGTAAAGTCAGGGCCAAACCAGGCCATTTCCTCATCCAATCTCTCTGAGGTGTGTGTGTGTGTGGACAGAACCAAGTCTCATCTCTTCACAGGACACTTCTGGGTTTGTTTGTTTTTTTAAGCCTAAAGAACAGTAGTCTGTCTCCATTCTTGTTCTTTGGAATTTTTTTCACCTTTGGATAAAAGGATACGTACATTGGGGCAATCCTCTCAAGAGACAATATTCCAGTTGCATCTATGTGATGACGACAGCATCCCGCAGAGGGATGGAGCTGACAGATGGGGAGCAGGGAATTCTGAAAATTGAAGTGATTACAGAGATGCTAAGCCTTTTCTTCATGCATCTGATAACCCTCCTCAGGGGGCCTTCAGGCTGGATGTCTGCTGGACCTTTACCACTTGATGTCCTGGCAGGCTGCCCTGGGCCCTGCTAGGTGGTGTGCAGGGCAGCCTAGGCCTAGAGAGGAGTCGCCCTAGCTGCTCCTGGTACAGCTCTTGCACATGGTCACTGGTCTCCGGGGGCATACTGGGATGGCAACGTAGATGCCTTCCATCTGATGCAGCAGTGCCCTGTTTGCACACCAGTCATAAGCCTGGGCCTGGCCCCTGCTGCTTAGGCATCCCTGGCACAGACCAGGACCTCTATGAAGTGGTAGGGGAACTTTCCCCTCTACAACTTCAGGACCACTTCTGGATGTTCCGAAAGCCGCAAGCAGCCTCAAAGCATAGCAGAACCTCTCCATTCCTTTCAAGGGTGACCTCCTGGAAATCTTTGTTCCTCAGGGTGTGGTAGGTGAGCCCTCCCATGTCCTCAATGAACAGATCCTTGGCCATGTGCCTGAAGATGTGCGCCAGGTACCCGTCAGAGCTAGCACCCTTGTGGAGCATCACCTCCTTCTCCTTCATGTCTCCAAACAGAGTGTCCATGGTGACATCATTCAAATCGAGGTCACTTTGCTCCATTATCTGGATAATTTTACCTGAGGTTAACACGCAGTCAGCACCCAAGGGAACTACATAAAGCTATGGGAACATCTTCTTAAAGGACCTCCAATTTCTTGACATAACATGGGGCCATAATGACGTGGAAAATCTTGTCTGGGGGCAGGTTCTGCCATCTGATGAAGTAATCCTTCACCAGAGAGACCATGATCTGCTGGGGAGACTTGGCCATTCAGAAGTGGGGGTAATGGGGTGACCCAGCACATACTCTGCATATTGGTTCCAGCCGGGGCAGGTGGAGATCAGCATGAGTAGCCAGGGCTCTTCCTCATGGTGCTGGCAGTACCCATGTACAAATTCCTTCTGACTCTTCAGGATGCTGAAGTCCACAGCTATCTTCATGTCAAAGACAGTGCACCCCAAGGCTTTTGAGAAAGCTGCAGAGCTTTTTTGGATGCATCAGTGACACTGAGGCTGAATTTAGCAGCAAAATAAGGTAGAGATTAAGGACACATGGATACTACCAGCACCTTGTGCTGTGATGTATCACATTTCTTATTAAGGTTCAGAACACAGAAGAAGTCCTTGGTATTCCATTGATAAACTTGGACTCCTTCACACAAATGTCACATGCCAGGCAGTCACTCAGAAATATCTTGGCATCAGCCAACTTACGAAATTCTTCCTTCTCTCTGTTCTCTTGAGCCAGACTCTGGACGTTGACTGTGGCATTCTCTTGGTCATTGATTTTTATGTTTTTTTTACTACATTCCTTCAGTGTGCAGTGATCAGACTTCATCTGAAGCGGGGCAGGCAAGGGCTGGCTCGAGTGACCTGGAAGACGCACAAGGAGAGCAATCCTTCACTGCTAGTTACCTCTGGCGCTGCTGGTGGTATCTTTTCTTCTTTGTGGAGTGTCTAAGGAGGGGAAGTGGCTGCAGTGCTTGAGGCCGAGTTCCAGGAGGCTGGAAATGCTGTCAAGATCGTGCTGGAGGTGCTGGTGTGTTGGTGTCTGGCCTGTCCTCTAGAAATTGAAAAATAGGATTACTAAAGAAGCCAGTCCCCAGTTTCACCCCACCTCTGCCACCGATTGATTGGAGTCTGAGGGCCAGGAGGAGGCACCAAGAGGCCTGCCTTCCAGCTATTTCCAGTCCCCATGCCACTCACTCTGGTTCCCGGTTAACCATCTCCTGATCAATGGGAACCCACGGGCCAGGAGGAGGGACCAAGTAAGTGGTCTACCTTTCCACCACTCACCAGTTGCTGTTGCCATGATTCATTGGAGCCTGAAGGACCCTGGTTCCCTGTTAGCCATTCCCTGATCAATGGAGCCTGAGGGCCAGGGGATGGACCAGTCATCTGTTCGGTCATTATGGAACCTGGGTTTTTATATATTAGGACTAGATGCCGAATGCATGAAATTTGTGCTCGGGGCTTGGTCCTTGCAGCCCTGGCCAGCCCTCACAGTTCCTCACTGCCCCAGCTTTGTCTGGAAGGTCATCCAGATGGTCATTCTGCTGTTCATTGTAATTAGCATATTATCTCTTTATTATTTAGGATATACATACTAGAGGCCAGGTGCATGAAATTCATTCACGGATAGAGTCTCTAGGTCTGGCCAGCAATCAGGGCTGATTGGGGCCTTCTGGCTGTCAGCCAGGATATTCACCTTCCTTTGTACCATGCCACCCCTGGTGGTCAGCACACGTCATAGTGAGCAATTGAACTCCCAGTCTCCCAGTCAAACTCCCAAGGGGGCATTTTGTATATTAGCCTTATATATATATAGATAAATAGTATTCCATTGTGTAAATGTATCATAACTTTTTATCCACTCATCTATTGATAGATATTTAGGTTTTTTCCAGATCTTAGCTATTGTAAATAATGCTGTTATGAATATAAGGGTGCATATATTCTTTTGAATTAGTGTTTCTTGGTATCTATTTCAAGAACTGGAATCATTGGTTTTTAAGTATCCTCCATTTTTATAGTTGCTGCTCCAGTCTATATTCCAACCAGCAGTGAACTGGGGTTCTCTTTTCTCCTCCTTGCCAGCACTTATTGTTTGTTGATTTATTGATGATAGCCATGCTGGCAGGTATGAGGTGATAGCTCATTGTGTTATAAATTTGAATCTTTCTGATTAATGATGTTGAGCATCCTATATAATAAAGAGGTAATATGCAAATTGATCATCACTCCAACATACAAAGATGGCTGTCCCCATGTGGACACAATATGGCCATCATAAGATGGCCAGCAGGAGAGGGCACTTGGAAGGGACCAGGCCTGCAGGGGAGGGCAGATGGGGGGGACCATGCCTGCTGGGGAAAGAAGTTGTGGGGGAGCAGGCTGGCAAGGGAGGGCAGTTAGGGATGACCAGGCTGGCAGGAGAGAACAGTTGGGGTGACTGGACTGGCAGGAGAGAGCAATTAGGGGTGACCAGGCTGGCAGGGAAGGGCAGTTAGGGGCAATTGGGCCAGCAGGAGAGCAATTAGGCATTGATTAGGATGGCAGGGGAGTGGTTAGTGGGTGGTTAGGCTGGCAGGCAGAAGCAGTTAGGAGTAACCAGGCAGGCAGGCAAGTGGTTGGGAGT
Organism: Lasiurus cinereus; assembly: GCA_011751065.1. Lineage (NCBI taxonomy): Eukaryota > Metazoa > Chordata > Mammalia > Chiroptera > Vespertilionidae > Lasiurus > Lasiurus cinereus. The sequence goes on from JAAGEH010000011.1 coordinate 10,606,387, forward strand.
CAGCAGTACTGGATTGTGAGAGGGATGTCTGACTGCCCATTTATGGGACCTAAATGGGGTGGGATCAGGCCTAAATGGGCAGTCAGACATCCCTTGAGGGGTCCCAGATTGGAGAGGGTGCAGACTGGGCTGAAGGAAACTCCCCCTCCCCTGTGCATGAATTTTGTGCACTGGGCCTCTAGTTTTTTCAATATGTCTATTGGCCAAAGATTTTACAGAGTAATGCATTGGTAAACTACCCAGTAGCTTACTTGGCCAGCTTACTTCTTAAGAGTTCAGAAATTAGAAAAATACAAGAATCTAAGAGAACAGGATGGTTCAGGAGAGGTGACATTTATACAAGATTGACAAGAATTTGATAGAATCAATAGTCTATACTTGCTGTTATGGCTTTATTTGGATAAAATGTAAGTTTAGTGAGTGACTAGTTAAAAGCATAGTTTAGACTTTCCCCATTACATTGGATTGTCCCAATAAAATAGAGAATATTATAGAATTTTCTGAATTTTTAAATAAAAAATTAGCAGTCATTTTTGGATTCCTTCACCATAACCTGTGCTAGTGGAATATAAGAACTAAATGATCTCAGGAATATCTGAGATGGTTAATATTATGGGTCCAATTGTCTAGGAGGGCAGCTCCCATAGTGGTCAAACATTATTCTGAATGTTTCTATGAGGGTGCTTTTGGATGAGATTAACATTTAAATCTGTGAATAGATTTTAATGAAGTAGATTGCTCTCCACAATGTAAATAGGCCTCTCCCATTAGTTGAAGGCCTGAATAAACAAAAGAATGACTTCCAGCCTGGGCTCTCCTGTTGCTTCTTCTGGGCTCTCCCTTGTTTTACTGTCCCAAGATTTAATAAATATACCCTCATAGTCACCTCGACTCATGTGAAATCTTTCCTATATGAATTCAAGAACCTGCACACTACAAGACAGCCCTAACACACTAGGGCCAGGTCCCCTTTTTGATAACAGTGATCTCTCCCTCTTCCCCTAGCTGCTTCCCAAGCATCTGGGAAAACTCAGCTAAGACATTCTAGAGCAACCTCCCCAAGCTCCCATAATACCTAGTGTGTTTCCCTTAATGTCATATGCAGCTCATTCTAGTGCATAGTTGGTATTTGTGGACGGAAAGAAAAAAATCAAAAAAAAAAACACAAAACCACAACCTACTTTATCATTGAAAGGGGTTGCTTCAAGCAATCCAAATTCAAAGACAGGAGGCTTCCTGCCCTGTGCAGTAGTGCTTACAATAAAATATACCTGTCCCCAAAATCCATTTTAAAGGAGAAATAAATGATAAAAAGAATGAAGATCAGCATAGCAGTAAGATAGAGGAATAAGACCTTAGGTTTGTGAGGCTTTACAACTTATAAATTACTAAAGGCCTGCTGCACGAAATTCTTGCAGGGGAGGGGATAGTCCTTCAGCTCAGCCTGCACCCTCTTGCAATCTGGGATTGCTGGCTCCTAACCGCTCGCCTGCCTGCCTGATTGCCCTAACCACTCTGCATGCCTGGCTCATCACAGCTAATCACTCCCTGATCACCCCTAACTCCTCTGCCTCCCTGCCTGATCACCCCTAATTACTCGCCCGACTATCTGATCACCCCTAACCATTCTGCCTGCCTGCCTGATCACCCCTGCCTGTGTCTCACCCCCTGCTGCCACAGCTTTGTCCAGAAGGATGTCTGGAATAATGTCTGGAAGGTCGTTCAGATGTCTAATCTAATTAGCATATTATGCTTTTATTCTTATAGATAAAAAATATTACTGATGATTACCTTTATTCTAAGAAAATTTAAATAGGAACAGATCACCTAGAGATGGAAATAATGACTGATAAGGCATTGTGCCTCTCTTTTGGGAAAGTAACAGCATCTTCAATTTTTAAGGGGTATTTGTATGACCCTGCTATTGTTCCTGGAAGTTTAATATAGGGTAAAGGGTGAGAATAAATGCCAAATAGGCAAAGGGTAGATTTTGTCTGTTGGCTCCAAGCTCCATCTATGCCCTTCTGTGCTTTCCTGTAGTTCAGGGGAAACTGCATTTCCTAGATGCCCCAGGAAGCTAACTTCTCACTGCGGGGCATGGACACAGTGGAGAAGCTCCACTCTCTGCTCCTCACTGGGCTCAGCAGAGTAGGGACAGGGGCAGGGGCAAGGCCAGGGGGAGAGGCAGTGCAGTCCGCAGGCTGCTGTCTTCCTTGGCAACACCGTTCCATGGCAGCAACAACTTCTCAGCAGCCACAGCAGGACCTGGGCTGGCTCCTTCATCCATGAGAGTGAGAATGCCTTCCTGTAGCTATTAATCTCTAACTTCACTTCTTTTTTCTTCTACCCTTTCCTTTCCAACCCTTTGGTAACCAATTCTAATATCAAATTCTATCTGCTTGAAATACCTAGTGGGGCTCTATTTCTCCACTGATGCAGGTGAACCCAGAGCCCAACCTATGCAAAGAATAATATGAATGGGGAGGAGGAGGAGGAGATCATTGATAGGCCAGAAAAAAAAGGAATAAATCGAGAGAGAGAGAGAGAGAGAGAGAGAGAGAGAGAGAAATTGGTTGTCTCCTGCATCTGCCCTGAACAGGGCTGAGGATCAAACTTGAACCTGAGATCCTTCAGTGGGCAAGTGGACGTTCTAACCGCTTAGCAACACTGGCCAGGGCCAAGCTATGATTTCTGATATCAGCAATTGCAGGTGGTGATAAGGGTCAGTGTACAGCCTTGGAAACAGTGGCTGAGATAGTTTCACTGTAATTGATGATCTTTTAACTGGGATGTGATAGTGCTACTTGGTTCAAAGTGACTGTCAAAATAAGGAACAACAATTCCATGATATGAGATAGGGAGAAGGATGAGGGCATATAAGACTGTGCTGTGGAGGCTCAGAGCAGGCGTTGTGTGTGCGTGTGTCCACTGGGGGCCTGCCCCCATCCGAGCAGTGGAGGCTCAGGGCAGGTGCCCCTGTATGTTGTTCTTTCAGGCTCCGGGCCACACCCGGCTCCTCCTCCTGAGCTGGTCATGACTGTTATGGTGTCCTGACCTAATTTGCATATTTCTCACACACACACACACATATATACACACACACACACACACACACACACACACACACACATATATATATATATATATATATATATATATATATGTATGTATGTATGTATGTATTATTTATTTTACAGCCTGGTGAGGTAGGAGCTAATCAACTCATTTTTCAGACAAAGAAACTGGGGCTCAGAGAAGTCTCTGCTTTACCCCAAGGGCCCCAGAAAGAAAATACAAGGAGTTCTTCATTCAGTGTGAAGCCCACCACTTTACAGCTTACTTGGGAGGAGGCAAATAAGACAAGTAAGATATTAATAAGAATTCACTTTTTAAATTATGTATATTCACTGCTCTATTTTAAGAAATACATTTCTCTTAAATTAAGCAATGGTAATTAGCTCTCCAATTCCAGACCTTGTTACTTTCTTAATTTAGATGCCACTACTAAGTCCTAACTTAGATTCATTCCTTTTAATAACATTGACAGAAGTCTATGCCTTCTAATGTGTTCCACCATTCATTGCTATAAAATTGAGAGCCTAAAATATGTCCTATTCCATTATATGGATAAGACTCAACTCTCAGAACACGCTAGTTTAGATCCTCATTTTAAAGAAATTCCCTGCATATCTACTTGGAATCCTTACTTTGATGCCTATTCTGTGTCCTTTGGCAACTCCCTTTGTTCCCCCAAGGTCCTATATTAGAATAACCCTTTAAGGATAATGGTGTAAATCCACAGACTGCTGGTGGTCTGTGAGGTCCGAAAGGTTGGTGACTGCTGGTGTAAATTACTTTCTAAACATGCTTCCAGCAGTCTCACCTAATGTTGCCTCTTGACACCGAGGGGGAAATATCTGTGTTCTAACTTGGAGGCATTCAATATTACTAAGCACCTACTATGTGTCAAATCATCAGCTAGTTACCAAGAATATAAAGATAAAAACCTTCCATATTCTGGGAAACTCTAACATATATGGGGTGAGGCAGTTTCGGCTGCAGGGGCAGAAAAATTAGGAAACACATGGATCTACCATATGGAGAGAAAGATCACAACTCACCTACTGGCTCCTGTTCCCAAGGACACTCTCCTATCCTCTCCTAATTCCTATGCGGATGATCTGCCTGGGAGCATGAAATTGTCTCAGGAACTCTGGTTCTATTTCTACCTACACGAGACTAGATTCCCTGTGATTTTGTCTTCTTGCTTTGTTCTTATTGCAAACATCTGTGACAACTTTGCCCGCTTTTGCTTAAACTGAAAGTTATGAATAAATGAAATTTTGTCATTGAAAACTTGACAATGTCTCTCTCTTCTACCTACTCGCCTTTTGTTCCTCTCCTCAAATACACAAGGCAGTGCTTAAGAAAGCTATATAAATTCATTAAATCAAGATATACATATGATTGGAAGCACATCTTATTGCTTTCTACACTAGGTTCCCCAGCCTCTGCACTGCTTCCTTGGAGCAGAGCAACGCAGAATCGACCCGCGTCTCCATGGCGACGCATCACAAAGCATCCAAGCGCTGGCAGCAAGCGATCCAGCTGGAACCTGAGGACAACTTGTTGAGGCAGGAATGGCACAGCCTGGGCCAGAGGGCCCCTACCCCTCTCAATATGGCCGCAAGATTCGGCCTGGTAAGATTGTAGACTCTGCCAGCATGCAGGGTAGGGAGGGATCTTTCCTGGAGATGGGATTCACTAGCAAAGACTGCTTTGGTCTTTAAGGATGGCACTCTCCCTCATGGGTGGGACTCAATTTAAGGAGAGGCTGGGAGGGAAAATGAGAGGGTGTTCATGACTTTGCCACTGTCCAACCCATCAGCATTCTTTCTGCCAATCCCTTCTTAAAATGCTCAGCATATCCCCATTAAATGCTTGGCTGGGGGATGGGTCAGAGAAAAGAAGGAACTAGTGCTTTTCAGGGAGAAAAAACGCAAAGGCAACGCAGGAAGAGGTCAGACCCTATTCTCTGAGAAACAGTACAGAGAGTGGGGAGGTGCAGAATGAAGGACACAGCCCCCAAGGGAATCCACAGAGGCAGGAGTCCCCCTCCCTTCGTTCCCCACCCCACTTCCACACACAGGTGGTTGTAGCAGAGGCTGAGAACTATGGCCTTTAGCTGTTGCTTGTAACCTTTGCTAATTTTTCTTTCAGAGTGATTTTGTATTTAACAGATGTAGTACTTTTAAAACTAATTTTGCATGCAAATACGGCAAATTTACTAACTCAGCTTTTTGCATCAGTGGAGAGAGAGCCACTCTAGCTGTGATGCTGGTGACATGAATTATGGTGTAGTCAGTTCCATTCTGGCCCTATGGCAATAACACCCCTTTGCAGCCTTCTAACTGGGTAAGTGTAGTTCCACTGGTGGCTACAGAGCAATTGGCATTATTCAACTGCAAATTCCCTAGAATAGTAGTTCCATGAGAATAAATGACATCTGTTTTCCATTCCATTCAATTTCTTTTTAAATTGAGGATAGAAAATAAAAATAATTAAGAACAAAAGTATGTGAGATACCCAGTTTCTATATGGTAGCAGGGCAAAGAGCAGTCACTCTGTCTAGGTTTCTTTCACTGTCTTCTCTTCCCTTCTGGTTAGGAAATGTTGGCATCTTCCAGATATACCCTTCTCAGTTTCCTTCCTCTGTGAGTGGCCATCCCTAACACAAGGCTTCAAGTCCATAGGCTTTCTAATCTTTTCTCTAACTGGGACGTTCCTCCTACTTTTCAAACTAAAATATTCAGCTGTCTACCAGATCCATTTGGAGGTCATGAAGGGTCTCAAACTCAGCATGCACAAAATTATTCTCCTGTCCTCCTAGACTTTGTGAGCTTGTTAAGAGGGTCCCAACTGCTCAGAACAGAAGACCAGCTTCTTGACACCTTGATTTGATCACCAGGCATCATTCGTTATGCACCAAATTTCCCTTCCCCTGGCTGAGTTTCCTCTTTACATTCAGATTGGGATCTCTCATAGCCACTTGTGTTACTCCATTTTCCCTTACAGAAGTGGCCCCTGATTTCAAAAGGTGAGCCTGCTGTGTCACTATTAGCTTTGTCTCCAGGTAGCATGAGGGTGAGGATGCCTCTATGGGCTGACTACTATTGAGCTATTACTATAGATTGAGCTCTTAAGTGTTGTGTTACTTCCAAAGACAGCCATAAATTGCCACAAACTGATGACTTATCAACAATAAAAAAATGTATTCTCTCACATTCTGGAGGCCCAAAAGCCCAAGATAAGGTGTTGGAGAACTGTTCTTCCTCTGAAGCCATCTTTGCCTCGTCCAGCCTCTGGTGGCTGTAAGCATTTTTTTAGAGGTTCCACTCAAATGATGACTTATTTGAAGAGCAGACCTTCTCACAATTTCTTCTCACTTATTTGTCCATGCTTAAAATTCTCTTAACTTAGGATATTCTGCTGTTGGGATAAAATGCTTTAAAGCATAAAATGATCCCATGAAAGCAGGAGTACCAAAGAATAAGGTCACCACTGTATGGGAGAACATATTTGCAAATGTTATCACTGATAAAGGTTTAATCTCCAACATCTACAGCCAACTTATACAACTTAATAAAAGGAAGATAAATGATTCAATTAAAAAAATGGGCTATAGATCTAAATAGAATCTTTTCGAAAGACTACAGAAGGAAGGCCAAGAGACACATGAAAACATGCTCAAAGTCACTAATTATCCGAGAGATGCAAATCAAAATGACAATGCGATACCATCTCACACCTGTCAGAATGGCAATCATCAACAAGTCAACAAACGATAAGTGTTGGCAAGAATGCAGAGAAAAAGGAACTTTCATGCACTGCTGGTGGGAATGCAGACTGGTGCAGCCACTGGAGAACAGTATGGAGTTTCCTCAAAAAACTAAAAATGGAACTCCCATTTGACCCAGCAATCCCACTCTTAGGAATTTATCCTAAGAAACTAGAAACATCAATCAGAAAGGTTTTATGCACCCCTATGTTCATAGCAGCACAATTTACAATAGCTACAATTTGGAAACAGCCTAGGTGCCCATCAGCAGATGAGTGGATCAGAAAACTATGGTACATCTACACAATGGAATTCTATGCTGCCATTAAAAAGAAGGAATTCTTACCATTTGCAGCAACCTGGATGGAACTAGAGAGCATTATGCTAAGTGAAATAAGCCAATCAATGAAGGAGAAACACCACATAATCTCACTCATTTGTGGATAATAAAGAACACTATGAACTAATGAACAAAAAGATAGATACAGAGGCAGTAAAGCATGAAACAGACTGTCAAATTACAGCAGGAAGGTTAAGGAGAGTTGGGGTAGATAAGAGATCAACCAAAGGACTTGTATGCATGCATATAAGCATAACCAATGAACACAAGACACTGGGGGGGATTAGGGTATGCCTGGGGGGGGTGGGCAATGGGAAGATATGTATACATGAAATACATTAATAAAAAAATTAAAAAAAAGAAATATAAAACACTAAGAAAGAAAGAAAGAAAGAAAGAAAGAAAGAAAGAAAGAAGAAAGAAAGAAAGAAAGAAAGAAAGAAAGAAAGAAAGAAAGAAAGAAAGAAAGAAAGAAAGAGAATAAGGTCATTACTCAGAGAGTGGGATCTGATCATGGAAATCATGAATCTGTGTGAGCAGACATATGGAGTGTGACATGTAGGGCTAAGGTTTTAGTTGGTTGGGGAAGCCTCTAGGTCAGTGGTTCTCAACCTTTCTAATGCCACAACCCTTTCATACAGTTCCTCATGTTGTGGTGACCCCCAACCATAAAATTATTTTTGTTGTTACTTCATAACTGTAATTTTGCTACTGTTAATGAATCGTAATGTAAATATCTGTGTTTCCGATGGTCTTAGACAAACCTGCTCCCACAAATTGAGAACCGCTGCTGTAAAGCCTAAGCCTCAGTCTGGCCTCCCTTTGTGGGAGGCAACCAGGCTGATCAGGGGAAGGCACCAGCCCCATCACCCTGCTGCTGCAGCCACTGCCAGTCACCACAGCCACCAAGGTGGTTTCATCAACACAGACTCCAGTCCCTTTACCATGAAAAAATGACAACTTTCTTTAGTTGTGTCTTCCATAAGATATGACATTTCTTTCTTTTTTTTATCCTCACCTGAGAATATGTTTCCATTGACTTTTAGAGACTGTGGAAGAGAAAGGGAAAGACAGAGAGAAACATCAAAGGGAGGGGAACACTTTGTTTGGTTGCCTTTTGCATGAGCCTTGACCTGGGCCCCAGCCAGGGAGAAGCCTGCAACCTAGGTACATGCCCTTGATCAGAACTGAACCCAGATCCTGCGGTCAGCTGGCTGAGGCTCTGTCCGTTGAGCCAAATCGGCTAGGGGAGGATATGACACTTCTTAGCCTTCCAACAGCAGACCTTCATTTTTTTCTCCAGGAGTGTGGTGGAAAAACCCTAGACCACCTTTTTGGATTTTTATTACCCAAGTTATTAAGAATATTATCAGTGCCATACAGGAAGCTTAGCCAATGAGCATCAGCAAAGGTGTTTCCTCTGTAGTTTAGAGTGATTGCCAATAGTCTCCAATCTCCAGCTCTGCCCCTGCCCAGGCTTAAAGCCTCTGATTGCTGGCTCTGCCCCTGCCCCTTTGGCTCTGATCACAGTCTTGGCCCTCCCCAGGAGGCCCCTGGCTCAGACCCTTCCCAGGCTGCTCAGAGCCCACGCGGGGCCTACCTCAGAGTGACATGGGTCCCAGGATGTTCCTAGGACCCTGGCGCTGGGCGCCTATGTATGCAAATAAACTACTATCTTTTGGGGGGTTAATTTGCATACTCACTCTGATTGGCTATGGGCATAGTGGAGGTACAGTCAATTTACATGTTTGTCTATTATTAGGTAATATATGTAAACCAGTATATGATTATATCAGCAGGTATAAAAGTCTGTAAAGAAACAGCCATGGAGGTACAGGGAAGTAGGTGATGACAGGCAGGGAGAAGAAGGAACAAAGAAAAGGTTCCACACAGAAACCTGAAATAGAAATTCTGAGCCCGTTTGTGCATAATCATTTCATGTATTTATAGCTTTGTCTAATGTGATATATCAAAAGTTGGTCAGTAAATCAGAAATAGTGAGCATTTTAAGATGACAGAATTTCAAATAAACTTTCTGCATTATATTTTTACGTATTGCTTAAAGGTTTTTAAAAAAGGCATGTATGAATTCTCAAGAAAAACAATAGACCTATTTTTATTTAGGGAGAAAATCCAGATAATTAAATTGAGCTTTGTTTCTCAGTAGAGGCCACAAATTGGCTTTTATTCCTTTAGACTAAAAATTACCATCTAAAATGTTTTGTCTTGCAAAATTACTTTAGTTATAAAATTGGTCTGATCCATTTAAAAGTACTTTATTTTACCTTTGGCAGGTAATACCCACTGGGACTCCTATACTACCATGATGAAGACTGCATTCACGCCTAAGACAGGAGCAATGCCTGCTTTAATTCGGTACATCCCTACTTGAGTCACACTTTAATTTGTTCATTTATATACTACTAGGGGCCCAGTGCATGAATTTGTGTAACTTGAAAGGAACTGTGGGCTGAGAGGCTGCAGTAGACACAGGGGTGGGACTTGGCCCATCCTCCATGCCCTTGCCGGCCCCTCCTACCATTTGCCAGCAGCCCCACTCCCACTGCTTCTGCTCCAGTACTGGCCCCACTTGCATCCACATCCACTGAAGGCACGGAGCAATTGGGGCTGGCGCCATCAGTGGGTGTGAGTGGCAGCTGCTGCCCTAATTGCCCCTCAGGAGGAGGGGAAGGTGGAGAAGCCCTCTAGGGTGATCAGGGCTGGCAGCCACTGCTTGCACTCGCTGATAGCACCAAGCGATCAGGATTGGCTCTGGGCACTGGCAGCAGGTGTGAGCAGTGGCTCTGATGCCAGCTGCAGATATGAGTGGGGCCATCACCATCAGCGGGTGTAATAGGCGGCTGCTAGCCCTGATCTCCCCTTAGGAGCAGGAGGAGGTAGACAAGCCTTGAGGAGCAATAGGGGCCAGCAGCCACTGCTCACACCCACTGACAATGCCGGGTGATCAGGGTCAGCACCAGGCCCTAGCAATAGGTGCAAGTGGCAGCTCCAGTGCCAGCAGTGGGTGAAAGCAAGGCCGGCGCTGGCAGCAGATGCAAGTGCCAGCCAGGACCGTGGGAGCAAAGAATTTTCATTAACTACCAGAGGCTCACCCTGATGACAGAGACTAGCACCCCACCTTGTTCTGGTGCCCCCCACCCCCTGCTCATCATCCCACCAGGGCTAACACCTACCATGTTCCACGCATGTCTCCTGGTGATCAGCGCACGTCATAGTGACGGGTTGTTCGGTGGTTCTGGTTGTTCTGCTATTCTGTCTATTTGGATATTAGCCTTTTATTATATAGGATTATTCAGAATTTAAAACAAATAGCAAGACTAACCAGAGAGAGTTTATGAAAAGTGCATTCAGGTAGGACCTACTGCATGCACAGTTATCCAGGCACCATAGAGTGAGAGTCCCCCTTCAAACATTGTCCAAAACTCTTGCAGGAAAACTAAGAAAACAGACCCATAGTTTCTTCATCAAGTTACTGTATTTCATAGCTTTCAATAGAGTTATAAGTATTCTAATAGAATTGTGCTGCCTAAACACTGAGAATGAATTGAATTCATTACCTGAGTCATAGTGGGCAGGCAATGACAACTGAATGAATGGATGAATAACTAATTGTTAGCATTTCTATCAACCCTAGTGCCACAGTCCCCTTACTCTTACATCCACTCTTCCACTTTTTGCTTCCTAAAGTAATGTTGGCTGGAAACTTCTCCAATTTCACCTGAATTGTGACTGGGGTAATTTCCAAACTTCACTGCTGCTTTTCTGAGCTCACTGGTGGATAAGTGAGAGTGGGATTAGAAAAGCCCTGGCATCTTTCATGGCATCGGTGGTTGGTGGGAAATTAACAAGGAGACCCTTGACTTGCCTGTGTTTACTCTGTGAATTGTTTTTAATAAAGAGGATCTTTTCACCTTAAAAGTTCAAATTATTGAGAAGTCATATGGAGTATTGGCAAAACCATGGCTGTGGAGTCAGGCAGAAATGGATTCTAACCTCAGCTTCCTGCTCTAACTTGTATTATCTCTACTATCCAAGGCAAGTAACAAGCCATCTGTGGCTCAGTGTTATGGTTGGTGGTGATTCTGAGAACAGAATGAAAGCACTAGCACAGTTACTAGAGTGAAGAGTTCCTTCGGGCTTGAAGACTTGAATTCTGAGTTATTGGCTATCCCACTGAGTCCTATTATGTCCCTTCCATTATGTCCCTTCACTGGGAGATTCATCCTTTGACAGTAATGATTCTGCCAGCTTCCCAGATAGTAACAGAAAAAACAGTTAGGATGAAAGCCAAAAACAAATGGGTACTACTGAAGTCTAAGTCAATGGGCTTCACTCAAACTGAAATGTTTAAGTTAAAAAAAAAGTTTTCATCATAAACTCAAATGGTTATAAACAATAAAACATCAAGCCCATCCTAAATATTGACATTAAAAAATAAAACTTTTAACTCATTTCTTTGAATATAACCAGGAGGTAATCTAAACACTTTAGCAGATTGATATGCATTATATGATCCTTTTTTAATATTATCCTTTTAAACAATGCACAAACAAACTCTTCTTTCATAGATAATTGATTTCATTAATTTTACTTCTTGAACTTTTATTCCCACTCTACTTTTCTTCATAGAATTTTACTCTCCTTTAATATATTTTGGTTTAAAATCAATTTATTGATCACTTCATTATACTTCCTGGCAACTATCTATAATTATAATAGAGGAATATGCAAATTGTCCAGGACACCATCACAGTAACAGTAATGACCAAACAGCAGCAGATTGTGTGGGGTGACCAGGCTGGTGGGGGGATGGGCAACCAGGCTGGAAGGGGGAAGATGGGGGTGACCAGGCCAGCAGGAAGGGTAGTTGGGGGTGACCAAGCTGCTGGGGGGGGGCAATAAGGGGTGACCAGATCAGTGAGGGGGGAAGTTAGGGGTGATTAGGCTGATGGGGGGCAATTAGGAGTGACAAGGTCAGGAGAGGGGGACAGTTGAATGCAACCAGGCCACAGGGGGGCCAGTAAAGGAAAACCAGGCCATTGGGGGGAACAGTTATGGGTGACCAGGCAGGTAGGCAGGTGAGTAGTTAGGAACCAGCAGTCCTAGATTGTAGAGCATACAGGCTGGGCTGAGGGGACCCCGCCCACATGCATGGATTTCATGCACCGGGCCTCTAGTTTTAGTATATTAATTGAAATTAATTTTTAAACATGTTGTGTTACCCTAAGTTTTGAGTCATCACAATTATTTTTAGTGCACACTTGCTGAAAGTAATACATATAATACAAATGTTAATAATTACTAAATACAAAAATAAATTTTAAAAATTTTTAAATATAAAAGTAAGTACATCTTAATGAAATAAAAGGAGCTAATCCTATATAATAAAAGAGTAATATCAAATTAGTCATCACTCCACTACACTGACAAGCCACGCCCACCATCCAATCAGGAGAAAGTATGCAAATTAACCCAACCAAGATGGCTGTGGGCATGGAGCAAGCAGGAGGCTTGGGTTTCCTCGGCAATGAAGGAAGCCAACTTTCTGCACACTCTGGCTGGCCCAGACCTCCACTCAAGGCTACAAAGTTTCAATTATAGAAGATAAATAAATCCCAGATACCAAGACCTCTGCTTGGGTCACCTGGATGCATGGCCAGCCTGCAAAGCACCACCAGCCCCTCACCCAGGCCACCCCACACTCCAAAGGAACCCCCACCCTGATCCAGGCCACCCTTCAGAGCAAACCAGCTGGCCCCCACCCATGCACCAGGCCTATATCCTATCTAATAAAAGAGTAATATGCAAATTGATCATCATTCTGACAAACAAAAATGGCCATCCCCATGTGGTCAAAGATGACTGCCCCCATGTGGACACAAGATAGCCACCACAAGATGGCCAGCAGAGGAGGGAAGTTGGGAGAGACCAGGCCTGCAAGGGAGGGCAGTTGTGGGTGATCAAGCCTGCAGGGGAGAGCAGTTGGGGGAGACCAAGTTTGCAGGGGAGGGCAGTTAGGGGCAAACAGGCTGGCAGGGGATCAATTAGGAATCAATCAGGTTATTAAGGGAGTGATTAGGGAGTGATAAGGCTGTCAGGCAGATGTGGTTAGAGGCAATCAGGAAAGCTGGCAGGTGAGCAGTTGGGAGCCAGCTGTCCTGGATTGTGAGAGGGATGTCCAACTGCCCATTTAGGCCTGATCCTGGTAGGATCCTGGTAGGATTAGGCCTAAACAGACAGTCAGACATCCCTTGAGGGGTACCAGATTGGAGAGGGTGCAGGCTGGGCTGAGGGACACACACTTCTGTGCACGAATTTTATGCACGAGGCCTCTAGTAACTAAATATATAATAATCATATGTTCACATGATAGAAAAAATAGAGTAGGTGGACCTTTAGTATTCAAAGGTAATACACGACCCTGAAAAACATGATACTCTTTAAATATTCTCTAGTTAGTTTATATATATAGTTTTGAGTGTTACTACTTTTGGAGTGAGATTGCATTTAGCATTAATTTTTTACTGCTTCTTTTAAAAAAATTTAAATTTGTAGATGCTAGTGCTGAGAAAACTTGTTCGCAATAAGTAGACACAAATAGAAGGCATTTTTAATGTCATTTACACTCTAAACACTCAGTTATATTTTTAATGATTGATTGACTAATACCATGAGTGGTACTCATTCAATATTATTGAAAGCAAACAATTAGATGATTTGTCATCTAGTTATTCAGTTAATCCCTTCCTCATTATCTGAGAAGTGTACTGAAAAGGCATGTCTTAACAAATGAGTATAAATTCCATGTTACTATTTTACTTGGAGGAAACCAAGTAAAATACTATTAAAAGACGTAGAGCCCTGGCCAATATTCACTGGTTAGAGTGTCAGCCCTCAGACAAAAGGGTAATAGGTTTGATTCCTGATCAAGAGTTTATATGTTGGTTGCAGCCTTTATCCCTGGTCTTGGTTGGGGTGCATGTGGGAAACAACCAATTGATGTGTCTCTCTCATATTAATGTTTCTCTCTTTTTCTCTTTCCCCCTGCTCCTACCCTTCACTTGCTCTTAAAAAAAAAATCAATGCAAAAAATATCCTTAGGTAAGGATTAAAAAAAAAAAATAACTTAGAAAATTGGAACATTAATTTCAATAAATGTTTTCCAATACAATCTTTTTTTAAATAAAGAGCTTTTATTATCACATACTTAAAATATATTTTAATTAAAATCTTGGAGCTGAAGATTAATTTATACAATTTTCGGTATGTTTACTTTGTTGGTAAAATCAGTCCTTGTTGTCAAACCAAAAAGAAAAATTAGTTTACTTATAATCAAAAGAAAATCTGACTCTATTTTTCTGTTCAAATAAATGTGTATATATTATTTGAGGGATATTATGAAAACTACTGATAAATTATGGAATGTATATTTTAGGATTATTATTGAAAATAGACAAGGAAGTGAAAAAGATTCAGGCCTAATACAGTTAACTAGAGGTCTGGTGCACAAATTTGTGCACAGGTAGGGTCCCTCAGGGTGGCCTGCAGGGACAGGCCTCAGTTCATGCCCCCAGGCTCTTAGCCCCAGCTCATACCCCCAGCCTTGTGGCCCCGAGCCCCACCTGGCACTGCCCTCTCACCTGTTCTACCATCCCCACCCCTCAGTGCCTGGGAACCAGGCAGTGTGACTCTGCCCCATGCCACCACCACTGGTTGCCATCTGTGAGGAAATTGGCAGAGCAATTGGATTCCCACTTACACCCGCCTTGGCCTGGCAATGTCTACTCACATGTTACACCATCCTGCCAAGATCCCACTCTCATCATGGCCCATCGAGGCTGGCAGTGCCTCCACTGCCACCTGTTGCCAGCACTGAATTGCCAATGCTCACCATGTTCCACCTTGCCCCCTGATTGTCAGCACATGTCATAGCAAGTAGTAGAACTCCTGGTTGAACTCCTGGTCAAACAATTTGAATATTAGGCATATATACATATATATATATAAAATTATATCCAAGTAATAAAAATAATGCAATGAAATATGTAAGTTGTCTGTGAAGTGAAAAATATAATAAAAAATCATGTTCCTTATTAAATATGTTCTCAAGTGTCTAGAACTTTGGTACTTAACATTTGGGAAAAATTTAATAATAATAATATATAGAAATCAGAAATTTCAATTTCACTGAATTCTTTAGACAGTAACTCAAAAATTTATTATGCATCTTAAAAAGATAAAGTTGTATGAGATAAAAATTTATTGGTTTGGAAAGTTAACATATATTGTTAATATTTTACAACATAAAATAAAATGAAGATTGGCTATAAATATTTCATAATATGATTGGGCTTAAAAATATAATTTCAATACCTTATTGAATGATGAATGCAAAATCTGAAGAAAAATATCACAAGATTTTTATGTGCCAGTTTTATCCAATGAATCTTGAAAAACTTAGTAGCTTTGGGAAAGAATCCAGTTACATTTAAATGTTTTATTTTATTTTATTAAATATATTTTTATTGATATCAGAGAGGAAGGAAGAGGGAGAGAGAGATACTAGTAAAAAAAAATCAATGATTGGCTGCCTCCTTCCCCCTACTGGGGATTGAGCCCTCAACCTGGGCATGTGCCCTTGTCTAGAATTTAACCTGGGACCCTTGAGTCCGAAGGCTGATGTTCTATCCTCCAAGCCAAACCAGCTAGGGCAAGTCCAATTACATTTTAAGAATCAGCATCACCATCATCTTCTATTTCATCTACTCAGGAATCTTTTCTTTCCAGTGAGGACATATCCTAGAGATTTTTTTTAAAGCTAAAAAAATGTTTTAAATATGTGGGGAAATAAGACATTTTAAGCATTGTACATTCTCTGCTCTCTTCCCAGAGGCTTCTCCCTGAAGAGGAATGAACATTTTATAATTTTTAGATGAAAAACTAGACATTACTCTGAATGATGGTGCTACATGTACCTAAATTCAGAACATCCTGCACAGGCTTTAATATCTGATGATAGCCTCAGCCATCACTCTCTCAAAAATAAACAGAGGGGCTGAAGGCAGATCGGTCAACATGGCGAGTTCTCTGAGTCTCCTGCTGGGCCAGATATCTGAGGGTTCATGACCCAGGGACTGGCAGGCCTGGGCTCTACCATCCTGGAGCCAGACCCTGATTCTGGCTGGGAACCAGAGGAACAGTAGCTGCAGGAGGTAGAGAGGTACCTGTTCCTTCCTGGGCCCTCAGCCCGAAGCAGGGCCTTGTGCCAGATGCTGTAGGCCATGGCCCTCGGGGTGGGCATCCCACCACTGAATTCACAGCGGCTCTTGCTTCTTCCCTTATCAGAGGCACATGGGATGGTATTCAGCTCCTTTATGATACGGGATTTTCAGACTGGAATACTCGGTGTTCTCCTGGACAGGATGGCTTCCAGGACACTCTGTCCATTGGAGTCGAAGAATGAAACCACAGAGGGAAGATGGTATAGCAAAGGTGGAAATTTATTGAAGAACAAGCTCAAGCTCCCAGAGGGGGAGAAGGAAAGAGTCCCACTAAGTCCCTCCTTCTAAGGTTTATACAGGCTACAAGTCCCTGTGTCCCAACACCCCCTCTGATTGGTCAATATTCCTTTTAATTTGGTTACTATAGCAACTCCTGAATTCAAGTCTCACATAAGGTTCCCTCCTTCCTCTCCCTTATTTTTCTTCCATTTGCTCTGGGCTCTTCTTTCTCCCTCTTTAAATGAGGAGCTGCCTTCTCTTTATTTTGTAAATGTGTATCCTTTGCTACTCCCAGCTTCCTTGTCTTATGGAAATGTAACTTCTGGTGGCTCCAGGATCCCTTATCTTTTGGAAATGTACCCTTTTGCAATTCTATAGTCCTGTGTTTTTTTCCATGGACCACCTAATTTTTAAAATTTCCTAAACCTTCCTATTTCCCCCTAAAAAAATCCTTTCATTTGGAAACACAGGTCTCTTCACTCTCACCCATTTAGAGAGTTTACCTTGCTTGGGGGCTGCTGTTGTAGGTGTAAGTGTTAGATTTCCAGGCTAGTGAACAAAGAGACGAGGGTTGGGTCTCCTTACTTTAGCCAGAGATGCTTCAACCACCCATAATACTTCCATGCATGGCTCCTACCATTGGTTCTCTCTCCCAGTGCCCTGAAATGACAGAAAAAAAAGTATTCCTGTTCCAGAACATTCAGAGGCAAATGGAACCACGAGGGGCCCTGCTCAGGACTCTGACACAGGAAGCCATGGAACAGATCTGGTATTTACCTAAAGAATTTCCAGAGTCCTGGTCAGTTCCCAGAATGGCTGAAGTCTTTGATGTTAGTATGATGTGATCAGAAGGGTTTTAGAAAAGCAAGTTTATACCCACATTGGAGCAGAAACTGAATCAGGATAAAGAAGTTATTAAGAAAGCTGAGCTTACTCACTCGATCCACCAGCTTCCAGACCCTGGGGATACCTGGAAGCTGCTTTTTGCAGGCTACCCTGTGTCAGGAGATGAAGCATCATTCCAAGGCCAAGTTTATAACATCGCTTTGAAGGTGACAGAACTGAATACTCAGAATACAAATGAAGTATCCATCTTCTATAAAAACTGTTGTTTGAAATTTTAACCTGGCTATTGGCTTCTGTAAATGTTTGCTTGTTTAAATAATAAGGAAAATGAGACTATTCTCACTTCAGAGAGGCCATTAAACTTTCCCTGGACAAAATTATCAGTTCTGGCACCAGGCCAGGCCTTTGGTTGAGGTCTCAAGGCCTCAGCACATAGAGGCCCTTTAAGAACTTGCAAAGGGGCAGGAAACATCTCATATTTGGGAGACAAAGAAGGTAAAAACATATAAATAGAGAAAATTTCTGCATATTAGGGCCCAGAATTTGAGAAACATTTTCCTCTGGACCCGTGCATAATAAACGTAACTCCAAACTCTCTGAGCATGGTTTGATTATTCCGGTTTTCTGTAACATTTTTGGTTCACTGAGATTCCGGGAAAACCAACCCATATTTGGCTTTTTAGCCTCTGGTGAGTGGACTGGGTTTGGGGTCTGGGGGAGCCGGATAGGCCTCTGGGAGGTACCACTCTGCTGATTTAGCAGAATTGAACTGGGGGATTCCAGGCCCTCCCAGACCTCAGCCCAGGACCTGGCCGGCATCTGGAGAGAGCAAACGGACATTTCTGGACCTGTTGACAGAATCTGTAAGGTAGGGGCCCTGTCAGTTTGGCCCACTCCAAGTGAGTGGAAGGGAAAGCTTGATCACCTCCCCGGAAGCTGTAGCTTCCTCAGGTAAATTAATCAGGAATCAGGTGTCAGGTGGACTGTTTAAACTGGGTAAATATCTGGTAAAAGTAAAAACTTGGATTACCTAGTATATAAATGTGGGACTCTAGAGGTGAGTGAATTCAGATTTGATTAGGGAATTATGAGTTCACTCTGCTGTTTGTTTGTGTGTAAAACTAGCCAATTTGCTACCGAGAAGGGGGACTGGACACAGTCTTAATTCCTCCTGTAGGTTCTCACCAAGACATTGGTTGCGAATTCTGTTCTGAGGCATGGGTGCCAGGAGTGCCCCAAGCCTGTTTGGGGAGTTGGGCATTGTTTAGTTTATCTGCTCAGCTCCAATCTGGGCTAGTCTACCGAGGGAGTGTGAGTATGGATGTTTGTCTGACTTGGAATAATTATCTGCTCATTAACTGGTCTGTGTGAGGCACAGGCTACTTTGTGCCTTCTGACTGTACACAGGAGAGTATTTCTTATCTCTTTCTGTTGTTTAATTTGTTTAAGGATGGGGTGGACAGAGTGCAAAAGTCTTTAGCAGTTGCTGGAATTCTTTTTCTGAGTTTTTGCTCTCTGTCAGAGAGGGAATCAGCCCATTTAGCTAAGAAAAATTTCTCTCTAATTTTGTATAAGTAAGGGTTTCAGTTTGTTCTGATTTGTGAATTTGCTATATTAAATTTTAAAGTCCAAGGGTTAATTTAAAGGCATAAATTTGTGACATTTCAAAGAACAAAGAACTTTTATTTATGGCTTTTTTATCTCTCTTGGTGGTCGGAGACTTCCAGGGACAGGGCTTACAGCTCTGCAGGGCAGAGAGATTTACAGGCCCTGTCCCTGCCTGTGATATCATAGTCCAATGTGAGCCATCTAAGGCTAAACTAAGGCTGGAGTTATTATTAACGTGTTCATTTTATTTTATTTATTTATTTATGTGTGTCTTTTGTCTTCATGTTTGATTTGCTGTTTTCATTTATGAGGATCCTCATAGAGGACATAACCTGGTCTTTCCCTTCCTCCTTCATCCTGATTCCAATAGCATCTGTAACTGGATTAAAGATTTTTTTTTCTTTCAGGAGGCCATCCAGGCTTTCAGTTTGCAAGAAATCTCCTACACACCCTTATCCTTATCCACTATCTTTCCAGGCTGACTAAGAGTCATTTTTCTCCACAGGTTGGATCTCAGACTTCGAAGGGAGCACTGCTATAGCAGTAATCTGTAGTGTTCTCTGAAACTCTCACTGTTTCTCTTTCTCCCCTCTATAAGAATTATCTTCCTCTGATTCACAATAGGAAAGGAAGACAAGCAACTGGACTGGGGAACGGGAATGAGCAGAGAAATCAAGAGTGGTAAAAAAAGAAGGTTTATGATACTCCAGGGGCTTAGAATAAAAAGGAAAAATCTATGAGGGAAAACAATGGTTACAGAAAGAAGTATCCTAAAATGTAAAAAGCCTAAATATACTGGATCTCAGACCATTTGCCTTGTGTCAGGACAGAGTAAATGGTTAATGCAGAAAAGACGGGCGGGAGGATGTCGGCAGTTAATCATGAAGCAGGGAGAGATAGGTTTTTGTTCATTTTTACTGGCTCCAAACCATTCTGCTGGCATAGGGGTCTGGTCCAGATGTCTTATCAGAACTTCATTAGATTCAAAGCCACAAATTTTCTGCAAGCATAATGAATCTAGCTGCCCTGGCGATTTAAAACTGGTAGCTAGGCCGACTCAAGTAAAAGAAGGGAGGCTGGATGCCTGAGCTGCCTGCAGTGACCCTAGAAGAAGCCACAGCAGCAGCAACAACAACAACAAAAAAGCCTGGGACAGCAGACATATACCTGATACTAGAGCTACCCTGCTGCTTCCCAGTGTATAATGAGCCTTTTACAACAAGCAATATAAGACTTAGGCCTTTGGCTTGCTGCCTATAACAGTTAAACCAGAGGCCAGTGACTGCTACTGGCCTTCTGGCAGCCTCAGGAATAGAGCAGTGAGCCCAGCATCTGTAAAAGCAGCAGATAGAGCTAGTGAAAGCTCCCTGTTTACAAATGTACTGAAAGGGTTCAGTACCTATTGCTGCTGGAAGAAGAGGGGCTGAGATCCCTTTCCAGTGCACTCCCCTGGGAGAGGCCTGGTCGCTGCTCTGCCACAAAAAGGACTTGTGAGAAGACAAAGGGCCTAATACCCAAGCCACTGCCACAGAAGTGCTTTGGAATATGCAAAGCCGTTTCTAACTGCAACTCTGGCTGTTTTGGACTGGCAGCTTAAAGTCAAAAAGCAAAAGAAAGGCATTCTCCCTGGACCAGGGAGCCTTTAGGACTTTGAGATTCTTCAAGAGAAGAGTCTGACTGAGGGATGGCAGAGACTCTATTGGGTTGGAAGGATCTAAGACCACATGTTAAATTTATAAATTACAGCTTTCTAGGCAGATTTCCAAATCCAGTTATGTAGGGGTTAAGCTGCCTGTTGCAGCAAAACAACTTTTTCCTGTACTTAGAATAAATTTTAAGAAAGTAGGAGTGTTTGTGGCTAGAAAGAAGAATTTGCCACTATGCACAGCCCTGACGGTGGCCTGCAGAAAACTGTATAATAAACTTAGATGATGCCTGCGTCTTCATGGACATGATAATTTTGCTTTAGTTAGAAGGCCAAGAATAGACCTTAGTCACTCCCTAAGATTTGTATAGCCTTACCATATGTCATATATGGTAGCAGAAGATTTGGCTACCTAAGGTGGCCATAGTGCCAATATTATACTTCATTGTATTAATAATATTACATTAGCCTTACAGATTTGAATGCAGTTGCCAAAAGGGCAAGTCCCCAAATGGGCAAGAAAAATAGCCCACTGGTTTTGGTCTCTATTGAAAGACAATTGGCAGCCTGTATACTGTCTTGCAGGCCTGTGTGGCCATACTTGTGTCAGATGTGGCACAAACCTCAACTTTAAGAAACTGGGGAAGGCCTATTTGGAACAGAGGGAAGTGGTGAGTATCAGCTCTTTGTTATAAGAATTACAGATCCCATGAGGTCCAGTGACATGTGAGACCCTATAAAACAATAAAGCTCCCTTAGTCCTTTCTCAGAGGGCATGTAACCCCTCCCAGAGACCATATGAAATTTTAAGGACAAGTCAAGTAGGGAGAACCCTACTACTAAGACAGCTATAATTGTCTATTTAAATATAGACACATTTTAAATTTCTTCTTGTCAATTGAAGCCAATTATATTACTCTGAAGAATCCATAGAAAAGACTGACAAGGAAAAGAAAATCAGAAGACCTTAAAGCAGGTCAGTATATTTTTCTCCTTATATAATTCCTCTGAAATTTGGCAATACTTAATAAATCATGGCAATTCATTTCTTTGCATAAATTCAATAAGACCAGTTTCCAATAGTGGTTTTATTGACCCGAAATTTTGACTGGAGTATCATATTTTAAAGAGCCCTGTCTGAACTCTGAAGACTTGAAGCCAATAAGAGTGCCAAGGAAAATCCTGGTATCCTGCTTAGGAGCCCTTTAAATGGCTGGCGCTAGAGCATCAGGCTCATGCCTTATTATCACTGGCAGTTGGTCAGAGTAGAAGGGAAGCAATAAGGACACTTTTATGTCCCTACAGAACCCTCAAGCACTCTGGGTTGCAATGAGTAGGAGGGGTACTGAGATGGGCCTTAAAACCTAAAGTCGGGAGAAACCAAGATGGTGGCATAGGTGAACACCTAAACTGCTGCCTTGCACAACAATTTCAAAACTACAACTAAAAGACAGAACAGACATCATCCAGAACCACAGGAAAGTTGGCTGAGTGAAAATTTTACAACTAGAAGGAAAGAGAGGGGCTCATGCAGACTCAAAGGAGCTGCAAAAAGCTGAAGTACGGAGACGTGCATGTGGAGAGAGTGGGCACCAGAGTGCCTGGCTGGCTTTCTCTGGAGGGAAGGAGACAGAAACTTCCAACTGCACAGAACTCCTTATACTACGGCATTGAACCCAAGTTTCGGGGGAGACTCTGGGGACCAAGACTCATACAGGGCCGGAGCACAAGGGAACCAGAAAGGCAGACGCCTAGAGGTATGCACAACTGTGCGCACAGAGATGGCTGCAAGGATTATCCAGAGACACTTGAGACCCAGGGGCTGTGTAGGGCGGGGCTGACTAGAAGCCAAGGCCATCTGCTAAGCCCTAGAAGAGAGAGAGCAAGATACTAAAAATCTATTTGAAGAAATAACATTTCAGTGATAAATGAATCCAGAGGAGGAAGCCCTAAAAGAAGAGCGAGAGACACTGCTAGTAGATAGGAGACAGACACTGCTAGCTTTGGAGAAAGAGACAAGAATGCTTGAGGGGCAGAAAGAAAATGAAGCAGGGTGTGTGTGAAGAATGAGGTGTGTGAAAATGTAAAGGTAGATTTTGCATTGTGGGGATGGGTTTGGATCTTAATCTAAGTGAAAAAAATTGAATATTTTTAAGTATAAGGTGGGTTAGGTGAAGTGCTTGTGAGGAGAAATGACTGAGCTGGGTGAAGGGAGCTGTAGGGGGAAAAAAGAGAAACAAATATAAAATATAATAATCCGAATAATAATAATAATAAAACCTAGAGTGTGGGTCCAGGTGAAGTTGCTGCAAGTGTGGGATTCACCTAACTCAGCAGGTACTTCAGGCAAGGCCAGACGGCAGCTGAATGGTTTGGCTTCCTAGCCCTACAGGGCACACTAAGATTCAATCATGAAATTCTGGCAAAGGTAGTTGGTTACCGTTCTTGTTGTGTTTTTGCAAATAATCAGGCCAAATTAAATACAATAGGTAAATTTGTCTTGATTTGGCTATCTTTTTAATAAAGATAGAGGTAATTTTAAGGAGAAAAATTCTATTTCAATAGAGGTTATTAAAACTGAAATGTTTTCTTTCCCTTCCACCAGACTATTTGTTACAGTTTGTCTCTGCCAGGTCACAAGCCCACCTCCTTCTGTGCCCAGGCCTCATCATCCCTCTGACAAACAGCAAGGATCTCTTGGCTCTAAGGAAACTTCGTCCCTTCTCAGCACGAAGAAGCTACAGAAGAAATTCAATGTCCATTTTCCCTAAAAGAATTCAGAGCCAGAATCCTTGAGGTAATATATTAGGCAGTTAGACAGACACAAGCAGAGCAAGGACAATGGGCCAACTAGTGCTACCAGGTGTAACTAAGTCTTTCCACCTCTATGTATGTAAGAAAAGGGGCATAGCCAAAGAGGTATTCACCCAAAGTCTCAGCCCTTAGAGAAGGCCAGTAGCCTATTTGTTCAAAAGACTTGATCCCTTTGCATTTGGATGACATACTTGCTTCCAGGTGGTAGCAGACACAGCTACACTTAGCAGAAAAGCAAATAAGTTAATCCTAGGGCAGGAACTAATCCTAACTGCCCCGAATGAGGACATGAGGTTGAGGCTTTACTCCGGAACTCACTAGAGCACTGGATGTCAAATACTCAAGTCACCCAGTTTCAGGCTCTCTGGTAGACAAAAGAAAAATCAGTAACAATTTATACGCATTTACAATGGCTCACGTACATAATGCTATTTATAAGATAAGGGGTCTCCACAGAAGCAAGAGGGAACCAGGCCACAGGTGAAGCTGCCCAGGAGGCTGCCCTAAAACCAGTGGGGCCTCTACAGATTCTAGTGACTCTTCCAGACCCTGATCTACCCAATCTAGAAAAACGGAAATCCTTAACCAGTCTTTATTCAAGTTCTTACAGACTTTACAGTCTACCCAGGAAGCAATCCAGAAGCACATCCAAGACGATCTGCCTGTACCAACTTCTGATCCGATTCATCCCTTCCACCCTGGTGACTCTGGGTACAGAAATTTTCCACCTAAGAACTGACTCCTACCTGAAAAAGACCACCTCCACGGCAGTCAAGGTCAATAGAATCCCAACATGGCTTCATCACACCCAGCTTAAGCAGCTCAACAAAAATAGAGAGTCCAAGACTTTTCTCACTCTCTAAAGATTACTCCTGGTCCTCATTCTGGGCCCTTATGTTATAAGTAGGCCCACTAACTTTATTGGACAGAAAATTATAGTCCTCAGGGTTAAATATAACTCCTTCCTGACAATGACCAAGAGTCAATGATTTGACTCATGTACATAAAACCAGTGGGGAATGAAGTATCCATCTTCTATAAAAACTGTTGTTTGAAATTTTAACCTGTCTATTGGCTTCTGTAAATGTTTGCTTGCTTAAATAATAAGGAAAATGAGACTATTCTCACTTCAGAGAGGCCATTAAACTTTCCCTGGACAAAATTATTAGTGCTGGCACCATCCAGGCCTTTGGTTGAGGTCTCAAGGCTTCAGCACATAGGGGCCCTTTAAGAACTTGCAAAGGGGCTGGAAACATCCCATATTTGGGAGACAAAGAAGGTAAAAACATATAAATAGAGAAAATTTCTGCATATTAGGGCCCAGAATTTGAGAAACATTTTCCTCTGGACCCGTGCATAATAAACGTAACTCCAAACTCTCTGAGCATGGTTTGATTATTTTGGTTTTCTGTAACACAAATACACCAAGGAGACAGAAGGGAAGGAATAACGGAGTCAGAGCCCGGAAAAGGAAAGCTTTGTGCCTGTTGCTCTAGCCCAACGTCATCAGAGAGAGCTGCAGAAGTACTCCAACAGTGACTGTGAGGGCAACAGAGGCACAGACAGTGATGGATTGCCAAGTGCAAAGAAGCTGGAAGAGTTGAAGGCAAAAGAACTGGGTGACCAGAACTTTAGCAGCAAGGTAGTCCAGAGGGGGTGAGTTATTTGATGACAATGGGAACTTCCTGTACAGAATTTGAACTGGAGCCTGGCTTGTGGAGATGTAATGTAAAACATAGCTGAGTGAGTCTATTTGAGCTGCCTGGATTTCTGTATATGGATTATCCACCTTGGAAATGATGAGCCTGAAAATAGAAATAGCTGCTTGGATTTCAATCTGACAAGAGACAGTGAACTTCACAGGGCAGATGTGTATGGGGGCAGCATGAATAACTAGCTAGGTATAGTCTGGCTTCTGAAGCATGGCTCTTGATCTCACCCATATTCCGTTTTTGCATGGCTTCTGTCATTGGTTCTCTCCATCAGTGCCCTGAAATGATAGACTTGGGCTTTCTATGTGTTGAAACCAGCCCATGTCACATGTGTTAGGAGTTTGTTATACTTGCAATCTGTGTTTGGGAGGAATTGAAAAGTTTTCCTTCTGACATCCTTTACTTCTTGATTAATGAACACTAATAGTTCTGGAGCTGCTTAGTCAATTGGTTGTGTTCATTATGTGCAAAATAAAGCAAAATGTAGCAAAAAAAAAATAAAACAAAATAAGCATAGGACCTGTGCTTGATAAGGGGGATGACAAGGGGGACGCCTTGAAATCTAGGACAAAGTGTCCCTCCACTGGGCACCTCTATGATTGGAGACTTACCTTATCTAGGAGAGGTGTAATGCACCTTTGGAAGGCCCTATGGTGGAATGGGGTAGGGAGAAAAGCCCATGGGGAAGAAAGGACTCATAGTTATGTAGGCTTGCTCTCAAGCAGGTATGTGTCTGTTAGGAGAGTACACTTAGAAATGGAGATTTGAGCATCAGTCCCTGTGCTCTGTTCCCTTTCGAGAATCTCTGTGATCACTTTCATTTGATTTAGGCCACACACCTGGATGACAAAATAGTCCACCATCCACCTGAATCCCACTTTCTAGATGTTTGGTTTCTTATGGACATAATATGAATATAACCTAGCCCTGTTTTTGAAAATAGTCAATATGTAATATTTCAGATATATACAACAAATCTTCAGCTATTGCCCATCTTCAATAATCAAGAACACATGGATACTTTTCATGTGTTCCTTCCACCCAGCCTTCCCCCTGGGTAATGTTGAAGCAAATTCAAGACAGCATATATCATTTCACTTCTAAATAATTTTTATGTATCACATAATTTTAAAAATACATAACAATACTACTATCTCACCTAAAATGTTTTAATATCAAATATTAGTATAGCCAATCAGCAATCAAGTTTCCTCAATTGTGTCAGAATTAAAAAAAAATAGTTGGCTTGAAATTGAATCCAAATATGATTTACATATTCCATTTGGTTATTATATCTTTATCATTTAATCTACAGATTTCCCCTCTTTTCCCCCTGAGAACTTTTTTGTTGAAGAAATTATTTATTTTTCTGCATTTTTCTTATTTCATTCACATCGTATTTTAAGATATTTCTTGCTGAGACCGGTTTGGCTCAGTGGATAGAGCATCGGCCTGAGGACTGAAAAGTCCCAGGTTCGATTCCAGTCGGAGGCATGTACCTTGCTTGCAGGCACATATCCACTGTGGGGCTTGCAGGAGGCGGCTGATCGATGTCTATCTCTCTCCCTTTCTCTCTGTAAAAAGTCAATAAAATATATTTTATAAAAAAATATATTTCTTGTTTCATGTATTTTCTGTAATCTAACATTACAAAAATTTCATCAGACTCAGGTTGAATATTTTGTCAAAATATGTAATGGGTAGTATTGTATATGTCCATCCAGCACATCATATCTGGTGGATCCTCTTTTTGAGCTATGAATGAAAATTGCTGACCTCCACCTAAATGCATTATTTAACCAGAGACTTGCAAAACAGTAATATCCTAACTCTTATATTTCTTCCTTTTCCTAACTGGAATACATCTATAGAGAGAGACTTTTCTTCACTGACTATTTGGTGACACAGGAGTACAGTTTTTACAGGAGGGTACTCAGCTCTTTAAAAAATGAATTAAAAATTAATGAATTTCTAATTGTTATTCTTTTTAAATCTCATTTTAGTCCTCTCATAGATTCATCCTAAGATGAAGGATTGTTTCTCTTCAGGGAATCTTGAAATTAAATGATTTCTGGTCCTTAGTTTATTTTTATTTTATTTTGCCATCTTTTTAAAAATTAAATCTAGTTGACATTGGTCAACATGAACATATAGGTTTCAGGTGTGAATTTTTATGTTACAAGATCTGTATATTGCACCATGTGCTCACTACCCAAAGTCAAATCTTCTCCTGTTGCCTTATATTAGGATCCCTCTATCCCACCTGCTTCCCTCTGGCAACCACCACATTGCTGTTTGTGTTCATGAGTTTCAGTTTTATATCCCACATATGAGTGAAATCATATGGTTCTTAGCTTTTTCTGACTGGCTTATTTCATTCAGCATAATGTTCTCAAGGTCCATCCATGTTGTTGCAAATGGTGCTATTTCATTTTTTCTTATGGCTGAGTAGTATTCCATGTGTGTATGTGCCACATCTTCTTTATCCCGTCCTCTATCACAGGACACTTTGGTTGTTTTCATGTCTTGGTCACTGTGAATAATGCTATAATGAACATGGGAACACATATATCTTTGTGAATACATGATTTCAAGGTTTTCAGTTATATACTCAGGAGAGGGATTGCTGGGTCATATGGTTCCTCTATTCTCAATTTTTTGAGGAATCACCAGACTGCTTTCCATAGTGGTTGTTGCTCCAGTCTACATTCCACCAGCAGTGGATGAGGGTTCTCTTTTTTCCACAACCTCTCCAACACTTGTTATTTCTTATCTTGTTGATAATAGCCACTCTAACAGGTGTGAGGTGGTAACCCATTGTGCTTTTTATTTGGATTTCCCTAGTTACCAGTGACATTGAACATCTTTTTATGTATCTATTGGCTGTTTGTATGTCTTCCTTAGAGAGGTGTATTTTCAGGTTCTCTACCTGCTTTTTGATTGGGTTGTTTGTTTGGTGTTGAGTTTTATGAGTTCTTTATATATTTTGGAAATTAAACCTTTGTTGGAGATACTGTTTGCAAATAACATCTTTCAGCTGGTTGTCTGTATATTTGTTTTGTTCTTTTTTCTTTCTTTGTTTTTTCTAGATCATATAGTTTAATCTAATCTTGCAGATGTGGATACAGACAGAGGTTATGGGAATTTTTCAAAGGCATAGAATCAAGTAATAGCAGAGCCAAGGTTAGAACTTGCATCTTCCTTTTTATTTGTTCTTTAAAGTATTACATGTAGTATTACATATGTCTCCTTTTTTCCACATTGAGCTCTTCCTGGCTACACACACAAACCCCAGCACATGCCCTCACCCCACTAGTGTCTGTGTTATGTTTATATGTATGCATACAAGTCCTTTGCTTGATATATAATCCCACACCTCTCTCCTCCCATGTCTTCCATCTGAGGTTTGACAGTCTGATGCTACTCTGTCTCTGGATCTATTTTTGTTCATTAGTTCATGTTGTTCATTATATTTCACAAATAAGTGAGATCATGTGATATTTATCTTTCTCTGACTGGCTTATTATGCTTAGCATAATGCTCTCTTTGTCATTCATGCAGTTGTGAATGGTAAGAGTTCTTTCTTTTTTGAAGCAGCATATTATTCCATTGTATAGATATATGACAGTTTTTAAATTCATTGTATGTTTAACTCTTTTTGAGTTTATTTTTGTATATGATGTAAATTGGTGGTCTAGTTTTATATTTTTGCCTGTATCTGTCCAATTTTCCTAACGCCATTTATTGAAGAGACTGTCTTGACTCCATTGTATGCTCTTGCCTCCTTTATTAAATATTAATTGAGCATAATGGCTTGGGTCAAGTTTTGGGTTCTCTGTTCTGTTCCATTGGTCTATATGTTCTTATGCCAATACAAGGCAGTTTTAAGAACAGTGGCTTTGTAATATAGATGGATATCTGGTAGTGTGATCCCTCCAATTTTGTTCTTCTTTCTCAAGATTGCTGAGGTTACTCAGGGTCTTTTTTTGTTCCATATGACTTTTTGGAGAGTTTGTTATAGGTCTGTGAAATATACCATTGATATTTTAATGGGGAATGCATTAAATCTATAGATTGCTCTGCATAATATGGACATTTTAATGATGTTGATTCTACCAATCCAGGAGCATGGTATATTCTTTCATTTGTTTATGTCTTCCTCTATCTATTTTTTTCAATGTCCTGTACTTTTCTGCATATAGGTCTTTTACCTTCTTAGTTAAATTTATCCCTATCTTGTTCCTGTTCTTAGGGGAAATGGTTTTAGATTTTGCTCATTGAGTATGATGTTGGCTGTAGGTTTGTCATATAAAGCTTTTATTATGATGAGGTATGTTCCCTCTATTCTCACTTTTCTCAGAGTTTTTATCAAGAAAGGGTATTGGATTTTGTCCAATGCTTTTTCTGAATCAATTAATATGATTATGTGATTTTTATCTCTCAATTTCTTTATGTGATGTGTCACATTTATTGTTTGTGGACATTGACCATCCTGGCATCCCTGAAATAAATCCCACTTGGCCATGATGTATGATCTTTCTAATGTAATGATGGATCTGATTTGCTAGGATTTTGCTAAGGATTTTAGCATCTGTGTTCATCAGAGATATTGGCCTGTCATTCTGTTATTGTTTGTTAGTTAGTTTGTTTTCTTTTGTGTGGTTTTTTTGTAGTGTCTTTATCTGGTTTTAGGATTAGGGTAATGCTGGCTTCATAGAAAGACTGTCCCACAGAAGTATTCCTTCCTCTTAAAATGTTTGGAATAGTCTGACGAGGATAGGTTTTAGTTATTTGAATATTTGGTAAAACTCCCCTGTGAAGCCTTCTTGCCCAGTGCTTTTGTTTGCTGGAAGTTTTTACTTTTTATTTTTTGCTGGAAGTTTTTTTGTTTTATTAGTGCTTCAATTTTCTCCACAGTTATCAGCCTATTCAGATTTTTTTTATTTTTTCTGATTGAATTTTGGGAGAGAGTATTTTTCTAGAATTATGCCATTTCTTCTAGGTTGACTAGTCTGTTTGAATAGAGTTGATCATAGTATTTTTTTTACAATCCTTTGTATTTCTGTATTTCACCTCTTTCATTTAATTTTGTTTATTTGGATCCTCTCTCTTTGACACTCAGTGATCTTTCCTAGAGGTTCATCAATCTTGTTTTTCTTTGCTAAGAACCATCTCTTGGTTTTATTGATCTTTTGTATTTTTTTTTTTTTTTTTGGTCTCTATGTCCTGTATTTCCCCGCTAATCTTTATTATTTCCTTCCTTCTGCTGACTCTGGGCTTCTCTTGTTGCTCTCTTTCTAATTCTTTTAAGTTGTAGAATTAGATAATTTATTACCAGTTTTTCTTAGTTTTTGAGGTAGATCTGTAATGCTATGAACTCTCTCAGGACTGCATTTACTGTGCCCATTACATTGTGGATTATTGTGTTTTAATTTTAATTTATTTCCAGGATGTGTTTTACTTCTTCTTAGATGTCTTTGGTAACCCAATCACCTAAATATGTAAAATACAGTGACTGTGACCAGAACGACCAGAATCACCAGTGGCTATGACATGTACTGTGGCAGCCAACCAGCCTGACCAAGGAACTGATCGCCTCCCCCTCCAGCTGAACTTGCCCTTGATTAGTCCCTCAACCCTGATTGGGGATGGAGCTAGCCAACTAATTTCCTGTAGTCCCTCCCCTGGGCCACCTGGTTCAATAGGCCCCCATTGGGGTGAGATGGCTGGACTCCACCCATGCACAAATTCATGCACCAGGCCACTAGTTGTTTAATAACATGCTATTTAGCATCCAAGTGTTTGAAATTTTTTATTGTTTTTATTGTCACTTATTTCCAATATTATGCCATTTTGATTTCAGAACATGCCTGATATTATTTCTATATTCTTAGACTTGAAGAGACTTTGCCTGTGTCCCAATATGTGGTTCATCTTTGAAAATGATGCATGTCACAGGAGAAGAATGTATATACTGTAGCTTTGAGGTGAAATAATTAAGTCCATTTGATGTGAGGGAATAATTTAGGATTGATGTTTTTTGCTGATTGTTTTGTCTAGAGGATTTATCCATTGCTGTCAATGTGGTATTAAAGTACCCTACTGTGATTGTATTGCTATTGATCTGTCCCTTGATATCTTCCAGAAGTTTTCTTTTTTTTTCTTTTTATATATTTGGGTGTTCCTGCATTGGGTGCATAAACGTTTTTTGTTCTTCTTAAATTGTGTTACATGTATACATATCTCCCCATTGCCCGCCCCCCCCAGGAATACCATAACCCCCCAGTGTTTGTGTTCATTGGTTATGCTTATATGCATGCATACAAGTCCTTTGGGTGATCTCTTATCTACCCCAACTCTCCTTAACCTTCCTGCTGTAACTTGAGTCTGTTTGATGTTTTACTGTCTCTGTGTCTATCCTTTTGTTCATCAGTTTATAATGTTCTTTATTATCCACAAATGAGTGAGATCATATGGTGTTTCTCCTTCATTAACTGGCTTACTTCACTTAACATAATGCTCTCCAGCTCCATCCAGGTTGCTGCAAATGGTAAGAATTCCTTCTTTTTAATGGCAGCATAGAATGCCACTGTGTAGATGTACCATAGTTTTCTGATCCACTCATCTGCTGATGGGCACCTAGGCTGTTTCCAAATTGTAGCTATTGTAAATTGTGCTGCTATGAACATAGAGGTGCATACAACCTTTCTGATTGATGTTTCTAGTTTCTTAGGATATATTCCTAAGAGTGGGATTGCTAGGTCAAATGGGAGATCCATTTTTAGTTTTTTGAGGAAACTCCATACTGTTCTCCACAGTGGCTGCACCAGTCTGCATTCCCACCAACAGTGCACAAGGGTTCCTTTTTCTCCACATTCTCGCCAACACTTGTCATTTGTTGATTTATTGATGATTGCCATTCTGACAGGTGTGAGATGGTATTGCATTGTTGTTTTGATTTGCATCTCTCAGATAATTAGTGACTTTGAACATGTTTTCATGTGTCTCTTGGCCGTCCTTCTGTCGTCTTTCAAAAAGGTTCTGTTTAGGTCCATTGCCCATTTTTTAATTGGATCATTTATTTTCCTTTTATTAAGTAGTATAAGTTGGCTGTAGATGTTGGAGATTAAAACTTTATCAGTGATAACATTTGCAAATATGTTCTTTTATACAGTGGTCTTTCTTGTTGTTTTGTTGATGGTTTCTTTTGCTGTGCAAAAACTTTTTATTTTGATGTAGTCCCATTTGTTTATTTTTTCTTTAGCTTCCATTGCCCTTGGAGCACTATCAGTGAGGAAGTTCTTTCAGCATATGTCTGAGATTGTGCTGCCTGTGTATTCCTCTAATGTTTAATGTTATGGTTTCCCATCTAATATTTAAGTCCTGTATCCATTTTGAATTTATTTTTGTATTTGGTGTAAGTTGGTGGTCCAGTTTCATTTTTTTGCATGTATCTGTCCAATTTTCCCAACACCATTTACTGAAGAGGCTATCTTGGCTCCATTGTATGTTCATGCCACCTTTGTCAAATATTAATTGAGCATAGTGTTTTGGGTGGATATCTGGATTCTCTATTGTATTCCATTGGTCTATATATCTGTTCTTCTGCCACTACCAGGCTGTTTTGAGTACAGTTGCCTTGCAATATAGCTTGAAATATAGTATTGAGATCCCACCTATTTTATTCTTCTTTCTGAAGACTGCTATGGCTATTTGCAGTGTTTTTTGTTCCAGATGAATCTTTGAAGAATTATTTCTAGGTCTGTGAAATATGTCGTTGGTATTTTAATGGGCAGTGCATTGAATCTATAGATTACTTTGGGTAGTACGGATATTTTAATGATGTTGATTCTCCCAATCCATGAGCACGGTATGCTCTTCCATATGTTTACATCTTCCTCTATCTCTTTTTTCAATGTCCTGTAATTTTCTACATATACGTCTTTTACCTCCATAGTTAGGTTTATTCCTAGTTATCTTAATTTTTTGGTGCGATGATAAATGGGATTGCTTTTTTAGTCTCTCTTTCTGTAACTTCACTATTAGTGTATAGAAATGCCATAGATTTCTTAACATTAATTGTGTATCCTGCTACATTGCCAAATTCATTTATTAAGTCAATTAGTTTTGGGATGGAGTCCTTCGGGTTTGCATGTACAGTATCATGTCATCTGCAGATAAGGACAGCTTTACTTCTTCTTTTCCAATTTGGATGCTTGTATTTCTTCTTCTTATCCAATTGCAATGGCTAATACTTCCAGTACTATGGCGAACAGGAGTGGTGAGAGTATGCATCCCTGTCTTGTTCCTGTTCTTAGGGGAAATGGTTTTAGTTTTGCCCATTGAGTTTGATGTTAGCTGTGAGTGT
The DNA here is from genome assembly GCA_011751065.1 of Lasiurus cinereus. Lineage (NCBI taxonomy): Eukaryota > Metazoa > Chordata > Mammalia > Chiroptera > Vespertilionidae > Lasiurus > Lasiurus cinereus. The sequence goes on from JAAGEH010000011.1 coordinate 10,640,079, forward strand.
ATCATATATGGCTTTTATGATATTGAGGTATGATCCTTCCATTCCAACTTTGCTGAGAATTTTTAACAAGAAAGTGTGTTGGATTTTGTCAAATGCTTTTTCTGCATCAATTGATATGACTATGTGATTTTTATCTCTCAATTTGTTTATGTGATGTATCACATTTTTTGATTTGCGGATATTGTGCCATCCTTGCATTCCTGGGATGAATCCTACTTGGTCATGGTGTATGATTTTTCTGATGTACTGCTGGATCCGATTTGCTAGAATTTTTTAAGCATTTTGGCATCTATATTCATGAGAAATATTAGCCTGTAATTCTCTTTCATTGTGTTGTCTTTATCTGGTTTTGGTATTAGGGTGATGCTGGCTTCGTAGAAAGTGTTTAGAAGTGTTCCTTCTTGTTGAATATTTTTGATTGGTCTGAGGAGGATAGGTTTTAATTCTTCCTTGAATGTTTTGTGAAACTCCTCATCTGGTCCCGAGCTTTTGTTTGCTGGAAGCTTTTTGATGACTGCTTCAATTTTTTCCATAGTTATTAGACTATTGAGATGTTTAGATTCTTCCTGATTGAGATTTGGGAGGTTGTATTTTTCTTGGAATATGTCCATTTCTTGCAGGTTGTCCAATTTGTTGGAATAGAGTTGTTCATAGTATTTTTTTAACAACCCTTTATATTTCATGGGGGTCTGTTGTTATTTCTTCTCTTTCATTTCTGATATTGTGTATTTGGGTCATCTTTGTTGCTTCTTGGTGAGCCTGGCTAGAGGTCTATCAATATTGTTTATCCTTTCAAAGAACCAGCTCTTGGTTTTCTTGATCTTTTGAATTGTTTCTTTGGTCTCCTTGTTGTTTATCTCCTCTCTGATCTTTACTATTTCCTTCCTTCTGCTTACACTGCGTTTTTCTTGTTGCTCTCTTTCTAGCTCTTTAAGTTGTAAGGTTAGGAAATATATTACCATTGTTTCCTGTTTTTTGCAGTAGGCTTGTAGGGCTATGAACTTCCCTCTCAACATTGCTTTCACTGTGTCCCATAAGTTTTGTATTGTTTTGTTGTCACGGTCATTTGTTGCCATGATGTTTTGTACAATGGTACCTCGACATACGAGTTTAATTCGTTCCATAAACTTGAGGCTTGACAAACTATGAGATACTCGAGTCATGGTAAACTGGTGGGTCATGTGCAGCCGGCCGATCCACACGATTACTCACATCTCAACTGTTGCTCATATTTCAAAGCAAAAATCGCCGGCTTGATGGCTCATATCTCAAAAATCTCATATGTTAGGGCACTCGTATCTCGAGGTACCACTGTATTTCTTCTTTGATTTCTCTGGTTACCCAGTCGTTGTTTAATAGCATGCTGCTTAGTCTCCATGCGTTTGATTTCTTTCTATTGTTTTTATTATAGTTGATTTCTAGTTTTATGCCACTGTGTTCTGAGAAAATGCTTTATATGATTACTATCTTCTTGAATTTGAGGAGACTTTTCTTATGACCCAACATATAATCTATCTTTGAAAATGACCCATGTGCACTGGAGAAGAATGTATATTCTGTGCTTTGGGGTGAAATGTTCTGAAGATGTCAATTAATTCCATCTGGTCTAGTAAGTCATTTAGGATTGATCTTTCTTTGCTGATTTTTAGTTTAGAGGATTTGTCCAATGGTGACAGTGGGGTATTAAAGTCTCCTACTATGATGGTATTGCTGTCAATCACTCCTTTAATATCCTCCAGGGCATTTTTATCAATTTAGGTGCTCCTATATTGGGTGCATATATGTTTACCAGAGTTATTTCTTCTTGTTGGATTGTTCCCTTTAGTATTATGAAATGGCCATCTTTATCTCTTGTTATGTCCTTCACTTTGAGATCTAATTTGTCAGATATAAGTATTGCAACCCCAGCTTTTTTTGCATTTCTATTTGCCTGATATACCATCTTCTATCCATTCTCCCTCAATCTGTGTGCATCTCATTTCCTGAAGTGGGTTTCTTGTAGACAGCAGATATATGGATCATGTTTTCTTATCCAATCAGTTACCCTATGTCTTTTGATTGGAGCATTTAATCCATTTACATTTAAAGTTATTATTGATAGGTATTTATCTGTCGCCATTTTTAGTCTTTATCCTCGAGTTCTTTCTTCACTTCCTATTTTCTTTTATTACAGCAGACCTTTTAACATTTCTTGCATTGTTGGTTTGGAGGTAATATATTCCCTTAGGCCTTTTTTGTCTGTGAAGCTCCTGATTGCAGCTTCAATTTTGATTGAAAGCCTTTCTGGGTACAGTATTCTTGGATTCAGACCCTTCCTTTGCATGACTTTGTATATTTCATTCCATTCCCTTCTGGCCTGATGAGTTTCTGTTGAGAAATCAGTTGCTAGTCTTATGGGGGATCCTTTGTATATAACTTTCTGTTTCTCTCTGGCCACGTTTAGATTCTTACTTTGTCATTTGTGTTTGCCAATTTAATTATAATGTGCCTTGGTGTCGCTTTTTGGGGTTCATTTTTCTTGGGACTCTGTGATCTTCTTGAATTTGTGTGGGTTTCTCTTTTGTGTTCTGTCATTATTTCTTCAAACAGGTTTTCTATTCCTTGCTCAGTTTCCGCTCTTTCTGGAACTCCAATTATACGGATGTTGTTTGGTTTTGTGTTAGCCCAAAGTTCCCTGAGACTCTCCTCTTGCTTTTTAATTTTTTTTTCTAGAAGCTGCTGTACGTGGGTATTTTTTCCTACCTTGTTTTCTAGCTCACTGATGCATTCCTATGCTTTTTCTAGTCTACTTTTGATGCTTTCTATTGAGTTTTTTATAGCAGTGATGTCATTTTTCATTTCTTCTTGATTATTCTGCATTTCTTCTTGCTTCTTCATTTCCTCTTGGTTCTTCATTTCCTCTTGACTCTTACTCACATTCTCTATTTTGTCTTCCAATCTTTTCATCCCCCTTATGATCATTTCTCTGAACTCTTTCTCTGGCAAGCTATTTCTGCTTCTATTTTGTTTACCTCCTTTTCTGGTGATACCTAGTTTTCTGTCATACGTGGGCTGTTTCTTTGTCTTCCCATGGTCTTTCTTCTTCGGGTTTCTGGTTATGTAGTTCTCTCTCCTACGTTGATTCAAAGGCACAAACTACAACATGACCAGGTACAACACACAAAGCACTGAACAGAAATGTATTCACAATGTTAATAACCACAAATAAGGTGACCACCAATGAAAGACAAATTAGGGGTAATTATAGAAAGAAGAAGAGGAAAATGAGGAAAGAAGAAAATAAAGAAGTGCCAAAATCAAATAGGGAGAAGGGAAAATAAAATAAAATAAAATAAATATATAAATAAATAATAAAATAAAAAGTAGAAGAAGAAGAAGAAGAAGAAGAAGAAGAAGAAGAAGAAGAAGAAAAGAGAAAGAGAAAAAAGTCAGAGAGAAAAGAAAGAGAATAAGAGAGAAAAAGGGGAACAATTTATAGATGTGAGGAGAAAACTCCAATAGAACAGCCACTAATCCCAAGAAATGCGAGCAACTAGTACCTGGAGATTAATACGAACTACAAATAACAACTATTATCAAGGGAGGAGAGGGAAAAGAGGTAAAAAACAAACAAAAACAAACAGAAAGCAAAATAAAACAAGTAGAATAAGCTAAAATAATCTCACAAAAAAAGTAGAAAAAATCAATATAATCACTGTTCAGGCAAAAAGCAACAAAAGTACATAAAGAAAAACAACTTTTTGGATTGTGAAGACAAGAAGAGAGGTTTGTATGGACTTGGGGTAGGGGATTTGAAATTAGATATATAATGGGGTGACATTTTAACTAGGTAAAGAGGAAGAATAGGCAGATCTAAAGTTGGAAAGGGAAAGAGAAATAAGACACAAAATGAGGAAAGTTAGGAGGAAGTTTGTCGTCCTCAAGGAAAATTGAGATAGAGTAAAATTATGCTGAAGGAAAGATGAGGGAATCCAAGATGGCGGCATAGGTAAACACCTACACTGCCGCCTCACACAACAATTTCAAAACTACAACTAAAAGAACGGACATCATCCAGAACCACAGAAAAGCAGGCTGAGTGGAAGTTCTACAGCTAGAAGGAAAGAGAGGGGCTCACGGAGACCAAGAGGAGCTGCAAAAAGCTGAGGTACGGAGACGCGAGCCCGGAGAGAGCGGGTGCTAGAGTGCCTGGCTGGCTTTCGCTGGCGGGAGGGAAACGGAGACTCTCAAAGGCATTGAACCCCTTATACTACGACACTAAACCACAGATCCAGCCGAAACTCATACGGGGGGAGTTTGGACTGTGAAAAGGGAGAAGTGCACGGAAATTTAGGGGAGTCGCAAAAGATCAAAGGCCTGGTGGCACTGAGCGCAGGACAGACTGCTGATTGTGCGGCTGGCTTTCGCGAGAGGGCGGGAGAAAGACCCTCCCAACTGTGCCACTTCTGACGCCACTAAGCCCCTGTTTCGGGCGAAACCCTGGGGACCTAGACTCGTGTGGTCCTGGTTCACAGGGGAGCTGGAAAGGCAGCAGTTAGAGACACAGCGGGCGCGTGCACAAGGACCACTCCAGCGATTACCCAGTCACGTGAGGCTCAGAGACCGTGGAGGGCGGGGCTGACTGGAAGGCAAGGCGGTCCCTGAAGCCCTGAGACCCCACCCCTCCCAAGCTCAACAGAGGCTTCTGCGGCTTTGTGTCTGGTATCATAAGGCTGAATTCAACATAGAAGTTTCCCCGGCATAGTGAAAATGCCAAGACAAGGGAAGGGATTACAAACAAAAGAAATGGAGGGAAAAAAACGGCTGGATATAGAGTTCAAAACCACACTTATAAGGTTTTTCAAGAATATGCTAGAAAAGTTGGATAAATTTAGTGAGTCCCAAGAGGAGTTGAAAAAGGACATACTAGAGATGGAAAAGATCCAACTAAAGATGAAAAAAGACCAACTACAAATTAAACATACACTGACTGAAATAAAAACTATTATACAGAGTCCTAACAGCAGACTACAGAAAGGCAAGGATCAAGTCAAAAAGTTGAAATATAAAGAAGCAGAAAACATTCAACTGGAAAAGAAAGAAGAGAAAAGAATCCAAAAATGTGACCATAATGTAAGGAGCCTCTGGGACAGCTTCAAGCGTACCAACATCAGAATTGTGGGGGTGCCAGAAGAAGAGAGAGAGCAAGATACTGAAAACCTATTTAAGGAAATAATGACTGAAAACTTCCCATATCTGGTAAAAGAAATAGACTTACAAGTCCAGGAAGCACACAGAACCCCAAATAAAAGGAATCCAAAGAGGACCACACCAAAACACATCATAATTAAAATACCAAGAGCAAAAGACAAAGACAGACTATTAAAAGCAGCAAGGGAAAAACAGTTCATTACCTACAAGGGAGCACCATTACGACTGTCAGCTGATTTCTCAACAGAAAGAATGCAGGCCAGATGGGAGTGGCAAGAAATATTCAAGGTGATGAACAGCAAGAACCTACAACCAAGAATAATCTATCCAGCAAAGCTATAATTCAGAATTGAAGGGCAGATAAAGAGCTTCACAGAGAAGAAAAACCTAAAGGAGTTCATCAACTCCAAACCAGTATTATATGAAATGCTGAAAGGTACTCTTTTAGAAGAGGAAGAAGAAAAAGGTAAAAGCCAAAAAATTATGAACAACAAATACATATCTATCAACAAGTGAATCTAAAAATTAAGTGAATTAAAAATTTGATCAACAGAATAAACTGGTGAATATAATAGAATCAGGAGCACAGAAAGGGAGTAGACTGATAATTCTCAGGAGGACAAAAATCATAAAGCATCAAACAGACTGTGAAATTACAGCAGAAAGATTAAAGTTAGGTGATGTAGATAAGTGATCAATCAAAGGACTTGTATGCATGCATATAAGCATAACCAATGATCACAGACACTGGGGAGTCGGGGTATGCCTGGGAGGGAGGGGGGGCAATGGAAGATATGTATAAAAAATTTAATAAAAATTAACAAAAATAAATAAATAAATAAAAAGGAAAGATCAAAATGGAATATAGAACTCTACTCCCAAAGTTAAATAAAGGGAAAACAAAATGACACTTGTTTTTTTTCCAAAAAAGGTAAAATAGTAGTAGTAATAATACTAGTTGAAAAACAAAAATGTAATAATTAAAAAATAAAATCAATGGAGGAGAAAAGAAAAATATTTTAATTAAAATATTCAAAAATAAAATAATAATAATAATAATAATAATAAAATAAATTTATGAAAAAGAAAAAGAAAAAAATAGAATGGGCAGTAGTGGAGGTCATTCACTTCCACTATTGTTCTACTTGGCACTCCTGTTTCCCAGTAGGGAGGGTATTGCAGTTCCCTGTGTTCCATTGCCGAGGTGTGTCTTAATCTCTTTATTCTTTTGTGATTATGTGAGAGTCAATTTGTGCGTCATCCATTGGGTGGCAGTGTTTTGGAACTGACCTCTGAGACTAAGCACAGGACCTCTCTAGGCTGTGCTTAGATCCTGCTACTCTGTGGCTCTCAATACCGATTGTGGGGATTCAAGCAGGGGGATACTGTAATACTTCCCAGGGTGTCCTTCTGCCTCAGATCAAAATGATTTGTTTTCTAGAGCTGCCCTCTGTTAACAGCTCCGAGAGTCCCCTTCCACACTTAGGGAGCATGCCCTGCCCCACATCCGCGGACCTCTCCAGAAGCAGCTTTCCTGCAGGCTGGTTCCCACAGTGTGCACGTCTCTGTTCTGTGGGACAGGAGACCTCACCTTATCCCAGGCGAAATCTGACCTTTCCGTATGCCATGTGGAGCTTCTTTGAGTCCATGTGTCTGCACCGATTGGAGAGTGGTGTTCTGGGTCCCCTGGCTGTTCTGTGGGTGCTGCAGCTGCAGCTTTCAGATCGCCACAGACATTCACCTTCCTCTGCAAGATGGCGCAGTCTCCACATTTGCCTTGGTGACTCCGGGAGACAAAAACCCCATGGCAGTGGGGCTGCCTGGTCAGGGGAGCCCCTTCCAGCAGTCCCCCACCTTCTCCTGGAGGATAACTGATTCTTAATTTACCAACAAACACTCCCAGTGGGACTCTCTCTCCATCTGCTCTCTCTCCATCTGCCCAGCGACAAGGCTCGAGACACATCCGTCTATTCCACTGCCATTTTTTTCTCTCAGGTGCATAAATGTTTACCAGAGTTATATCCTCTTGTTTTATTGATCCCTTTAGTATTAAGAAGTAACCTTCCTTGTTTCTCCTTTCACTTCGAGGTCTATTCTATCAAAAAAAAAAACCTACCTTAGCTTTTTTTAAATTTTATTTTCATTTTCCTGAAAAACACTTTTCCATTCCTTCACTTTCAGTCTGTGTTCTGAGGTGAGTCTCTTGTAGACAGCATATATATGGGTCACATTTTCTTATCCATTCAGCCACTCTATGTCTTTTGATTGGAGCATTTAGTCCATTCACGTTTAAGGTTATTATTGATAAGTACTTATTTGTAGCCATTTTTCTTCTTTATGCCTGTGTTCTTTCTTCCCTTTCTATTTCTTTTAACAATAGTCCCTTTAGCATTTCTTGCATTGCTGGCTTGGTAATGATAAACGCCCTTAGACTTCTTCTGTCTGTGAAGCTCCTGATTTCCCTTTCAATTTTGGATGATAGCCTTGTTGGATTGGATATTCTTAGATTCAGTCCCTTGCTTTGCATCACTTTGTATATTTGTCTGTTGAGAAATAAGTTGGTAATCTAATGGGAGATCCTTTGTAGGTATCTCTCTGTCTCTTTCTCATAGCCTTTAAGATTCTCTTTTTGTAATTTACATTTGCCATTTTAATTTTAACATGTCTTAGTGTGGATTTTTGGGGGGGTTCATCTTGTTTGGGACTGTCTGTGCTTGTGTGACTTTTTATTCCTCGTATCAGGGAATTTTTCTGTCATTATTTCTTCAAACACGTTTTCTAATCCTTGCTCCTCTTCTTGTCCTTTTGGTATCCCTATTATATGTATGTTACTTTCTTTCATGTTGCCCCAAAGCCCCCTTTGGCTCTCATTCTGCTTTCTATTTTTTTTTCTCCAATAGCTGTTCAGACTGGGTGTATTTCTTTACTCTGTCTTCTAATTTCTAATTCACCAATTCAGTCCCCTACTTTTTTTTTGTCTATGGTTGAAATCTTCTATTGTGTTTTTTAATGTAGCTATATCATTTTTTATTTTCTCTTGATTCTTACATAAGTTGTTGATTTTCTCATCCATTCAGTTTATGAACTGTATGACCATTACTCTGAATATTTTTCTGACATATTGCATGCCTCTGTTTCATTTTCTGGCAATTCCTCTTTTTTTATTTGTGAGTTGTTTCTTTGTCTCCTTATTTTTGCTCTCACTGACGGGTCCATGTGCCAAATCATGTGGGGCCTGTGGCTGAAGTGAAGGCCTAGGCAGAAGGGTCACACACCATAATAGTCACTGGAGGACCCCGGTGCCGAGATGCAAGGGCCTGGTAACCACAGCAGTGGGTCAGCTGGAGGGTTGTGCACCTCAAGAGTCACCAGAGAGTCCAGGAGCTGGGAGGTGCAGGACCCCTGGCCAAAGCATCTGGTTGGTGGGGGGGTTGCACACCCTGAGAGTCATCAGAGTGCTCAGGCACTGGGACGTGTGGGGCTTGTGGCAGCAGTGGTGTGCTGACCGAAGGATCGCACCCTCTAGTACTCACGGAAACCTGCAGTCAGGGAAGCTGGTGTCCTGGTGTCCATGGGTCTGCAATTGAGGTAGCAAGTATTTAGATAGAGTGGCTGTAGGGTCCCAGGTAGTGTCTAAGGCCAGCCTGGGTTTTGTTGAGGCCAGGCTCCTAGTCACAACAGCTCTCCCCTTCAAGATAGCATGGTTTCTATGTGGGTTTTTAAAATTTCTTTTAAGAATGCTTTGTAATTTCCAGTGTATAGGTCTTTCATGTTCTTTGTTAAGTTTATTTCTAGACATTTTATTCTTTTGGGTGCAATTGCAAAAGGATTTTTTTTCATTCTTTTTCTGAAGTTTTATTGTTAGTATACAATAAGACAATGGATTTTTGCATATTGACTTTGTATCTTGCAACTGGACTGTATTTATTTATTTATTCTGATAGTTTTTGGTGGAATCTTTAAGGCTTTCTGTATACAGAATCATGTCACCTGCAAAAAGTGATAGTTTTGCTTCTTCCTCTTTTATTAGTGTGCATTTTATTTCTTTCTCTTATCTTATTGCTCTGGGTAGGATTTCCAGCACTGTGTTGAATAATAGTGGTGGGAGTAGTCATCTTGTCTTGTTCCTCATGTTAGAGAAAGATTTTTCTGGCTTTAGCTAAGGATTTATTATAAATGGCCTTCATTATGTTGAAATATTTTCCTCCAATTCACATTTTATTGATTTTTTTTAAATCGTAAATGATGTTGTATCATATCAAATGCTTTTTCTGTATCTATTGTTAAGATCATATGATTTTTATACTTTTGTTAATGTGGTGTATTACATTGATTGATTTGTGCATGCTGAATCATCCTTGTTCCCTTGAAATGAATTCCATTTAATTGCAATGTGTTATTATTATTTTTTTAATGTTCTGTTATACTCAATTTGCTAGTATTTTGTTTAGGAATTTTGCATCTGTATTTATCACAGATATTAGTTTGTAGTTTCTTTCTTTGTGTTATCTTTGCCAGGTGTTTATCTCATAGAATCTGTTAAGAAGTATTTCCTCTTCTTCAATTTTTTGGATGAATTTGAGAAGGATGGGTTTTAAATCTTTTTGAACATTTGGTAGAATTCACTGGTAAAGCCACCTGGTCTAGGACTTTTGTTTTTTGAAAAGTTTTTGATGGTTGTTTCAATTTCCTCACTACTGCTTAGTCTATTTAGAGTTTCCAATTTTTCATGATTTAGACTAGGAAGGTTATATAATTCTAGGAACTTATCCATTTTTTCTAGGTTGTGATCCTTTGTTTATCTGTGATATCTGTGGTGATTTATCCTCTCGTATTTTTGTTTTTGTTTATATGGGTCTTTTACCCTTTTTTGTTAGTGAGTCTAGCCAGGGATTTCAATTTTATTAATCTTTTTAAAAAACCAGTTCTTTCTTTTATTAATTTTTTAGTCTTCTTGTTCTCTATTTCATTCAGTTCTCCTCTAATTTTTATTATTTCTATTCTTCTGCTGTCTTTGGGTTACTTTTGTTCTTCTTTCTCTAGTTCTTTAAGATGTGAGATTTGTTTATTGTTTATTTGGGGTTCTCTTGTTTCTTGAGATAGGCCTGTAATGATATAAACTTCCCTCTTATTACTGCTTTTGCTGCATCACAGATGCTTTAATATTTTGTATTGTCATTTTAATTTGTCTTTGCATCTTCTTATCTCATCTTTTATTTCTTATCAGACCCAGTCATTTTTTTAGTAGTATTTGTTTAGTCTACATGTATTTGTACCTTCTTTATGCAGTTGATTTCTAATTTCAAGGCATTGTGATCAGAGAATATGCTTGATATAATTTAAATCTTTTTACATTTTTTCTGTTTTTATTTATTTTTTAAAATAAATCTTTATTGTTCAGATTATTACAGATGTTTCTCTTTTTTCCCCCATAGTTCCCCTCCATCTGATTTCCCATCCTACCCCATGCCCTTACCCATCACCACTGTTTTCATCCATAGGTGAAAGATTTTTGTCCAATCTCTTCCCACACCCATCACATCCCCTTTCCCCCAAGAATTGTCAGTCCACTCCCGTTCTATGTCCCAGATTCTATTATATTCATCAGTTCATTCTGCTCATCAAATTTTTTAACTAAGTTGATTTTTAGATTCACTTGTTGATAGGTATGTATTTGTTGTCATTTTGTTGTTCATAATTTTTATCTTTACCCTTTTCTTCTTCTTCCTCTTCTTAAAGAATATCCTTCAGCATTTCATACAATCCGGGTTTGGTGGTGATGAACTTCTTTAGATTTTTCTTATTTGTGAAGCTTTTTATCTGACCTTCAATTCTAAATGATAACTTTGCTGAGTAGAGTAATCTTGGTTGTTCATTCTTGCTGTTCATCTTTTTTAATATTTCTTGCCACTCCCGTCTGGTCTGCATAGTTTCTGTTGAGAAATCAGCTGGGTACTCCCTTGTAGGTAACTAACTGTTTTTATCCTGCTGCTTTCAAGATTCTCTCTTTGTCTTTTGCCCTTGGCATTTTAATTATGATGTGTCTTGGTGTGGTCCTCTTTGCATTCCTCTTGTTTGGGGTTCTCTGTGCTTCCTGGATTGTAAGTCTATTTCTTTCATCAGATAAAGGAAGTTTTCTGTCATTATTTCTTCTAATAAGTTTTCAATATTTTGCTCTCTCTTTTCTTTTGGCACCCTAATAATTAGGATTTTGGTATGCTTAAAGTTGTCCCAGAGGCTCCTTACACTATCTTCATGTTTTTGGATTCTTTTTCCTTTTTGTTTATCTGATTGGGTGTTTTTTGTTTCCTCATATTTCAAATCTTGGTTTGATTCTTGGGGTCCTTTCATCTACTGTTGAATTTCTGTATATTCTTTATTTCAGACAGTGTATGCTTAATTTCTGACTGATCCTTTTCCATTTTTCTGACATTCTCAATAAGATCCTTAGAGGACTCACTACATTCCTCAGAGGTTTTTAGAAGATTCTTAATTTATAAATGTGGTTTTGAACTCTATGTCCAGTAGTTTGCTTTCCTCCATTCTTTCATTTGTGAAATGTTTCTTTGTCTCCACATTTGCTGCTTCCCTGTGCTGATGGAGTGGTTTTCTGTGGTAGGTGACCTATAGGACCCAGTGGTTCAGCCTTCCCTATCACCTGAGTGGACAATCTTGGTGCACCCCTTTGTAGCCTGAGTGAAAAGTCTTGTTGTAGTTAAGCCTTGATTGTTGTTGATACACTGAAAGGAATGACCTCTAGACCAATTGGCTGTGAAGACCTGCTGTGTCTATAATGGAAGAACTGCTGTGCAAGAGACACCCTTATGAGGCAGGACTTGTTTCAGTGGGGCTTTGGTGCTCACTAAGTCTTCCTCTTGAATATGTCACTTATGGATATAAGGAGTTAAAATCTGGTGTCATCTCACACTGACCACTAGGTACACTGGCTTCTAGGGGTGTAGGTCAGCTACTGTCTTAGGCCACCCAGCAGGAGCTACAGCATGATCTGCAGATTTCTCCTCTTTGCTTGGAGTACCAGAGCTGTCGTTTGTTAGGTTAAACTGAGATAGGGCAGGTCATTTATATGCAAAAGCTGCTGTGCAGGGCTTGGGTGAGTTTGTAAATTGTGCAGGGCAGTGTCTCAGGGAATCACCAGGCTAGGGCGTGGCAAACAGTGATGGCTACCAGTCATCCGTCTCTGCATCTCCGAGTTTTCATGTCCCCGCATCCTGTGCCCCAGTGCAGTAAACAATGATTCCTGCATGCACTTCCACAAAAAAGCCACCCTCACTTTCCAATCCAATGCCAGATAGTCCAGCTGCTCCTCGTAGGAGTTTGGGTCCCCAGAGTGTCGCCAGAAACTGGAGTTCAGAGTAATCAGGAGCTTGTGGCTCTTCCTTCTAGTTGAAAAAACAGCACACCCAGCCACCAGCCACCAGCCATCAGTCAGATTCGTGCGATTCACCTACCTCCTGTACCTCAGCTTTTCCCTGCTTGTGCAAGCCTCAATGCTCTTTTCTTTTTCCTTCTAGTTGTAGAACTTTTACTCAGCCAGCTTTCCCATGGTTCTGGGTGATAGATGTTTTGTCTTTTAGTTATAGTTTTGGTGTGGTTGTGAGAGGCAGCACGTACAGGTGTATACCTTATGCCATCATCTTGTTTTTTTCCTTGTTACATTTTTTGATGCTAGTTTTATGACTGAACTTACGACCTATCCTTGAGAATGTTCCATGTGCAATGGAGAAGTATATATAATCTGATGTTCTTGGAGGAAAGGTACTATAAACATCAATTATATTCATTTGGTCTAGTGTTTTATTTAAGGCCAATATTTCTATTTTTAATTAAATCTTTATTATTCAGATTATTACATTTGTTTCTCTTTTTCCCCCTCCATAACTCCCCTCCACCAGGGTGCCACCCTTCCCTCTACCCTTACCTCCCTCCCATTGACCTCATCCATAGGTGTATGATTTTTGTCCAGTCTCTCCCTGTACACCCCTCACCCCTTTCTCCCTGAGAATTATCAGTCCATTCCCTTTCTGTGCTCCTGATTCTATTATATTCACCAGTTTATTCACTTAATTTTTAGGTTCACTTGTTGATAGATATGTATTTGTTGTTTATAATTTTTTGTCTTTTACCTTTTTCTTCTTCCTCTTCTAAAAGAGTACCTTTCAGCATTTCATATAATACTGATTTGGAGTTGATGAACTCCTTTAGCTTTTTCTTACCTGTGAAGCTCTTTATCTGCTCTTCAATTCTGAATGATAGCTTTGCGGATAAAGTACTCTTGGTTGTAGGTTCTTGCTATTCATCATATTGAATGTTTCTTGCCACTCCCATCTGGCCTGCATCGTTTCTGTTGAGAAATCAGCTGACAGTTGTAATGGTGCTCCCTTGTAGGTAATGAACTGTTTTTCTCTTGCTGCTTTTAATATTCTCTCTTTGTCTTTTGCTCTTGGTATTTTAATTATAATGTGTCTTGGTGTGGTCCTTTTTGGATTACTTTTATATGGGGTTCTGTGTGCTTCCTGGACTTGCAAGTCTATTTCTTTTACCAGATATGGGAAGTTTTCAGTCATTATTTCTTTAAATAGGTTTTTAGTATCTTGCTCTCTCTCGTCTTCTGGCACCCCCACAATTCTGATGTTGGTACGCTTGAAGCTGTCCCAGAGGCTCCTTACATTATCTTCACATTTTTGGATTCTTTTTTTCTTCTAGCTTTTCCAGTTGAGTGTTTTCTGATTCTTTATATTTCAAATTTTTGACTTGATTCTTGCCTTTCTCTAGTCTGCTGTTAGGACTCTGTATAATATTTTTTTATTTCAGTCAGTGTATGTTTAATTTCTAGTAGGTCCTTTTTCATCTCTAGTTGGTCCTTTTCCATCTCTAGTTGGATCTTTTCCATCTCTAGTTGGTTCTTTTTCATCTGCTCTTGGGTCTCGCTAACTTTATACAACTTTTCTAGGATATTCTTGTAAAACCTTATAAGCGTGGTTTTGAACTCTATATCCAGTCATTTGTTTTTCTCCATTTTTTTTGTTTGTAATCCCTTCCCTTGTCTCGGCATTTTCACTATGCTGGGAGAACTTCTGTTGGCTTATACCTTATGATACCAGACTTGCAAAACTGCAAAAGCCTCTCTATTGAGGTTGGGATGGGTGGAGTCTCAGGGCTTAAGGGATTGCCTTGCCATCCAGTCAGCCCCACCCTCCATGGCCCCTGAGTCTCACGTAACAGGGTAATCACTGGAGCAGTCCCTGTGCGTGTGCACATTCTCGCAATGCCTCTAGACTGCTGCCTTTCTGGCTCCCCTGCGCTCTGGGACCATATGAGTCTGGGTCCCCTGGGTTTCACCCGAAAATGGGGTTTAGTGGAGTTAGAAGTGGCACCGTTGGGGAGGCTCTGTCTCCCGTCCACTCATGAAAGCCAGCGGCACAATCAGCAGTCGGTCCTCTGCGCGTAGTGCTGTGTGCGCCACCAGACTTCTGATCTTTTGCGACTCCCCTAAATTTCCGTGCACTTCTTCCTTTTCACAGTCCAAACTCCCCCATGGCTGGATATGGGGTTTAGTGTCATAGGATAAGGGGTTCAATGCCTTTGAGAGTCTCCATGCACCTCCCGCCAGAGAAAGCCAGCCAGGCTCTCCAGCACCCACTCTCTCCACGTGCACGTCTCCTTATCTCAGCTTTTTGCACCTCCTCTGGGTCTCTGTGAGCCCCTCTCTTTCCTTCTAGTTGTAGAATTTCCACTCAGCCAGCTTTCCTGTGGTTTTGGATGATGTCCGTTCCGTCTTTTAGTTGTAGTTTTGAAATTGTTGTGCGAGGCAGCAGTGTAGGTATTTACCTAGGCCGCCATCTTGGATTCTCCTTCTTATTGCCCAAGGCCAATATTTCTTTATTGATTTTCTGTTTGGTTGATCTGTCTAGAGCTATCAATGGAATATCAAGGTATCCAACTATGGTTGTGTTTTGATATGTTTCACCTTTTAATTCTGTGAATAGCTGTTTTATATATTTCAATGCCCCTTGGTTGGGTGCATATATATTAACTAATGTTATGTTTCCTTGATGTAGTATCCTCTTTTATCATTATAAAAGGTCCATCTTTGTCTCTCGTTATCTTTGTGATCTTGAAATCTATTTCGTTAGATATAAGTATGGCTACACCTGATTTTCTGTGGATGCTATTTGCTTGGAGAGTCATTTTCCACTCTTTTACTTCTATCTTTGTCTTTGCAGCTTAGATATGTCTCTTATAGGCAGAATATGGTTGGGTTTGGGTTTTTGTTCCACTCTGCTACTCTATGTCTCTTTATGGTGAATTCAGACCATTTACATTTAGGGTAATTATTGATGTATGAGGATTTTCTCCAGCTATTTTGTCTCTTGTTTTCTGTTAGCTCTGTGCCTCTGTTGGTTCTTTTCCTGCCTGTTGTTTTTGTTTGGTGGTATTTCATAATTATTTCCTCTTTTTTTTTTTAAGCTATGTGTCATGATGTGGGGATATTTTTGTATGAATATCATTAGGTTTATAAAAAATAAACTTGCATATATACCATAGCTTTTTTATCTATGAGTGCATCTGATCTTTATCTTCCTTTGCCAGTTCAGATCTTTACCTCCTCCCCTTTTATGTTTTTGTTGTCACAAATTATCCCTGCGTATGCTGTAAGTTTTTGGTGCTCTTACTTGTAGTGTTGTAATCTTATGTTCTTTGTTTCAGGAGGATACTTCCTTGAGTATTTCTTGCAATGGAGCTTTTCTGATTATTAAATCCCTCAGCTCCTATATGTCTATAAACATTTTTATTTTACCTTCATATTTAAAGGATAATTTTACTGGATATATTATTCATGCCAAATAATCTCACTCTTTCAGATGTTTGAATATTTGGTTCCATTCTCTTATGGCTTGTGCAGTTTCTGCTTAGATGTCAGTTGAAATTCTGAAGGGTTTTCCTTCTTTTCCTTAGCTGTTTTGATAATTTTTTTCCTTGTCATTAATTTTTAACAGCTTTAATATGAAGTGTCTTGAAGAAGGCCTTCTGGGTTGAACTAACCCAAAAAGGCTCTGTTCTATTTGCTTCTTAGATTCAAGTACCTAATTCTTTCCATAAGTTTGGGAAGTTCTCATTCAGTATTTGTTTGAATAGACTCTTTGTTCCATGCTCTCTCTCCTCCTCTTCTGCAATGGCTATAATTCTAGTATTGATTTTTTTTATAAAGTCAGATAGTTCTCATTTCTAGATTATCTTCAATATCATTAATTCTTTCTTCCATTTGGCTAGTTCTGTTTTCTATGCTCAGTAGTTTATTCTTAATCTCCTTAATTGCATGTTTCATTTCCAGGATTTTTGATTGGTTCTTTTTCAAAGTTTTAATATTTTTGGTAAAATTCTCATTTTGCTCATTGATTTGTTTTCTGAGTGCATTGAATTTCCTGTCTATATTTTCTTGCATCTTGTTAAGTATTTTCAGAACTGCAATCTTGAAATCTCTGTCATTTATATCACATATTTCCATGTGTTTCAGCTTGCTTTCTGGAAATTGTTCATTTTCTTTTTGGTCATCCTAGTTACTGAGGTTATCTATGGTATTTGGTGTCTTCCTTTGCCTATGCATTTATCTCTGAAGAGTTCTTTCTACTATTTCTAGTAAATGGCACTGCACTGCAATATTTTTTTTACCTCTCGGATCTCTCAATCTGGAACCTCTGTGACTTCTATAAGACAGTACAGCTGCACTTCTTGGGGGTGGGATTTGTTTTGCCCTCACTCTAATGGTGACCCTTGACCTCCATGGGATCCCACCCCAAGTTCTCCTGTTTCTTCAGTCACAGGGGGAAACAGCCGTTCTACTGTAATAGCTCTTAGTTTACAGATAATATGCTCCTGGGCCCAACTACAAGGGCAACAGGAGGCAAATTTTGGGAGTCCAAGCAGTGGCAGGGCTCTGTGGTTCCATTTCTTTGTCTGAAACACTACCTCTGTCCTGATAGTGGAGAACTGCACAGCAGAACCTCATTCTCTGTCAGGCATCTGCTGATTCAGACATTGTTTGATCCTTCTATGCTTGCCCTGCTGGGCTGTCCCTCTGCAGCTCTCTGTTCCTACTGGCCAAAGCAAGCTCCTGCTACTTCTGGCTTTCTCCCCTCTCCTGACCAGCTGAGCCATTAGGCTGCAGGGCTGGATTTTGGGGCTGTTTGTGCCTTCCTCCCTCTTATCTCCCCATTTATTTCCGGTTGTCTACCTTTAGATGTTTCAATGCATGTGTCTCTCAGAAGTGTGTCTGTGTTGAGAAGGGATTTATAGTTGAATTATAGTTGCTTAACTTGTTGAAATTTCAGGAGGAGAGGTCAAAGGGCTTTCTCACACCACCATTTCTCTGACGCCCAATAATTACTTTTTATTTTTTGGCATTGAGTCTTAAGCCAGCCAATGTTTAAAAAATATGTAACAACTAAAATCATTTGATGTGTGCTATTATGAGACTTTGTATTTAATCCCTTACTCTAATTTACACTATCTTTTCTTGTAGTCAAAAAAGTATCCGAAGATTAGGATATACATATTCACTTAGCGATCCTCTTCTCAATCGGACACAATACAATGATGAGTACATTTGGAAGTTACATTCTAAAGAAGATTTTATCAAAGCTAGGACTCCAAGAGAGATTGGGAATCACAATTCTCACTCCAGTCAAGTAAGAAAATACCTACATATCTATTTAATTTAATACTGTATCAATAATCCAATACTGAGAGTTTGAATATATCACAAAGATCCTTCATCATCTACAGTTCTTAGACAATTTCCTCCACCTTTTCACATTTATTTATAACTACTTCTTTACTATCCCCTCATTTTAAAATTAAATTGAAATTTATATAGAGAAATTATAAGAGAAAGAAGGGGATGGAGAGGGAACTTGAAGATTAAAAGAGTCTTGAAAGACAAATTTGGGACTGAGTATCCATTATATTTTGAGGGATTTCAGTGTAAAGGCAAACTGAGAAATATTTTAGTAACTAGAGGAGAAATAGGATGAAGAGAGAGTTTTCTTTTTAAGATAGGAGAAATAATGGCAGGGTTGGGTACTGATGACAACCTCCCAGGATAGAGGGAGGAATGGAAGTTGTAAGAGAGTGGTGAGAATTGTTGGGTAATGTGTTGGAGTAGACTAAATGCAGGCTTTAGGGTACCAGGACGGGTCAGGTCCTGCTTAGGTGACTTAGCAACTCCTCTGCCAACATAGATGTAGGAGCTGGCAGGTGATGTGGTATGCTGTGTAAGTTCTCTTTGTTGGCTTCAATTTTCTCAGGGAAATAGGAAGCAAAAGGAAAGAGAGGAAAGATAGAAAGATGTAGGGGAAGTTCTAAGTTTATAATCATAAATTTCTTTGGAGACAAATAGGAGAGAAGACTTGGGGCTCCCAAGGCAAAACATCAGCTGTCTTGCCTGTGAACAGAGCTAAAATGTATGGGTTTCTTCTCTGCTCTTATCTGAATATTTCTAGTTTAAGGCACAGTTGTTTGGACTTTGCAATGATATATTTTTCATTAACATAAAAGTTAAGGCAGTGATAAAGTACTCATGTAAAATGATAGCTTTATAAACTGGTGCTTCCTGTGGTAGGTAGAGAATCTGCATGGTACACACAATGGGACATCTAGCTGAACCTGGGAAGGCTTAAAAGAATATGTACACACATGCATGCACACTTGAACCACTAGGTGAAATCATGTAGATTTTCTTGAAAATTGTGTTTTTATTCATAGAACTTTTTTCACTGGACACTACCTCCATGTCACTCAACACCAGTGAAGAGCTACCTCCCTTGGAAAATTGCTGCTTCAATGGACGAGGTCAGGAAGGCTGTATCAAATCAGTTTATTTCCCGTACTACGAGAGACTTTGTGGACAAAATTGTGTTTTTATTGATAGGACTTCTTTCACTGGACACTGCCTCCATGTCACTCAACACAAGTGAAGAATTACTTCCCTTGGAAAATTGCTGCTTCCATGGATAAGGTCAGGAAGGCTATATCTAATCAGTTTATTTCCAATACTAGGAGAGACTTTGTGGACAGAGCTGAAGGTAAGTGTAGCCATTTCTCTTCTTTACTGCTAATACACTAGGGATTGGAGTCCCAGTTGTCTCTTTAGTCAAGTAACTCACAGGATAGACATGGAAAAACTGCAATTTACCAATAGAAACAGTCAAGTATGAAATGCAGGATTCTGTAGGTGTGAACAATGGGACATCTAACTGGACCTGGAGAGAGAGTCCAGGAAAGGCTTCTTGGGATGAAGGACAAAGACAAGTGAGCAGGTGAAGATGAAGGTGTTAAGTTAAACATCCTATTTCCAATTCTGAACTGCTTATTTACTATTCTTTTAATTTAGAACTTTTATTAAAACAGTTCATGCATATACTTAAAAATAGTTCCCTACAAGCTCATAGTGAATAGCAGCAGTTTCTTTACCCATCCCTCCATGCCCAGTCCTACTACACATTGATAATCATTTTCAGTCATTTCAATTGTTTTTTGTTATGTCATCCTCTGTATTTTAAAATATTGTGCTCATATTGCTATTTTTTGGTTCATCAATTTTAGACATTATTATTTACTTTCCTGTATGGCAGATGAGGATTTGTCTCTCCTATAACTCTTTTTCACTCTTCCTCTTTCCATCCTCTCAAAATAATATTATAAAATTTTGGTTAATTAAAATGTTATGTGTTATATTATGATTATGATTATGATATATTATAATATGTAAATATTTACCACGAGCCAGGTGTTATTTTATTATTATGTTTCTTTTCACTTTTTTTTCTACAAGAATGAATAACCTTTTTTTTTTTCATTTAGTTTTCTATGCTCCCGTCACTCATTTTTTTTAAGTACTTTGTCAAACACTTACCAAGCTTTTCCCCAAATATAGTTCCAGACAGTGTATCAGTTTGAGATTTTACTGGAGAGCTGACACGTTCCATGTCCTCTAATCTAGAAGAATTGCTCTGTAAATTTGCCGCCCAACTATCTCCTGGTACTTTTCATTATTCGGGCATTTCTCTTTATGCCCTGAATCTCATTTCCTGAGTCCACATATTCCCCCTCCCTCATTTTGTTAAAACACATCTTCTAGTAGCTTCCTATTACAGGGGGTGTAGGAGGGACAATATGAAAATGTCTTTTTTTCTTTCATTATATTTGTTGATAGTTTGTCTGAGTATAGAATTCTAAGATGACAATCATTTTCCCTCAAGCCCCTCAAATGACTTTGAGCACCGAGGACTATTATGTAACAGACTGATGTCATTTTGATCGCTGAACCTTTCATATATTTTCCTGGAAGTTTTATGATCTTCTCTTTATTCAGGATATTATAAAATTTCACATTCTCATGCATTACTAAGAATCTCATTTATTATGTTGGACAATCAGATTTTTTAATCTAGAGACTTTATGACTTTTAATTTTAGAAATTGTTACCATATATTTTTCCCTTATTTTTCTCCTATTTCTCTTCTCTTCTGGGACTCCTGTGAGTTGGTTTGATCCTTCAATTTTCTTACATTTTCTCTCCTAGTATCTTTCTCTTTGTATTTTTATCATTTAATTAAAATGTTTTTACTTTTTAATCCAGTTCTTTATGTTTTAAATTTCCAAGCTCTCTTTCTTCTTCTCTCTGATTATTTTCTAAAAATAATATGCTGTTGTTGTTTTGTGACACAGCAAGTCTCATAAATTTTAGGATACTTATGATATACTTTTTAGTGCTTTTATCTGTTCTTTGCTTAGTCTCTATTTTTCTCTGTGTCTTAAGGGTCTAGTGAAAATCTAGGGGCCTTTTTGTTCAAATTTATAAGGGAATGAAGGTAGATTTGCTATGAAGCTAATAAAACTTAAGTCTCATTTTGTGGACTTTTTTTTCTTTATTTGTTTTATTAATGTATTACATGTATACATATCTTCCCATTCCCCCACTCCCCAACCTCCCGGTATTTTGTGTTCATTGGTTATGCTTATATGCATGCATACAAGTAATTTGGTTGATCTCTTATCTACCCCACCCCTCCATAACCTTCCTGCTGTAATTTGACAGTCTGTTTGATGCTTTACTGCTTCTGTGTCTATCCTTTTGTTCATCAGTTTATAATGTTCTTTATTATCCACAAATGAGTGAGATCATGTGGTGTTTCTCCTTCATCGACTGGCTTATTTCACTTAGCATAATGCTCTCCAGTTCCATCCAGGTTGCTGCAAATGGTAAGAATTCCTTCTTTTTAATGGCAGCATAGAATGCCACTGTGTAGATGTACCATAGTTTTCTGATCCACTCATCTGCTGATGGGCACCTAGACTGTTTCCAAATTGTAGCTATTGTAAATTGTGCTGCTATGAACATAGGGGTGCATAAATCCTTTCTGATTGGTGTTTCTAGTTTCTAAGGATATATTCCTAGGAGTGGGATTGCTGGGTCAAATGGGAGTTCCATTTTTAGTTTTTTAAGGAAACTCCATACTGTTCTCCACAGTGGCTGTACCAGTCAGCATTCCCACCAGCAGTGAATGAGGGTTCCTTTTTCTCCGCATCCTCGCCAACACTTGTTTTTTGTTGATTTGTTGATGATAGCCACTCTGACAGGTATGAGATGGTATCACCTTGCCATTTTCATTTGCATCTTTCTGATAATTAGTGACTTTGAGCATGTTTTCATGTGTCTCTTGGCCTTCCTTCTGCCATCTTTCGAAAAAAGGTTCTATTTAAGTCCGTTGCCCATTTTTTATTGGATCATTTATCTTTCTTTTATTAAGTTGTATAAGTTGGCTGTAGATGTTGGACATTAAACCTTTATCAGTGATAACATTTGCAAATATCGTCTCCCATACAGTGGGCTTTCTTGTTGTTTTGTTGATGGTTTCTTTTGCTGTGCAAAAGCTTTTTATTTTGATATAGTCCCATTTGTTTATTTTCTCTTTTGCTTCATTGCCCTAGGAGCAGTATCAATGAAGAAGTTCCTTCGGCATATGTCTGAGATTGTGCCTGTGGATTCCTCTAGTATTTTTATGGTTTCCCATCGTATGTTTAAGTCCTGTATCCATTTGGAATTTACTTTTGTGTATGGTGTAGGTTGGTGGTTTAGTTTCATTTTTTTGCATGTATCTGTCCAATTTTCCCAACACCATTTATTGAAGAGGTTGTCTTGACTCCATTGTATGTTTATCCCTCCTTTGTCAAATATTAATTAAGCATAGTAGTTTGGGGAGAAATCTGGATTCTCTATTCTATTCCATTGGTCTATGTGTCTGTTCTTGTGCCAGTTCCAGGCTGTTTTGAGAAGAGTTGCTTTGTAATATAGCTTGAAATCTGGTATTGAAATCCCACCTTCTTGATTCTTCTTTCTCAGGATTTCTGTGGCTATTTAGGGTCTTTTTTTATTCCAGATGAATCTTTGGAGAGATCTTTCTAGGTCTGTGAAATATGTCATTGGTATTTTAATTCATTGATTCAATAGATTGTTTTGGGTAGTATGGACATTTTAATGATGTTGATTCTCCCAATCCATGAGTATGGTATACTCTTTCATCTTTTTACATCTTCCTCTATCTCTATTTTCAATGTCCTGTAGTCTTCTGCATATAGGTCTTTTACCTCCTTAGTTAGGTTTATTCCTAGGTATCTTAATTTTTTTGGTGCGATGGTAAATGGGATTGCTTTTTTAGTCTCTCTTTCTGTAACTTCACTATTAGTGTATAGAAATGCCATAGATTTCTTGGCATTAATTGTGTATCCTGCTACATTGCCAACTTCATTTATTAAGTCTATTAGTTTTTGGATGGAGTCCTTCTGGTTTTTTATGTACAGTACCATGTCATCTGTAAATAAGAACAGCTTTACTTCTTCTTTTCCAATTTGGATGCCTTTTATTTCTTCTTCTTGTCTAATCGCAATGGCTAATATTTCCAGTACTATATCAAACAGGAGTGGTGTGAGTGGGCATCCCTGTCTTGTTCCTGTTCTTAGGGGAAATGGTTTTAGTTTTTGCCCATTGAGTATGATGTTAGCTGTGGGTTTATCATATATGGCTCTTATGATTTTGAGGTATGATCCTTCTATTCCCACCTTGCTGAGAATTTTTTTCAAGAAAGTGTGTTATGTTTTGTCAAGTGCTTTTTCTGCATCATTGATATGACTATGTGATTTTTATCTCTCAATTTGTTTATGTGATGTATCACATTTATTGATTTGCAGATATTGTACCATCCTTGCATTCCTGGGATGAATCCTACTTGGTCATGGTGTATGATTTTTCTGATATACTGCTGGATCCAATTTGCTAGAATTTTACTGAAGATTTTGGCATCTATGTTCATGAGAGATATTAGCTTGTAATTCTCTTTCATTGTGTTGTCTTTATTGTATTAGGGTGATGCTGGATTCATAGAAGGTGTTTGGAAGTATTCCTTCTTTTGGAATATTTTTGAATGGTCTGAGGAGGATAGGTTTTAATCCTTCCTTTAATGTTTGGTAAAACTCTCCTGTGTAGCCATCTGGTCCTGGGATTTTGTTTGCTGGAAACTTTTTGATGACTGCTTCAATTTCTTCCATAGTTATTAGACTATTGAGATGTTTAGATTCTTCCTGACGGAGGTGTGGAAGGTTATAGTTTTCTAGGAATATGTCCATTTCCTTCAGGTTGTCCAATTTGTTGGAATAGAGTTGTTCATAGTATTTTTTAACACTCCTTTTTATTTTGTGGGGGTCTGTTGTTATTTCTCCTCTTTCATTTCTGATTTTGTTTATTTGGGTCTTCTCTCTTTGCTTCTCAGTGAGCCTGGCTAGATTTCCATCAATCTTGTTTATCCTTTCAAAGAACCAGCTCTTGGTTTTGTTGATCTGTTGAATTGTTTCTTTGGTCTCTATGTTGTTTATCTCTGCCCTGATCTTTAATATTTCCTTCCTTCTGCGTACACTGGGATTTTCTTGTTGCTCTCTTTCTAGCTCTTTGAGTTGTAGGTAATTTATTACCATTGTTTCTTGTTTTTTTTTTTTCATTAGGCTTGTAGAGCTATGAATTTCCCTCTCAACTTTTCATTGTGTCCCATAAATTGTGTATTGTTGTGTTGTCATTGTCATTTGTTTCCATGATGTTTTTTATTTCTTCCTTGATCTCTCTGGTAACCCAGTTCTTGTTTAATAGCATGCTGTCTAGTCTCCATGTGTTTGATTTCTTTTTATTGTTTTTATCATAGTTGATTTCCAGTTTTATGCCACTGTGATCTGAGAAAATAATTAATATGATTTCTATCTTCTTGAATTTGAAAAGACTTTGCCTATGACCCAATATTTGGTCTATCCTTGAAAATGACACATATGCACTTGAGAACAATGTATATTCTGTGGCTTTGGGATGAAATGTTCTGAATATTTCAATTAATTCCATCTGATCTAGTGAGTCATTTAGGATTGATGTTTCTTTGCTGTTTTTTTTGTTTAGAGGATTTGTCCAGTGGTGACAGTGGGGTATTAAAGTCTCCTACTATGATTGTATTGCTGTCAATCTCTCCCTTGATATCTTCCAGGAGTTTTTTTTATGTATTTTGGTGCTTCTTTAATGGGTGCGTATATGTTTACCAGTTATTTCTTCTTGTTAGATTGTTCTCTTTTGTAATATGAAGTGTCCTTACTTATCTCTTGTTATGTCCTTCACTTTGAGATCTAATTAGTCAGATATAAGTATTGCAACCCCAGCTTTTTTTTTCATTTTCATTTGCCTGAAAAACCATCTTCCATCCCTTCACCATCAGTCTGTGTGCATCTCTTTTTCTGAGATGGGTTTCTTGTAGACAGCAGATATATGGATCATGTTTTCTTATCCAATCCATTACCCTATGTCTTTTGATTGGAGCATTTAATCCATTTACATTGAAAGTTATTATTGATAGGTACTTATCTGTCTCCATTTTTAGTCTTTACCCCTGTGTTCCTTGTTCACTCCCTATTTCTTTTTTTACAGCAGACCCTTTGACATTTCTTGCATTGCTGGTTTGATGGTAATAAGTTCCCTTATTCCTTTTTTGTCTGTGAAGCTTCTGATTTCACCTTCAATTTTGATTGAAAGCCTTTCTGGGTACAAATCCTTCCTTTGCATGACTTTGTATATTTCATTTCATTCCCTTCTGGCCAGATGAGTTTCTGTTGAGAAATCAGTTGCTAGTCTTATGGGGGTTCCTTTGTAGGTAACTTTCTGTCTGTCTCTGGCCACTTTTAAGATTCTTACTTTGTCATTTGTGTTTGCCAATTTAATTATAATATGCCTTGGTATCTGTCTTTTGGGGTTCATTTTGCTTGGGACTCTATGAGCTTCTTGGATTTGTGTGGGTTTTTTCTTTTCTATATCAGGAACGTTTTCTGTCATTATTTCTTCAAACAGGTTTTCTATTCCTTGCTCAGTTTCCACTCTTTCTGGAACCCCAATTATGTGGATGTTGTTTTATTTCATGTTATCCCAAAGTTCCCCGAGGCTTTCCTCTTGCTTTTTAACTTTTTTTTCTAGAAGCTGCTGTACTTGGGTATTTTTTCCTACCATGTCTTCTAACTCACTGATGCACTCCTCTGCTTCTTCTAGTCTACTTTTGATGCTTTCTATTGAGTTCTTTACAGCAGTGATGTCATTTTTTATTTCCTCTTCATACTTCTTCATTTCCTATTGACTCTTACTCACATTGTCGAATTTGTCTTCCATTCTTTTCAGCCACCTTATGACCATTTCTTTGAACTCTTTCTCTGGCAAGTTGTTTACTTCTATTTCATTTACTTCCTTTTCTGGTGATGCCTGCTTTTCTTTCATATGTTGGCTATTTCTTCGTCTGCCCATGGTCTTCCTTCTCCAGGTGTCTAGTTATGTAGTTCTCTCTCCTGCATTGATTTAAATGCACAAAATACAACACAACCAGGTACAATACACAAGTCACTGAACAGAAATGTATTCGTGATGTTAATAACCACAAATAAGGTGACCACCAGTGAAAGACAAATTAGAGTTAAGTGGAGAAAGTATAAGAGAGAAAGGAGGAAAAAAGAAAAGAAAGACGTACCAAAATGAAATTGGGAGAAGGGAGAAAAAAAAGGGGGGGGAGAAAAAAAACAAGAAGAAGAAGAAAAGAGAAAGGAAAAAAGTAAGAGAGAAAAGAAAGAGATAAGAAAGCAAACTGGAACAAATTATATATATGAGGAGAAAACTCCAATAGAGCAGTCACGAATCTCAACAAATGCCAGCAACGAGTACCTGGAAATTAATACAAATTACAAATAACAACTAATATCAAGGGAGGTGAGGGAAAACAGAGGTAAAAAACAAACAGAAACAAAGCAAACAAAAGGCAAAATAGCCGAGACCGGTTTGGCTCAGTGGATAGAACGTCGGCTTGTGGACTGAAAGGTCCCAGGTTCGATTCTGGTCGGGGGCATGTACCTTGCTTGTGGGAACATCTCCACTGTGGGGCGTGCAGGAGGTGGCTGATAGATGTCTCTCTCTCATCTATGTTTCTGACTTTCTATCTCTCTCCCTTCCTCTCTGTGAAAAATCAATAAAATATATTTTTAAAAAAGGCAAAATAAAAGAAGTAGAATAAGCAAAAATAATCTCATAAAAAAGTATAAAAAATCGATGTAATCAATGTTCAAGCAAACAACAACAAAAGGACATAGAGAAAAACAATTTTTAGGCTAGTGAAGACAGAGAAGAGAGAGGTGTGTATGGACTTGGCGTAGGGCATTCCAAATTAGATATATAAGTGGGGTGAAGTTTTAACCAGGTAAAAAGAAAGAACAGGGGAAAAAAAATCCAAGATGGTGGCATAGGTAAACACCTATACTGCTGCCTCACACAACAATTTCAAAACTACAACTAAAAGACAGAATGGACATCATCCAGAACCACAGGAAAGCTGGCTGAGTGGAAGTTCTACAACGAGAGGGAAAGAGAGGGGCTCACAGAGACCCAGAGGAGCTGCAAAAAGCTGAGGTACGGAGACGCACGCGAGGAGAGAGCGGGTGCCAGAGTACCTGGCTGGTTTTCTCTGGCGGGAGGGAGACGGAGACTCTCAAAGGCATTAAACCCCTTGTCCTGCGACACTAAACCCCAGATCCAGCCGAGACTCATACGGGGGGAGTTTGGACTGTGAAAAGGGAGAAGTGCACGGAAATTTAGGGGAGTTGCAAAGGATCTGAGGTCTGGTCGAGCATGGCACCACGGGGAGGACAGATTGCTGGTTGTGCCGCTGGCTTTCGCGAGTGGGCGGGTGACAGACCCTCCCAACTGTGCCACTTCTGACTCCACTAAGCCCCTGTTTTGGGCGAAACCCTGGAGACCTAGTCTCGTGTGGTCCTGGTTCGCAGGGGAGCCGGAAAGGCAGCGGTTAGAGGCACTGCGGGCGCGCGCACAAGGCCCGCTCCAGCCATTACTCAGTCACGTGAGACTCAGGGGCCGTGGAGGGCGGGGCCGACTGGAAGGCAAGGCGGTCCCTTAAGCCCTGAGACTCCACCCATCCCAAGCTCAACAGAGG
Organism: Lasiurus cinereus; assembly: GCA_011751065.1. Classification (NCBI taxonomy): domain Eukaryota; kingdom Metazoa; phylum Chordata; class Mammalia; order Chiroptera; family Vespertilionidae; genus Lasiurus; species Lasiurus cinereus. The sequence goes on from JAAGEH010000011.1 coordinate 10,667,852, forward strand.
CTTCTGCGGCTGAATCCAGCACAGAAGTTTCCCCGGCATAGTGAAAATGCCGAGACAAGGGAAGGGATTACAAGCAAAAGAAATGGAGGAAAAAAAACGACTGGATATAGAGTTCAAAACCACACTTATAAGGTTTTTCAAGAATATGCTAGAAAAGATGGATAAATTTAGTGAGACCCAAGCGGAGATGAAAAATACACTGACTGAAATAAAAACTATTATATAGAGTCCTAACAGCAGACTACAGAAAGGCAAGGATCAAGTCAAAAAGTTGAAATATAAAGAAGCAGAAAACATTCAACTGGAAAAGAAAGAAGAGAAAAGAACCCAAAAATGTGAAGATAATGTAAGGAGCCTCTGGGACAGCTTCAAGCGTACCAACATCAGAATTGTGGGGGTGCCAGAAGAAGAGAGAGAGCAAGATACTGAAAACCTATTTAAGGAAATAATGACTGAAAACTTCCCACATCTGGTAAAAGAAATAGACTTACAAGTCCAGGAAGCACACAGAACCCCAAATAAAAGGAATCCAAAGAGGACCACACCAAAACACATCATAATTAAAATACCAAGAGCAAAAGACAAAGAGAGAATATTAAAAGCAGCAAGAAAAAAACAGTTTATTACCTACAAGGGAGCACCCATACGACTGTCAGCTGATTTCTCAACAGAAACGATGCAGGCCAGATGGGAGTGGCAAGAAATATTCAACGTGATGAATAGCAAGAACCTACAACCAAGAATAATCTATCCAGCAAAGCTATCATTCAGAATTGAAGGGCAGATAAAGAGCTTCACAGAGAAGAAAAAGCTAAAGGAGTTCATCAACTCCAAACCAGTATTATATGAAATGCTGAAAGGTACTCTTTTAGAAGAGGAAGAAGAAAAAGGTAAAAGACAAAAAATTATGAACAACAAATACACATCTATCAACAAGTGAATCTAAAAATTAAGTGAATTAAAAATTTGATGAACAGAATAAACTGGTGAATATAATAGAATCAGGAGCACAGAAAGGGAGTAGACTGATAATTCTCAGGAGGACAAAAATCATAAAGCATCAAACAGACTGTGAAATTACAGCAGAAAGATTAAAGTTAGGTGAGGTAAATAAGTGATTAATCAAAGGACTTGTATGCATGTTTATAAACATAACCAATGATCACAGACACTGGGGGTTCGGGGTATGCCTGGGAGGGAGGGGGGGCAATGGGGAGATATGTATAAAAATTAATAAAAATTAATTTTAAAAAAAGAAAGAACAGGGAAAATCTAAAGTAGGAAAATGGTAAGAGAAACAAGACAAGAAAATGGGAAAAGTTAGGAAGAGAGTGTTGACATAAAGGTAGAGTTGAGATAGAGTAAAATGATGCTAAAGGAAAAATGAAAATAGAATGTAGAACTCTAATCCCAAAATAAATAAAGAGAAAATAAAACGACACTTCTTTTTTTCAAGAAGGTAAAATAGTAGTAAAAATACTGGTTGAAAATAAAAATGTAATAATTAAAAAGGTAAAATCAATGGAGGAAAAAAGAAAAAAGTAGTTTTTTAATTAAAAGATGAAAAAAATAAAAAATAATAAATAAAAGAATAGAATGTGCAGTAGTCAAGGTCATTCACTTCCTCTATTGTTCTGTTTGGCACGCCTGTTTCCCAGTCGGGATGATATTGCAGTCCCCTGTGTTCCACTGCTGCTCAGTGCTGAAAGCCAGTCCTGGTTTTTAAGCAGGTGTCTTAATCTCTTTATTCTTTTGTGATTACACAAGAGTCAATTTGTGAGTCATCCCCTGGATGGCAATGTTATAGGTCCTCTCTAGCCTGTGCTTAGATCCTGCTTTCTCTGTGGTACTCAATACCGGTTTGTGGGAGTGGGTTGTCCCAGAGCTGATTCTCTGATGGTTATTCTGTGCTCTGATCCCCAGGTTCCGGAAAAACAACTTTCCCCTGCAGTCTCTTAGGATGTCCCCAATTGGGTGATTCTATGTATTGGCTTAGCAATCAGAAGCCAGGGTCTGAAGAGGAAAGAGTGTAGTCTGTGCACTCTCCCTTTCCCACTCCTGTCCAAGCAGCTGGGACATTTTAATAACTCCAAAGCTGTCCTTCTGCCTCAGATCAAAATGGGTTGCTTTCCAGAGCTCCCCTCTGTTAATAGCTCTGTGGGCCCCCTTCCACACCCAGGGATCACGCCCTGCCCCACATCCATGGATTTCTCTAGGTGCAGTTTTCCCCCCGCCCAGTTCCCACAGTGTGTGCGCCTCTCTGTTCTGCGGCACCAGAGACCTCACCTTATCCCAGGCGAAATCTGATCTTTCCGTGTGGCATGTGGAGCTCTTCTGAATCAGTGTTTGCACCGATTGGGGAACGGTGTTCTGGGTCCCCCAGCTTTTTGGTGGTTCCACAGCTGTAGCTTTTTAGGCTGCTGTAAACATCCACGTTCCCCTGCAAGATGGCGCAGTCTCCGAGTTCGTGCTGGTGGCTCCAGGAGAATAAACTTCACAGCAGTGGGGCTGCCTGGTCAGAGGAGCCCTGTCCAGCAGTCCCCCACTTTCTCCTGAAGGATAACTGTCCCTTTACTTGCCAATATAAATACTCCCAGTGCGAGCCTCAGCTGTTCTCTCTGTCTACTCAGTGACAAGGCTCCGGACACGTCCATCTACTCCGCCGCCATCTTTTTTTCCCCTATCTGGACTTTTTTTTTCTTAAAGTCTATTTACTTAAAATATTAAGCTACAGGTTTCACAAAATCTACAAGGGAGGTACTCAAATATAATTGGAAACTACATACAGAGATGGGGCTTTTTGGGTGGTGCTTGACTTAGGTGGTGAGCTCTCTTTTTTGTTGGGAAACTCCTACATGCCAATATTTATAAATCAGTCAGTTTTTCCAGAAAGGTAAACATTAGTTATTGGAGCTTCCTGCTTGCTGTGCATACTTTTCCTGAATTCCTCCTATTTTTTTGGTCCAGAATCTCCCTACACCCTTCTCCTGTTATTGATAAATCTTTGGTTAGGAAGGAGATAAAATAAAAATATCTCCATATTGCAGATACAAATTAAGAGTCATGGAAAAACATCTGAAATCCCAGAATTCTTAAGAAATGTCATTGGGCTTCCAATCAAAGTTGTCCTTTTAGTATGCGCAAATTACCACGTGTTCTTGTGCAAATAAATGCTACCATGTTTCCCCGAAAATAAGACAGTGTCTTATATTAATTTTTGCTCCCAAAGATATGCTAGGTCTTATTTTCAGGGGTTGTCTTATTTTTCCATGAAGAAGAATACAGTACACATTTATGGTTGAACAAAAAAAAAAGGAAATTTATTATCTGTATACAGTATGGCAGTAATTGTCATCACAAACCAGTTCACTGATTGGCCGCAGCACAGCAGGAGCTGTTCAGGCAGTGCAAGGTGTCTTTAAATCAGGAGTCAGATGCCTTACTATAGCTTTGGGGGCCTTATATTCCGGGGAGGCTTTATGTTCGAGGGAGGCCTTATTATCAGGGAGGTCTTATTTTTTTTCAGGGGAGGGGGGGATGCCTTATATTACAGTGAGAGGCAAAACTGGAAGTAGGTCTTATTTTCAGGGGATGTCTTACTTTCGGGGAAACAGGGTAAAAGACTTGTCAAGACACCTTCCTAAATCTCTTAATTCCATTTGCTCCTCTCTCTCCCCATAGCCATTGCTTTAGTTCAGGCTACCAATATCTCTCCTTTGAATGACCTCTAATCGAACTCCCTTTTCTGGTTTTGTCCCCTCTAGTTCCTTGTCCATCTTATAGCCAAAGTGAATATAAATTATATCACTTTCTAATTTAACATCCTTCAATAACTTTCCATTGTCATCAGGGTCCTGTGCAATTGGTCCTGGCCCACTGCTCCAGGGATTCAGGAAAAGTATTACATAGGCAGTCACTAGTGTGTGCATTTCCCCTCACCAGTCCCCACACTATGAGACTGGTTTCCATCCTCCAGACTCACCAAGCCCCCTGTAGCCTCACACCTCACACACCCTGCTGCTTCTCTGTGAACTGCCTCTCCCTTTCTTCTTTTGGCTCATGTCCAGTCATCATTTAGGTCTAAATACAAGCTGATTTTTCTCCCAAAAGTCTTCTCTCATCCCCCAAGTTTGGATCAGTGGTCCTCTCATATGTTTTTATAATTCCTCTTCTGCAGCATGTATCACATAGCATTGTAATTATCTCTTTTTTAAAAATATATTTTATTGATTTTTTTACAGAGAGGAAGGGAGAGGGATAGAGAGTTAGAAACATCGATGAGAGAGAGATATTAATCAGCTGCCTCCTGCACGCCCCCTACAGGGGATGTGCCTGCAACCAGGATACATGCCCTTGACCGGAATCGAACCTGGGACCTTTCAGTCCTCAGGTTGACACTCTCTCCACTGAGCCAAACCGGTTTCGGCTATCTCTTTTTTTGTATCTGTTTCTCTAATGCAATAATTAAAGTTTTAGAAGCTCAGGGATCATGTATTACCTGAGTGTACTCATAATTGAATTATGGTGAACAAGTGAGAAACACTAAAAGGTACTTTTTTCCTCAAAAAAATTCAGGCTTGGAGAGCTCTGGTTAGATGACTTAGAATAGCAAATAAAAGCAACAAAATTGGTTCTCATGTGGCTATGGATTATGTGCTAAGGGTCCTAGTGGTGTTTAATGGTCCTTGCTGTAAGTTCACTTTTGGATTAGACCTTTCAACAGATGCCACACCTAATCTTAAAGGAACCAGTATTTGTCATCGTTATCAAATAGAAAAGAAACCAGTGGGACCTGAGCTCCTAAGGAGAGGGATGATCCTGGCCTTGAAGGGGTGGTTAGTTTTAGGCCAGGTTGTCTTATCTGTCCATACTTCATATCACTATAGGAAATTTAGGTGTTGGTTGGCCCCTTTGTATCAGGAATTTCTCTCCTTAATAATACTGAAGAAAATTATTTATAAAGGCAATGAAAGCATTCTTTGAGAAATAATAACTGAGAATTATTTTATGCATTTATTACATAGGTAGTCAGATTAATTGCTGATAGCAATTATGTTCTAATTTTTCTTTTGTTCACTCATTAACTTAGTAAATATTCAATGAGGTCTATTACTGTGAAGAGTAATAAGGATCAGTAAAGAATATAGCTTAATCTTTTCTTCAAAGAAAGTCTGGATAAGTCTCAGCCCCAATTATTGTGTTTTCTGGGTCTTCATCTCCAATTGCTCTACTTCTGTGTTGGTACATCCTAGTCCACATAGACTAAGCCCTCCAGAACCTTCAGAGCCTGTTAACTAACTTATTTCTCCTGTTTCCCCCTCAGCTGCTTTCCCCACCCTGCATACCTTCTACTCCCGGCCGACAGACTACATTTTATGAACACACTGTGCACTTTTTGCTTCAATGTTAGTTTTTTTATTATGTATGCCTTTTAATTCTCATCTTCCTTTCCTTTCCATAATAGAGCTCATTACACTCTATTTGGGCTTCTGTAGCACCTATTCAAGGCTTTAAATCAGTGATTCTTAATCAAATGAGAAAATTGTTCACAATATACTGTAAGTGCCTGGCTCCCACTGCTAGAGATTCTCGATGCCTGGAATAAGGTTCAGCAGATACAATTTGGAAAAATCATCCCAATTATTTCTGATGCATTATCTCCATGTGATAATTATTGTTCTAAGTGTTATGCTTGCAAGACATCACATTCCACATGTGTTTGTACTGTATCTATCTTTCCAATCATACTTATTTGAGGTTATCTTAAGGTGGAACATTGGCTTAATTATCTCTAACCTTGGCACAGAACACATATAGGAACTAAACACATTTGCTTTTGAGTAGGAACATCAAGTATTTCAACCAGAATTTGTTTTTCTCCTAGGAAGCTCTTAGTAATTTACAAAATCCAAGTTATAGATGGTGTTTACTGGGAACAGTGCCAGATGATTTTCTAAAATATTTTAAGGGATCTCTGATTTTGAGCTCTAGAGTTTCCTCCTCTCTATAAACTTATATTCTCCTAAGGCAACTTGTAGGTTATATGACTCAGGAAGAGAGGATGTGGGTACCCAAGTAAATTAAAAGCATGCTGATCTTTGCAGAGATAATTTTTTTTTAAAAATCAACAACAAAATGCTCCTGGGTGCCAAGAGATGACATCACATATTGTATGATGTACAATGTACATTTGAATGTATTTTGAAAAGACCTATTGAAAAACCTCAGAGAGAAGACAACGGGGAGGGGCTAGAGATCAATCAAAGAACTTGTATACATGCATAGTAGCATAACCAATGGACACAGACACTGGGACAGCGGGGCTTGTCCTAGGGGATGGGAGTGGCGAGGGGTCTATCAGGAGGGGGGGAAAAAGAGACATAAAAAAGAAAAACTAATTGGGAACAAGAATTGACTTTAGTTTTAACAGTAATTGGCACTCTTTGGACATTACTTATGACATCCATGGTTTTAACATCTTTTTCCTAAATAAAGTTGGTGGTGTGTACTTCTGAACTAACATTTTGTAGCAAGAATTAAAGGTGAACTCATCTAAGTGAGATGGTTATGACAATCTACTCTAGAATCTGTTCAAGTGTTTATGGAACCTAATATTCAGTTGGTGCTTAATAAATATTTAATGATTATAGATAATGATTATAAAATATTTGTTAGCAGAATTATTTCAAAGAAGTAATAGTGTTATTGTCCAATAACAACAATGATGTTACCTAACCCTCCATCAGTAAGGGATAAGCTTTGAGTAGCTCTTTCCAGGTAATGGGGATGATATGCAATGTTCCATCTAGGACTGCCAGATGCAGCAAATAAAAATACAAGATGTCCAGTTAAATTTGAATGATATAAAGTAGATAAATACTGAATACTTATCTAATGTTACACTAAATATTATACATTATTTGAAATTCAAATTTAACTGGCATCATATGTTTTATATGGCAACCCTAACCCTACCTAAAACACCTTTCCCTGCTCCCTAACCCTGCCCCAAGGACATGGCAGTCCTGCTGGAGTGAGGAAAGCCTTTTGAGAACAAACAGCACTCTTAACCAACAAAACATGTATTGATTAGAAACTGCTTCTAATCACTTGAGCATATACTTCCTGTGCCTGATAAAACAGAACATTATTTCTTGGTTGAAATTGACCATACCACTAAATATAAAAAGAGTGAGGTTTAGTGAGATAAAGTGGAAGCTACTGCCAGAGGAATGAAAATATGATGCTATTTAGAAATAACTAACAAGGAGTAATCGTTGCCTTTCGTTTCCAACCCCACCCCAGCTCAGAAGATTAAACAAAGTTCTCAGATGTTTATGGAATGGAAAAAGTTACTTTCCCACCCCACAGACACTGAATTTCGACGCAATTACCAAGTTCCAGATAAAATTCCTGAGTTTCGGGATTTTACTTTCAAATATGGATGCTACTCAAGCCTACCAATCGCTTCTCAGGGTCTAGGTAAGTGCACCTGTAGCTTTTATTTATTTGTTTTTCATATGTAGCTTTTTAATTTTTTTTCTCATCTGCTTTTACTTTTGTTTTTTTCTGTTTTTTTGTTTTTTTTATTTTTTTTCTTTATTAATTTTTTATACATATCTCCCCATTGCTCCCCCTCCCTCCCCGGCATAACCCAACCAGCCAGTGTCTATGTTCATTGGTTATGCTTATATGTGTGCATACAAGTCCTTTGATTGATCTCTTATCTACCTCATCTAACTTTAATTTTTCTGCTGTAATTTCACAGTCTGTTTGAAGCTTTACTGCCTCTGTATCTATCCTTTTGTTCATCAGTTTATAATGTTCTTTATTATCCACAAATGAATGAGATCATGTGATGCTTCTCCTTCATTGACTGGCTTATTTCACTAAGCATAAGGCTCTCCAGTTCCAACCAGGTTGCTGCAAATGGTAAGAATTCCTTCTTTTTAATGGCAGCATAGAATTCCATTGTGTAGATGTACCACTCTTTTCTGATCCACTCATCTGCTGATGGGCACCTAGGCTGTTTCCAAATTGTAGCTATTGTAAATTGTGCTGCTATGGACATAAGGGTGCATAAATCCTTTCTGATTGGTGTTTGTGATTTCTTAGGATAAATTCCTAAGAGTGGGATTACAGGGTCAAATGGGAGATCCATTTTTAGTTTTTTGAGGAAACTCCATACTGTTCTCCACAGTGGCTGCACCAGTCTGTATTCCCACCAACAGTGCACAGGGTTCCTTTTTCTCCATATCCTCGCCAACACTTGACATTTGTTGATTTGTTGATGATTGCCATTCTGACAAGTGTAAGATGGTATCGCATTGTCGTTTTGATTTGCATCTCTCGGATCATTAGTGACTTTGAACATGTTTTCATGTGTCTCTTGGCCTTCCTTCTGTTGTCTTTTGAAAAGGTTCTATTTAGGTCCATTGCCCATTTTTTTATTGGGTCATTTATCTTCCTTTTATTAAGTTGTATAAGTTGGCTGTAGATTTTGTTGTTGTTGTTGCTAATACTCATCCAAAGACATTTTCCCATTAATTTTTAAAGAGAGGAGAAGGGAGGAGAAGAGATACACAGAGAAACATTGATATGAGAGAGATACATTGATTGGTTGCCTCCCTCATGCACTCTGACTGGGGCCAGGGATTGAACCTGCAACTGAGGTACATGCCCTTGACCATAATCAAAACCATGACCCTTCAGTCTGTGGGTCGATGCTTTATTTACTGAGCCAAACCAATTAGGGCTCACCTGTAGTTTTCAAGCAACTTTAGGGCAACCCACTTTGGGTCCTCTCGCTGCTAAGGGGAGTCCATCAGTCACTAAATTTTGCTTCTGCTAACAAAAAATAAAAAGAAACAAAAATTAAGCAACTTCATAGATATTATTCTCTTGCTCAAAGATTCCTCTTAATCTTAATAAGTGTCTCAGAGAATTCCAGTGATCCCTACATGGAATTAAAACTATGCCTCCATAGTATCTTGCCTCAAATTCAGGAAATGAGTAAGTCTCAAAGAGAAATGATTGCTTATCCCAAGAGATGAGTGCATCCTTAGCCTGGGAGGGGCAGGTGTTGGGATTGGGGGACACCCCCCTCCATTATAATATGAAAGGAAGGATTCAGTTTCTATAAATTTATAGGAAAAGAGATTAGGTGGGAATCAAATTGTCTTGTCACTTATTCACTGAAAGTTTATCTACAAGGCACACCCTTCAAGCATCTTCCTATTTAAGAGGTATGTGTGTATGTGACTGAGATTTCTATTGTTGTAAACAGAAAAAGTTCTGTAACTCAGCCACCTCCACGATTTTGGTTGAGAATTGGGTGTCATTTTGAGATAGTGATTGATTCCTGGCATAGATTTGAAACCAAAGAGAACTTTACACAGAAATCACAGAGCAGACACTCAGAATCTGGCATTAGAAGGTAGCCGAGAAGTGACTTGTTCTAGATTCTCACTTCCTGTGTGAGTCATTGCTAAACCATACTTGCCAAAGGGTGCTATCATCCCTGCTCAGACTCTTCAGAGAAGTACTTATTCCTAAGGAATTCCTTCATTCTTAGATATTTTAACTGTTTGAAAGTTCTAAACAGTTAGAATCTTCCTTTCTCAACTTCTAGCAATTTTTTCTTCTCCCCACAGAGTATAAATCTATTGTTCTATCAAAACCGTAGTACATGGCTTCTAAGTCTCCTGCACTAAAAGCATTTTCAGACCCTAAAAATACTTCTCAGATATGGTGTCCAGTGCCTCACCTACCCAGTCCCTCCATCTGGCCAATGGTTCATTTCAAGAAGGCAACTTGAAACTGAAGCAGTACTTAAGGTGTTAAATTGGACAAATTGTGGACAGATTCTCACATCATCATAACTGCTTTCATTTATTTTTTTGGTAACTCCATGACTACTAGAACTTACATTCAATGAGCAATGTTCAGAATCAAATGTAAGTGGCCTGCACCTCACACCTTCATTAGTCTGAATGTGCAATGAGTGCTGACTGCAGATGCCATCCTTGTTCCAAACTGCTCCTTCTATGGCACCTAGAGAAGCCTCTTTATGTGTGAGTCCCAGTCTGCCCAGGAGATGCCATGAAAAGGAAACAAAGCAGGAGGGGAATGCTATCATCCTAACATGCTGACCTGCAGTAAAGTTGATTCCAGGGAAAACTTCTTTTCTGAAATTAGTGGTCCAACTCAATCTTCTGGTCATTATCTCCAACTCCTCTCACTCCCACGGCAACAGTGCTGAGTCCCAGCCACTCTGTCTGCCTGAGTCACTCACACAATGCCTCCTGCTCCAGCACCATTAAGTATACATCAAGTTGGACTCAGGGCTGTCGGGGCATGCTCAGCCAATAAGGAAGTGTCTTGCTTGATGACAACCTCTGTGTCTTTCCTTCCCTGGTGTCCCCCTAGTCCCTTCTATACTATGCAGCCACATGAAGAATCAGGACCGCACAAAGAAGCAGACCATCTACCAGAGTGACTACGGGAAAGCCTACCTGGATTTTGTAATGATCTTGAACTCATTTACTCCCTCTCAAGTAACTGAGTATCTGCAAAGTGTTTCATGCAAAGGTAAGATGAGGTCTTGAGTTACTTGTTCATGAATTTACAGGTCATAATGCATTGTTTTACACCAAATAGAAATTGTTCCAACTTCCAGGTACTGTAGTTAAATGTTCACAAGAAAAAAAATATTGCCTCAAAAATTTATAGTTTTTGTGCAAACCTCAACTCATTGAAAATAAAATTTCATTAAAAGAGGCCCCAATAATTATATTCCCAATTACTAAAAAGAAAACAGAGCTTTTCATTCATTTCTGACCTTACTTGCCTGTGGCTGAATTGTTTTAGGGTAACTTTTGCTTATAGTTAATGGTTTTCTCCAGTGGCTGTGTGTACTGCCTCATAGATTTCTTTTATTCTGTGTAATCTTTATTTTCTATTTGGTAGTACTTTTCTGTGACAGGCATTTTAGAGTAAATAAATATTTTCACATGTCATAACCTCAAAGAGAGCAAGTGCCATTCCTAGTACCTTGTTGACCCGCTCCACATAGCAGGGACTTATCCCAGGTTGGGGCCTAGCGACAGGAATCTACTCAGGAACATCTCAAGGCAACTGGCCAGTCTAAACATGGAAAGTGTGAACTCAGAATATGAATTGGAAGGGAGGAAATGACACTCATTTGATAGCTGCCTCTCAGCACCCAATGCTAGTGTTGATGCCCTATGACTCCTCATTTTTAAGCACATGACCAATGCAGACATGTATATTTATTTAAAGTATATACATATACCACTAAACTAATGTATTATGTATATTATAAATCAGAAAAAATGTGGAAAAGAAAATAAGAACAAACATAATAGAGGTTCTAGTACTTCTCCTTGCACCCAGTGGACCATCTCATTCACCCTACCTTTGTTCTGGGCTATGTGGTGGTCACTGCCTTGTTCCACGCCCTGTGGTCAGGCTTGAACTCAGAATTTCTGCCACCTGCTCAATAACTTTCAACCTTCTCTTGGGTCCCCAATTTCTGTTAACTGCCATGATCAGAAGAGCTTCTTCTGAAATCCTTGATGAAATTCTTTTATTCATGGATCTGCTGCCCCACACCTGACTTGAAACCCTACTGGAGGCAAGACTAAAAAGGGAATGTGTGTGAATATGCTTGTGTGTGTGTGCTTGGTTATATGGTGTGTGTGTGTGTGTGTGTGTGTGTGTGTGTGTGTGTGTGTATTTGAAAATTTGGGAGCAAGGGGAACCTCCCTATATCACAGACTAAGGGCTGATGTCCTTAAGGCCCCTAAGAGAATTTGAATGTTAGGTCTGAAAACGGTACCAGCAGCAGATGTCCTGCCTCGATCTAAGGCAGAAGCAAAAGTCTGTATTTCCCATAGGGAACTTCATTCCTGTTAACAGATGCCTCTAGGCCAGTCTGACACTCAGAAAGACATTGAAAGACTCCTTGAAAGAAAGATTCCGCTCAAATCTTCCCAGGAGGCAGAGCAGATGTGTGCAGTGAACCAAGCCTGCTCTTTGAGCCTTTCGCCAGTTTTGGTTCAGATGTATAAAAACATCATCTGCATTTTATTGGGGCTCTGCTCACCTATAGAAGCCACCATCTGTTTGACCCTGTAGATTGAGTATCTCTTGACTTCCAGAAGCAGATGCTCCCATCTGCCCCAAACTTGGGACACAGATAGATGGAGCTGTCTCTTTTCTACCCACATAAAAACCATGCAGACTGCAGGTCTCGCTCTGTTCTTGTCTATGTATCATTTGCAATCAGAGCCTCAGCCATGTGTCCTGAGTGTGAATAAAAACTCCTTAGAGTGCTCTGGCAGTCTCTGCTCCACTTGGATCAGCCTCTGCTCCATTTCCTTGGGTAAACTGATCCTTCCCAGAATCACTGTACCTGGTTGGCTTTTCTCTCTTGACAGTTGAGACATGACAAGGTAGCTTTGGGGCCAGGCTAGGTATTGGTTTCTCCTTAGTTGGCCTGCTTCCCTAGTTCCCTTGGTACAACATAGAGGGCATGCAATCCAATGCTCAGGCCCTTCAGCCTTGCCATTTTGCACTGACTTGAGTCATGTAAGATTTGCTTCCAGTGGGTTCTAGTTTTTCTTTATTAGCTTTGCTTTGGAGTGCCCTACTCATCAATGCCAGTTGTGCCAGAGGCTGACAAACAAGTAGGAGGCTGCCTTTGAATTCTGAAGCCAAAATCTCTTGTCATGTCCATTGTCTGGGATGACATTAATACTTTTCAGCTGGCAAATATCTCAGCAGAGTTTATTTGTATCAGAGCTGACCAGGTATGCAAGAGAATGCAAACTGGGTAGGTATGGTAGGCTGATTTATCACCACAGCTTGTTATTTTATAGGATTATACCTCTTAGCACAGGAGCCCATTCAGATATAGTTTGAAGGAGAGAGGGAAAGGAGAAGGATCAACATAATGGCCTAAGTCAGGGGCTGGGGAGGTGGCAGGGTGACGGGGAACTGAGAAAATTCCAGAAAGACACGAAATAAAGCCTGAGAAGAAGGAAGGAGAGACAGCTGATGGTGAACTTTTTGTTCCTGCTAACTTCATGTGTAGCTCTTTGGTATTGAGTTTCTGTATTTATAACTTGAAGAAATTGAACTAGATGTAGTAGCCACTCTGTTTTCAAATGGGTTTAATCTTCAAGTGATTCAAACATCATGAGCAGCTTACCTATTGGGCCTCTGTTATATATTGGTAAAGGCAGTCATCCCCCAATTACTCCCCCTTGAAAGACAAAATTATCTGAAATCTCCTTTTCAGAATTTTCAGCTAAGACTCTCCCCCCACAATCTATTCCTCTAATTAAAACTTCTATGAATATGGCTATTCAAAGGGTTTTTCTTCCTAGAGTGTATTCAGTATCATTAGAAATGCATTTATTTACTCATTCAATCAGGATCATGAATTGAATACCTATAATGCTCACTTGTTACAAAGATACATAAAAAATTAACCTTCCTTCTTTGGGGGAGACAATGCATACTTAAAATGGCTTGTCAATCAAATACTCTGTAGGTCCAGTAGAAGCCTGTAAGGGGTACTACCAACCCATTGGGCTGACAGTGGTTAGGGAAGTCTGCTCAGAGGCGGCCTCCTTTGCATGACAAGGATGAATTGGGTGACAAGGAGAAGCAGAGCCATTCCTAAGCAGATGGAAGAGCATAATCAAAATCTTGGGCTCTAAATCTGCATCTATGCATAATAAATATGGATAGAATTTAGATTACAACTGGCAGCCTTTTTGAACAGTTTTAAATTGACATTAAATTTGGCATAATCTCATCCTTTTTATTAATTTATGCTAAATGTAATTCATCTTATATGCTTATCTTTGGTATCAAAGATATTTTTTGCTTCTCTTAAAATCAACTCTTTGACATAAGATTAAAAAATAGAAACATTTTAGGCTGAAAATTAGGACTAACAGTAGCCAATATTGGAACTGTGGAACAATACATTGCTAGCAGTTGTACAATAGTACAATTACTCTGGAAACAGATCTGGAAGTTTCTCATAAAATTCAACATTCACCTACTCTATGACCCAGAAAATTGCACTTCTGCATACTTACCCTCCAAAACAAAACAAAACAAAAGCAAGGCCCACAAAAAAGGCTTGCTCGAACATCTTCAGAACCATTGTATTCTTAATAGTCCCAAACTGGATACAACCTGATTTTCTATCATCAACAAACTGTGATATTCTCACATAATGAAGCACTACTAGCTCATAAAGAATGAATTATTGATATATTCAACACAAGGTATGAACCTCAAAAAGAGTGTGCTGAGCAAAAGGAACCAGATACCAAATAACATATTTTATATGATTTAATTTATTCTAACATCTACAATAGGCAAAACCTATCTATGAGGAAGGAAATCCAAGAACCTTAACTATCTTGGGATTGGAAGTATTGACTGGGAAGGAGCATGATGGATGTTTTTGGGCAGTGGACATGATCTACCCTATGATATGGGTGTGGGTTACACATACGCAGGTGTCAAGCCATTGAATTGCACTAGAATATTAGTACATTATACTTTTCATAAAGTACAAATTTTCATAAAGTATGAGATTTCAATTTAAAAAATGCTGGGGTCCATAGATCTGGATAGAGTAGGGATGATTAAAAATTAAATGTAAGCCGAGGCTGGTTTGGCTCAGTGGATGGAGCGTTGGCCTACGAACTGGGGCGTCCCAGATTCGATTCCGGTCAAGGGCATGTACTTTGGTTGCGGGCACATCCCCAGTGGGGGTTGTGCAGGAGGCGGCTGGTCGATGTGTCTCTCTCATCGATGTTTCTGACTCTCTGTCCTTCTCCCTTCCTCTCTGTAGGGAATAAATGAAATATATTTTTTTTAAAATTAAATGTAAGATCACAAAAACAAATAAATGCAAGCCTAATTAGAGAGAAAACAGGAACATGTGCACACACAAACACACATATGACCTATAGACCTCACTGGCTTTGAAACATTGACTGTGATAACATGTGATCACTTGCATTATTCCTTTCTTTTGGTTATTCTGATTTGGGCTGCACAGGTAACAACTGCTAGGCCTGAGCAAAGTTTTACAGCTCCACTCTGTACTATTTAAAAATATATAATTAGGATTATGGAACCACAGATGTTCAGGCCAGGTAAGATTCTTTGTTTTCCAGATAGGGGAATTGAAGGGCCTTCCCATAGTCATTTAACACTCAAAAATAGTAAAGTCTACCAACATTGGCTTCAATGAAACTTTTGGAATAATGGTCTCTGTTATTTACCATCACTATGTGCTATTATGAACCCAGTGATAAAAGGGTAAAGCTATAGTATTTATTGAATATCTTTATGGACCAAGCATTGTCTAGGTGTCTCACAGAGAGCATTCCTAACCATTCCCACACCTGTGCAAGGTAACTTTTATTACCTGTATTCAAAGATAAGAAAATAAAAAAGGAGGACAAATGACTTGCTAATACTTGCCAGTGCAGAACTGAAACCTACATCTATTTCATGCCCAAACCCATGCTCTCTTTCCATAAACACTTGCTAATCCCTTGAATATTATTTGCTCTATTTAATCAGTAATCACACAACTGTGCCTTTTTAGCCAACCTATCTAATAAAAGAGTAATATGCAAATAAACCTTCACTCTGCTACACTCACAAGCCAAGCCCACCAGTCAATCAGGAGCAAGTACACAAATTAACCCAACCAAGATGGCTGCAGCCACGGAGCAAGCAGGAGGCTTGGGTTTCCCCAGCAATGGCGGAAGCCAAGCTTTTCTCATACCCTGGCCAGCCCAGTCCTCCACTCAAGATTACAAAGTTTCCATTATAGAAGATAAATAAATCTCAACAAAAATGGCAGCAGCCACAGGGATGAAGAGAGCAGGAGGCTTGAGTTGCCCCCAGTGATGGAGGAAGCCAAACTTCCACAGCCCTGGCCTGCCTTGGCCTCCACTCAAGGCTACAAAGTTTCAATTGTAGAAGATAAATAAATTCCAGATACCAGGGCCTTCTCTTGGGTCACCGGGAGTGTGTGACCAGCCTGCAAACCACCATAGGCCCCTTGCCAAAGCTGCCCCATTCCTCAAGGGAACCCCCACCCTAATCCAGGACACCCTTCAGGGAAAACCAGCTGGCCCCCACCATGTACCAGGCCTCTAGCCTATCTAATAAAAGAGTAATGTGCAAATTGACCACCACTCCAACACACAAGATGGCTGCTCCCATGTAGTCAAAGATGGCCAGCAAGGGAGGGCAGTTGGCAAGGACCATGCCTGCAAGGGAGAGTATTTGGGGGAATCAAGCCTGCAGGGAAGGGCTGTTGGGGGTGAGGGGGTCGGCCAGAAGAGGAAGGCAGTTAGGGGTGACAAGGTCTGCAGGGGAGGGCAGTTATGAGCAAACAGGCTGGCAGGCAGAAGCAGTTAGGGGCAATCAGGAAGGCAGGCAGGTGAACAGTTGGGAGCCAGCAGTCCTGGATTGTAAAAGAGATAAGCCCGATCCCAATAGGAATTTCATGCACCAGGCCTCTAGCTAGATAATAATATGCTTTGATTACTTTGGTTTCATCAAGTTTGTACATAGAGTACTATTATAAGATATTTGTCTCTCTCCTAGAATTTCTCTATTTAGCACTTGAATAGTTAAATGGAAATTTTCATCCTATTTTTCTTCATAATTTCAGACAGAAAAATTCTTGATCGCTTTATTCGCTCTTACTATGACATTGACAAAGGGATGGAAAAAGGAAAACAGTCCAAGTGAAGAAAATCTGAAAATCAATGGAAGGGCCTATGGGGCCATTTTATAAAAAAAATCAAGGAAAAACAATATCCAAATTGTTCCAAATATGATATTCATGACTTTGTATAATTTTGTTTTCTTTCAAGGCTATACATCCCTATCCCATACCCCAACAAAGCTCTTAATTGTATCTAATAGGTTTTAATATAAAGTGTTTTCAGACTTAGCCAGTTTGGCAGTCGATAGAGTGCCTGCCCTCAGACTGAAGGGTTGAGGTTGCAGGCTTGAGCCTCTGCAGGGCTCCTGTAGGAGGCAACTAGTCGATGTAAGTGTGTCTCTCTCATATAGATGTTCTCTGTCTCTCCTTCTTCCTTCCATTCTCTCTAAAAATATTGGTTGAAGCTTAACAAAATAAAATAAAGTAAAATAAAGTGCTTACCTATTCTCTATTGGATACTTAATTTGTGATTTTAATTTAGACTTCCTTTTTAAAATAGGAATTATGTGGAAGAGGTTTCTTAATTTTCTAGTAATTACAGGGTTAAAAATATTCTTAATATTGATTTTGTATTTGAAAGTACAAAAAAAACCTGCTTTGGGAAATTTAGCAAAGTTTTTGCTTATGCAAAGTACATAGTTAATTTGTGTATTACATAAATATAAGAAAAGAAAAAAATGTATAGTTTATTGTATTTTTCAAACCCCTTGCATCTGTTCTTTAATGATATACTTGAACTTTCAAGTTCTGAAAGAATGTTCTGAAAAACATTCCAAGGTAAAAATCTTTTCATCAATATCTGCTTATATTTCTGGGATTTTGCTATATTGTTTATCTCTTAATGTTTATGACTTATACACAACTTGTTCATTAATT
This sequence comes from Lasiurus cinereus, assembly GCA_011751065.1. Classification (NCBI taxonomy): domain Eukaryota; kingdom Metazoa; phylum Chordata; class Mammalia; order Chiroptera; family Vespertilionidae; genus Lasiurus; species Lasiurus cinereus. The sequence goes on from JAAGEH010000011.1 coordinate 10,685,532, forward strand.
AACTTTTCCTCATTACATTTTTCTTCTTTCACCTTGTTAATGCTTTTGTCCTTGAGTTACATTTTAGTTGATTTAATGCTGACTTTATATTTTTATCTTTGTATTTACTTAGTATGTTTGCTTAGCCTTAATTTCCAATCTTGTTTTGTAACTTTGTCTCTGTGTGTTCCTAGAAATAACTTATGTCTAGATTTTATATTATAACTAATATCAGAGTTTATGTCTTTCAAGTCTTTCAGTCTCTCTCTATATATAACCCTAACATGCAAATAGCATGGCTAACCAACTGAACAACTGGTCACTATGACATGTGTTGACCACCAGGGGGCGTGCATGGAACATAGCAGAGCACAGAACATGGCAGGGGATGGTGGAGCAGGTGAGCGGGGTGCCAGACCAAGGTGGGGTGTCGGTAGCTGTCATTAAGGTGAGCCTCTAGCGGTTACTGAAAATTCTTTGCTCCTGCGCACCACGGTCCCACCCAGTGCTCATACCTACTGCTGGCACTGGCCCCATTGCCAGCGCCAGAGCCACCACTTGCACCCGCTACCAGCACCTGTTGCCGGCCCTGATCGCTCAGCACCATCAGTGGATGCAAGCAGCAGCTGTTGGTCCAAATCACCCTTCAGGGCTTCTCCACATCCCCCTGCTCCTGAGGGGCAATTGAGGCCAGCAGCCGCCACTTGCACCTACTGCTGGTACCAGCCCCAATTGCTCTGTGCCATCAGCGGGTGCAAGTAGGCCAGTGCCTCAGCACGTGGGAGCAGCACTGGTAGGAGTGGGGCTGCTGCCAGAGAGAGGACCAGGGGCAGAGGGGAACCATGGTGCAAGTGGCTGGGTAGGGGCACAGAGGATGGGCCAAAATCTGCCCCTGTGCCCACCACAGCCTCACAACCCACAGTTCCTTTCAAGGTGCACAAATTCATGCACTGGGCCCCTAGTGGGAGAATAAGTCTTTAAACTTGTATTTTGTTTAAAAATGCTTTTATGATCAATAGAAAAATAACATTACTTTTAACTGAAGATGAAAATAATTTGTAATGAATAAATACACCACAAAGGATCATATACAATTAACCTTTGAACAATGTGGGGGTTTAGGGCCACCGACTGCCCATATAGATGAAAATTTGCATAGAACTTAAGGCAGTTCACTGCATGTGTGGATTCTCAACCACCATCTGACCCTTGAATAGGTTGAACTGTGAGGATCAATTGAAAAAAGCCACATATAAGTTGACCTACAAAGTCCAAACCCACATTGCTCAAGAGTCAACTGTGTGGTTGTCTGTTAATTAAATAGTAAATCCTCGATTTTTCAGACCTTGGTTTAACAGACTTTGGACTTCAGATTTAATTGACAAAATTACTGGTCTATATGTCATATGAGAAAATTAAGACCCTGTTAATTTTTGCTTATAATTAAATTAACAGGTTATTTTTTTGTGTGTTATTCACTTATTTTTAACAAATTTTAGCAAATGGGCCATATGTTGGAAAAAACACTTTAGTCATTTGAATGACATAAGTAAATATTACATATCTACAACTATAGTCTACATATTTAAATCCAACAGTCACCACTTGTAAACACTGTTCAGCAAATGATTAGTACGTGGTCACACCACAGCACCCATGGTAATTGGTTCTGTTGTTGTGAAGTGTGACTTTCTGAAGCAGTTTTAATGCATGCCAGCTGGTGCCATGCCCTAGCTTTAGTTTGTGTACTTTAGTTTACTCATTGTGACTGAAGAATGCACACATTTACTAGATCTATTAAGTATAAATTTAAAATTAAAGTAATACATATAGAAAACTTTGTGAAATTAAACTTTTCATCCATACTTAATTTTAATTACACAAATTTGTCTATATAAGTAAAAACAGGTAAGCTAAATAATTTGTCAATTTTTTAACATATGCATTTGGAAAACCTACTTTACTATATAACATACTTTCAGCATTAACAGACAAGTCCTCGCCTGAATTAGTCCATTATGTTGCGATGTGACTGTATACTGAAAATCTCTCTGTACAGGAGGTGAATGAATCAGAGCAATGCTTCTTAGTCTTGAAGAGATTTTTAAATCCTGATGACATGAGAAATTCTCGGGATAGAAACCAGCAGCAGTCTGTCCTGAAGTTCTCTAGGTAATTTCAGTGTGCAGCAAAGAAAGACCCACTGACCTAAATGAATGACATAATTGGCAAATTGTACCTGCTAGGGTTAAGCTAATAGTTCAGTCAAGGTGTAAGAGGGAAACAGCACCTATCCACCCCATGTGTTTCATGTGACAGGGCTTAAATGTAGGGGCTACATCTGAGGGTGAGGTTTGCAGAAGCAGCAATGGAAGAAAGCTGGCACTGTCTGTAATCCTGAATGGACACTGTGACTGAAGTTAATGTGAAGGAGCTGCTGTCCCCTGAGAGCTGTAGTAACAAAGGAAGTAGGCACAGCCAGAGAGACATGAAATAGGGAGAGAGGGGGAAGAAATACTCCACTCTGACTTTCTCCTTCCCTCTGATATAATATAACCTGCAATGGCTCCCATCAAAGAAAAGAGAAGAGAAAGCTTAGGCTCAGCTTGAACTGATCAAGTCCAGGGTAAACCTACATCTCCCTTTGTTCCTGTCTGCTTCTCACTGTTATTCAAAGTACACTTGATGATCCCTTTAGAAGGGACTCCCCACTATAAGTTCCATCCTTGGCTGATCCATCCTATTTGTTAACTGTTCAGTTACGCCAAGACCACTTCCCAGGCTGGTGCCCTGAATATGTATTTCTCTAGTATGGTTAGGAGAAACATTTCATTTCCCATCTGCTGACAGTTTACTATCTCTCTAAAATTTAAGTGGGGAGGGAGGAGAAAGAAAGAGACTCGTACTCTAATGGTTGTAAAGGATAATGAGTAATTTATTCAGAGCTATAAACAAATCAGGCTCTCATCTTCTAGACCGAATCAATAATATACTTTGAAGCCCACACACATTTGCAAATGCTAATACTCCAGCATAGTTGGGTTGCCATGGGCAACCAAGGTGTGCAGCTCATGATCTGAAACCAGCCTGGTGAGCAAGTTCTGCAGATAGACTCTAAGGGAGCAGAGGATGCTAGTGTTGGCTCTAATCTGGCTGCCACACTAATGTACCCTTGCAATGATGGTTTTGATTAGTTTTGGTATGCACTGTTCAGCTTTTTAAAACCCCTATTTGCACAGGAGTTCTACCCTATTCTTTTTGTGTTTATGTCTAAGCAGGCTGGGGGCCCAAGTGGGGAGGCAAGGGAAGGAGCTATGTGGACTAGAGCAGGTGACAAGAAACTCCATAGCTGCTGGTGGCCACAGCAAAAAAGGATGGTGCTCAAGTCAGAGATGAGGGTCAGGCTGGTTGGGAAACAGGAAAAATGGTCTCAGTGGGTCTTTACCCAAAGAGGGCTTGATAAGATACTGGAAACTGATGGTTGTTTGCTGGGAAAACAAGAAGAAGAAACAGGAAGTTGTTAAAGGAATGAGAAGGTGGTCTGAGCAAATACTCACACTGGGACAGGGGTAGGGACAGGCAGGTTCCACTAAAATAGCTGGGGGAAGAGGGATGGAGCACAGGAAAGGCCCATGATGATTCCATTTAAATATGTCAGTACAAACCTAAATTCACTGTGAAAGGAGACTGCCTCAGTTCTGGCTGCCATCACAAAATGCTATGGACTGCAAGCTTAAACAACAAACATTATTTCTCACAGTTCTGGAGGCTGGAAGCCCAAGTATCAGGATGCCAGCATGAGGGGTTCTTGCGGAGGGCTCCCTTCCTAGTTAATAGCCAGACAACTTCTCCTTGTGTTCTCACATTATAGAAAGAGAGATAATTTCTCTCCTGTCTTTCTTATAAGGACACTAATACCATTCATAAAGGTTCCACCCTCATGACCCAAACACCTCCCAGAAGTTGCATCTCCCAAAAGCATCACATTGGGGATTAGGTTTCCACATATAAATTGGAGGTGTTCCTTAGAGAGCTATGATAGTCCGAAGAATCGTGAAAAATGAGGCAATATTTGATGACACTATAATGTAACCTGTCTGCCCTTGTTGGTCCCAGTCCTGACCAGACACAGAAAAGGGCAAGCTGGTAGAGAGACCCAGATGACATGCCACACCTGGCACATGCCTCTACTTGTGATTGAGGCTTCTACCTCAATTTACACACCTGCTGCACTACCTGGGGTGTGAGCACTGTGAGCAGAAGGTCTCGGGTGAGATTACACTGTGTGTTCTTAGTTGGGAAGGAGATCTGGATCAAGAGGGTTTGTGTAAGTTGAGGTTGGACCTATCAGGAAAGTCTTTCTTTTTTTTTTTTTTGAGACCATTTAAGTTCTACTCTCTTACAAATTTCAATTATATAGCACAATATCATCAACTACAGTCACATGTTATACCTTAGATCCTCAGAGCTTATTCACCTTACAATGGAAAGTTTGTACCCTTTCATTACCCCTCCTTATTCCACACCCACCCCTGGCAACCACCACTCTACTTTATGTTTCTATGAGTGATTTATTTTTATTTTTAGATTCTACATATATATGACACCGTTTGGTATTTGTCTTTCTCTGTCTGACTTATTTCCCTGAGTGTAATGCCTTCAGGTTCATTCATGTTGTTACAAATTGCTGGATTTTTTCCTTTTTAAGGCTGAATAATATTCACAGGTTGAGAACTGCTAGTAGGGTCACCTAAGACCATCGGAAAACATAGATATTTACATTACAATTTATAACAGTAGCAAAATTACAGTTATGAAGTAGCAATGAAAATAATTTTATGGTTGGGGGTCACCACAACATGAAGAACTGTATTAAAGGGCCGCAGCATTAGGAAGGTTGAGAACCAGTGATCTAGGCCAATGTCTGGTATAAGACATGCTCTGATCAAAGAAAGAGAATGAAAAAATAGTTTTTCAATGCTCTGCCACTATGCACACCCCCATTCAGAAGGGTCACTGCTTCTAGAACACACAGTGTGACTCAGAAGATAACCATTCTCCTCAGAATAGTTGCAGGGTTGAGGGTATTGATTCTGCTAAAATGGATAAAAAGTAGTGTTTAGAACTGTCAACTGATGGTCATTGGGGCCAATTCAACACTAACAGGCATTCCTGATTTGAGGAGTGGAGTAGAAGGAAACCTAATTTAGTGCAAACAGCTCAACTGTAATTCAGCATAGCTATGCAAAGAGCACAGCCATGGAACAGCTCAGTAGTGCTGCAGCAGGGCAGTGAAAACAGTCATTGATGCTGCCCTGAGGGCCAAGTGGTGCTGCTCGCTCTGGTGAGGTATCTTCAGTGTATCAGCTCAGCCAGGGAGTCTTAGTCTTCTATTTTTTGGCCTAGAGAAAAAGTTTGCTATCTGAGCCAGAGATGGGGGACGGGAGGGAAGGATATACAGACAAAAAGTCCTCACCCCTGGTTCCTGATTGGTCTGTCCTCATGCAAATGAGGATGCCAAATACTTGCAGTTTGGTCCAAAAACCACTGTACTGATTGGTAAAAATGGAGCCTCTTTGATTGGTTGAAGCTGCTCAGCTCTGATTGGATGCTGAAAGTCTCAGTCCTATTGGTTGAAATAGGACTCCAGAAACTCCTTTATAAGGGCTAGCTCAAATGGCAGAATCATAGTGCAGGCATGCAGTTCAGTGCCACTCAATGCAGAGACAAGCAGTTTAGTGCATATGTGAAGTGTATTTTGCATGAGAGGCCCTTGTGAAGAAATGGCTGCTAGGTTCTGCATTTTTTATTTGAGCCTAGTTAGCCACCAGGAGCTCTTATTAGTAGGTGTAATCTTTCCCCAGCCTCTCCTCTCCTCAGCATTCACAGAACCCAAATAGAATCCACACTTTCTTAGCCCACACTCTCATTTTAAGGACAAGGACACATGATTAGATAATGGGAAAGCCACTGGATATAAAAGTGACTTAAAGTCCTTTGTTCTTTCCCATACAAAGCTCCTTGTTGCAAACAAGTGGGCCAATTCTGTGTTTAAAAAGCATTTTTTGTTACAAAATATGTGTTCATTATAGAATAATATATGTTAATGGTATAGATTCATTGTAAAAAATACATATGCTCTTACCTCCTTTGTCACATATTAATTGAATGTAAGGGCTTTGGTCAATTTCTGGGGTGTCTGTACTATTCCACTGATCTATATGCCTATTCTAGGCTTAAGCAGAGTGGAAAGGCTCAACTCATTGTCTTACATCTTGGTCAATTCAGGCAGAGATTCTGCTTCCATAACCCTGAAAGTCCTTTCCTACTTTACCCACCAGCCCCTGAGAAGGTGGCTGCTTAGGGTGCTCTAAAGAGAATTTTAAGTGAGTCTGTAGCAATGGACATGAGACGCAATGGGACCCAGTCTCCCTACAAATACTGCTAATGGAACTTTGCATCCAGGTGGCATCTGGGCAGCATCCTAGACACAGTAGTGATTTCGAGGGAGCTGTTTAGTCACTCCATCTGAGTGGAGGACCTGGCCCAGGAGATGATGACGATAAGTTTGCCACATCACCAGGTGTACACCTGGATTGGAGCGTGGGAGTGAGGGGAGAGAAGAGAAAAGGGATCCAGGGGAGCAACTTAAGGGAGGGGGCCATGACAAGCCATACATACTGCAGCCTGCTTAGGCAATAGGTCTCTTAGGCAGGGCTTTGGGACTGGATCACAGTCCCCTGAGGCCCATCGCCAGGAGGTCAGCTATCCCCTCCTCTGTGACCCAGTTTAAAAGCTGGATGTGTTATGGCTTCCTCCCAGGTAAAGTTCCATCCTCATTTTTGATGCTCCTTAAACATCCCTTTTCCTGTACACTTTTTCACAACCCAGAGCATCCCCCAAACCCATCGTGAATATCTTTCTCTCTTATTTCCATATTTATCAACACTTTATGTCAAACTCTTTTCCAATCTCACTCATTGCTTTCCAAGGTCACAATTGCCTCCTTTGATAAGTTAGATTAATGCTTATATATTAAGGATATGAAGAAATTTTAATTAATCCATCTTATTTTATTTCAATTCCACAAACCTTAGAGAAAACTCAAACTTAAACAATAGCCCCCTCAAGATTATTACTAGCAGCTAGCACAGATTTTTCTCAAAGGAAATGTTTTAAGTATCACATGATGAGATTTTTAAAATGTTAATAATAGTGTATTTGTTTTAATGTGCACTAAAAATCTAACAAGCACATTAAATACATGATTTCATGATTACTATTGTTTATAATACACTACAGAAGGTAATATGTAAAATAAGCAAGTTTATTTAAGTAAAAATATTAAGTAAAGAACACAGAAATGGCAAAAATTGGAGCAGGTGACAGATTCATGATTAAATTTTAGGGAATAGAAGCTTGGTAAGAGAGGAAGAGGTGTATCCAAAAGACACATACTCCTACTAGAAAGATAGGGAGGGGACAGACATTAGTTAATATTTCAGAATAAGCATGAGTAAAGTGTAGTGAAACTTCTGTTTTCTGTTCATTGAGTCATGATATAAAAAGACTGCAGTCTAATAGCTGGAAAAGTTATAGTTAATAAGCAAGGAAGTGCCCTCAGAAGATAGACTAGAAAGGGGATATAGGACATGGTGGTAGGACCCTGGCATCTCCTGATCAGGCAGGGCTCTGATGGAGGGCAGTTAGGAGAGAAGATGTGAGGAAACCACAGAAGGTCCTTGATGACTACTGACAACACCCCTATTCTTCCAACTCCATGAAATTTCAATCAACTGGTTTCAGGAACAGGAAGAGTTAGTTCCATTTCTAATAGAGAAAGAAGCCAGGTTTCCAGCCTCAAAACTCACTAGTTATATGACCTGAAGCAACTTACTTGTATTCTCTGGGCCTCAGTTTCCCCACTGGAAATGAGATGACTATGTGGGTTCTAAGATCTTTTCCAGCTCAGTCCTTTTGGGTCCTTTCCCCATTGTCTTGCTGTGGCACAGCATACTGTTTACATTCTCACTCCTCTTTCCAAGGCTTATGGCAGACAACCAGTCTGTCCCACAACTGTGAATATTGTCCCAGAATCCTTCTCAACACAGTACTCAGCCACTGCATTGACCAGTGACACAGGAAAGATCAAACTTTGCCATATTTATTTGGTAAGGCTTACAAAGCATTTTTCTCTCTTTAAAACTACTAGGAGGCCATAGAATTTACCCAATAAGCTGGAAAAGCATAAATGTTTTCATTGTAGATTAATTTAGAGAAGCAAGCAGGGAAATGTTTGGACTACTCCTTGCAAAAAAAAGGGGGGGGGAGGATCTTTTTAAAAGCTTACATAAGTCATAAAAAATCCCTGTGGTGAGAAGTCTTTAATATTTTCTAAAGGAAGGGAGAGGATTTGACTCATTAAGCATCACCATTATTTTTAACCATTTAAAAAAATACCAACTAAGTAAGTTTTCAAGTACAGGGAATTTAAGGTTAACTTTTAAGGGGACAAGCAACCTGGGTTGAAACACTTTGATTTTTATACTTTTCAGAGGGGAAGAGACAAGAGTGATAATGGACATTGAAGTGTCAAAGCCCACACTCCTCCACAGTCTCTGCTCTGTTACCTTGGGAGCTGGCATTGATCTGGGATCCCAGACAGAAACTAGAGTGACCTGGTGAGCAGCACAGATAATTTGTGTTTGGATTCTGGTTCTAGCACTTAGTTGTGGGAAGCTGAGCAAATTAACTGGCCTCTCTCTCTATGACTCGGTTTCCTACTCTGTAAAATGGGCACAATAATAGTATCACCCTTACAGAATTATTGGAAAGATTATTAGAAACATGCAGATAAAGTACTCAGACTGGCTCATAACCACAATAAAAATTGAATGCTGGTGGCAGTGATGCCTAAGGTTGTACTCATTATTTTAAAGTTAAAGCCACATTTTTTATCTTTCTCTCCTAATATGACAAAGGAGACAATCTTTCTTATTGCCTCAGCTTAGTTTGTAAGTTCCTGGTAGAATTACCAAGGCCTCTTTTCATTCTCTTCTCTTAGTTATGCCATGGTCTTTTCTTACACAAGTATTTTCATAGTCTAGATTTACTGGAGAACTCCCTATAGCAGCCTCCTTTTCCTTTTTTTAGGATCTTAAGACCACAGGATTGCATCTATTTTCTGAAGCCAAAGAGATAGCCACTTAAGGAACAGATTTTCAAAGGGTTAGTTTATTTGATTAATTAGTCAATTCCTTTGTCGTAGACATGGAATTACCCTTAAACCATCCTGACTGAAGAGACTCTTACAGAGAGAAGCAGAGAGATTGAGTTATAACAAAAGGAGAGCTTATTGTAACCAGTGGGCAAATGAACCTTTATGGGAACCCACTGTAATCATAAACCCACATGCTTTGGAGAGACTACCAGGTAAGGACAAACAGAATCATATCTCCATGAATTCACTCTCATATAGGATGTTGGAGAATTATCCAGATAGGTTTCTATGAAATTGCATTAGAATAAAACCAAATGCATTGCTGGAAAGTAGATAATATCCTTAGAAATTGACTCCACTATTATGGACTGGATTATTTATGGTTGTCACTATAGCTATGACAGTTTGAAAATAAAACAGTCAGACTTCTCTCTCTGTTTTCGTTTGTAGGGAAAAAAGTCATTCAAGCTTTTAGTAATACAATGTGACTTGCTGTCAATGGCAGTTAAAAATTTTCTAGCCCTGCCAAACACAAGAGTTTCAAGAAGGGACATATGTTTTTTCTGCTTTGTGTTCCAAATTTTTCTTAAAAACATGCAATCATGTGAAAGCCTGATCTATATTTTCAATGAAAAGCAAAATAATGGCTCTATTTTGTAACTATGTTTCCAAAAAGAATTTATATGACTGCCTTTTGAAGAGAAGTTGGCTAGGGAATAGAAAATGTCAGATAAATAGGCAGTAGTGCATGCACCTCCTCCTAGGGCCGGGCCAGAATAGCAACTAAATCAGAGAACATTCACCCTGAATTAACAAATTAGACCCAGCTGAGGAGACAATTTTCAATAAGGAAGAGCAGAGGACACCTCGATGTTTGCCAGCCATAACCCATGTGGAACCACCACTGTGCCTGGGCAGTGAGTGGTGCAGTACTTCCCAGCAGGCTCCCAGACGTCTGCAGGGAGCATATGCTGCCAGAGTGAGCTCCAGCACCAGGCCTCCTCACCACCCGCTGGGACCCAGTACCCTAGGATCCAGCTCCAACACCTCACAGTGAGATGAAATCAGGGGGAACCCTGTGCCATACACCTGCTCTGGACCCCAGAACCATGCTGCTAGCCTGACTTGGAGTCACCCAGTGCCCACTCCATGCCAAGCCCCAGGACCTGCTGCTGGAATGATTCAGAGCAACCCAGAGCATATCCTACTCTGGGCCATAGGAGAGTATGGATTATGTGACTCAGAGAAACCTATGCAACCCAGAGCAACTAGTGCCCACTTGACTCTGGCCCCCTTGACAACTCTACTGAGGTGACCTGGAACAACCCACGCCTGCTTCACCCAGGCCTGGGAGGGTTGACCCAGAGCAACCCAGCACATGCCTCACTCAGGGCCACAGTGGGACTCTTACTGTAACCCAGAGCAACGCACATCCACTTCTTCCTAGCCCCTAGGATAGTTCTGCAGGGGCTATCTGGAGCAACTCAGAACACACCTCAATCTGGGCCACAGAAGAGAGCTGCTAAGGTGACTCAGAGCAAACCAGTGTGCACAGCCAGGGGTACCACCCTGCTACAAAGCAAATTGCATGCCAGAGGGCTGTGGGTCCTCACAGGGAGGTGCACCCCAGAGGAACTGCACATGTGCTACCATCACTCCAAGCATTTGAAGCATACAACTGAGGGGCCAGATCAGTGAAAGAAGGAGATACAATTCATAGCAGAGATAATAAAGGGGTAAGACTCAAGGTAGGCCCACCTTCTTGATTTCCAGGCCATTGCCATGAAAGGTTCTTCAACCTCTTAAACCCCAAGCAGGGTATCCAGGACCAGAAAGAGACAGCAAAAAATGCAGAATTAAAAAAAAAAACACACCGAGACCGGTTTGGCTCAATGGATAGAGCGTCGGCCTGTGGACTGATGGGTCCCAGGTTCGATTCCGGTCGGGGGCATGTACCTTGCTTGTGGGCACATCTCCAGTGTGGGGCATGCAGGAGGCGGCTGATCGATGTCTCTCTCTCATCAATGTTTCTGACTTTCTATCCCTCTCCCTTCCTCTCTGTAAAAAATTAAAAAAAAAAAAACAAGGAAAGAAGAGACATTTTCAGAAAAGAAAATATATGAAATGGAGGCATGGAATATGTCAGAAAAATAATTCAGAGTAAGGGTCATATAGTTCATAAACCAGATGGATGAAAGTCAACAACTTATGTAAGAATGAAGAGAAATAAAAAATGATATAGCTACAATAAAAAAAAACACAATAAAAGGTTTCAACAGTAGACTAGAAGATGTGGAGAACTGAATTAGTGAGTTAGAAAATAGGACAGAAAAACACATTCAAATGAACAGTAATTGAGGGAAAAAAATATTAGAAAGCAGGAGGAGAGCCTAAGGAAGCTTTGGGAAAACATGAAATAAAGTAACATACATATAATACAGGTGCCAGAAGAACAAGTAGAGGAACAAGAATTATAAAACCTATTTGAAGAAATGACAGAAAATTCCTCTGATATAAAAAAGAAAATGTCACACAAGCACAGAGAATCCCAAACATGATGAACCCAAAAAGAACCACACCCAGATGTGTCATAATTATAATCTCAAACATTAATTACAAAGAGTGAATCTTACAGGCTGCAAGAGAGAGAGACAGAGAATTACCTACAAGGGATCTCCCATTGGTTATTAAATTTTTTCTTAACAGAAACACACCAGGCCAGAAGGGAAGGGAATAAAGTAAAAAAGGTGATGCAAAACAAGGGACTGAATCAAAAAATATTCTATCCAGCAACCCTATCATTCAAAATTGAAGGGGAGATCAGAAGCTTCACAGACAAAAGAAAGCTAAGGGAGCTCATCACTACCAAGCCTGCAATGCAAGAAATGCTAAAGAGACTTATAAAAAAGAAGAAATAAAAAGGGAAGAAGGAACACAGACATGAAAAATAGAAATGGTGACAAACAAGTACCTATGAATAATAATCTTAAACATAAATGAACTAAATATTCCAATCAAAAGACATGGAGTGGCTGAATGTATAAGAAAGCATGACCCATCTACATAATTTCTACAAGGAAGTCATCTCAGAACAAGGGACTCACACAGACTGAAAGTAAAGGGATGAAAAATATTTTTCAGGCAAATGGAAATGAAAAAAAAAATAAGCTGGGATAGCAATACTTATATCTGACTAAATAGACCTCAAATTGAAGGCCTTAAGAAGATATAAGGAAGGCCACTTCATAATACTAACAGGATCAATACAAGAGGATATAACCCTGGTAAACATAAATGCACCCAATGCAGAAGCACCCAAATACACAACAAAAACTTCTGGAAGATATCAAGGGAGAGATCAACAACAATACAATCATAGTAGGGGATTTTAATACCCTATTGACAGCAAGGGATAAATACTCTAGAAAAATAAAATAAGCAAAGAACCAGCAATACTAAATGACTATCAGATGGACTTAATATTTTCAGAATATTTCACCCCAAAGCTACAGACTATACATTCTTCTCAAGTGCACATGGGACATTCTCAAAGATAGACCACATATTGGGACATAGGTAAAGTCTCTTCAAATTCAAGAAGATAGAAATCATATCAAGCATCTCCTCAGATCATAGTGACATGAAACTGGAAATCAACTACAATAAAAACAATCCAAAGAAATAAAAAAC
>JAAGEH010000011.1:10708894-10743722 GCA_011751065.1 Lasiurus cinereus
GCATGAAATTCATGAACGAGAAGGGCATCCCTTAGCTTGGCCTCCACTCTCTCCAATCTGGGACCCCTCAGGACCTCTGGCCCCTAACTGCTCACCTGCCTGCCAGCCTGTTTCCCCTAACTGCTCTCCCCTGCCTGCCTTATCACCTCTAACCTCCTCTGTCTTGGCTCGGCCAACATGACTTTGTCTGGAAGGATGTCCGGAAGGACTTCTGGAAGGTTGTCCTAAAGATGTTCAGTCAAATTAGCATATTACCCTTTTATTAGTATAGATGCCACCTTGTCCTAAAAATGCAGGTTGTTCCCAGGTTTTCCTATCAGTGGAAGGGGAGCCTGCAGTAGCATCCTGGGTTTCTGATGAGGGCTTATGTGCTTGTGCTTTATCTCAACAAATGAAATTCCTAGAAGACAACTCTTGGATGTACCATGAACATTTCTATCGAATTTGCCAAATCATCCTCCAAAAAATGTTGAACCACTTTAAACTCCCACAATCAACCGTGTGTGTGCCCTCTGTCCCACTTTGATGCCAATATCATTGATTTCTCCCTAGAAGCTTCCCTCCTGTCAGCCGGGGCTGCTCAATACTGGAGCCAACCTCTTTGTTCAGCTGGGACTTGATTTCCCAGATAGAATTATGGAGGAGAAAAATAATTTTCCTCTATCTTTCTGAGTTCTCAGTAGAGGCCCTTGTAATGAAAGACAGATAACCAAGAGAAAAAAGAAAAAGTTCATTAACATGTGTACCTTGTGTACATGTGGGAGATCCCAGGGAAAAAGGAGTAACTTCCCAAGGTGGCTTAGAATGCAGATTTAAATACCTTCTTCCTAGGGAAAGGGGACAGGAGATGTAGGCCTCTTAGAAGAGAGTAAATGGTGGGGAGAAATAGTTTGTAACAAAGTTTGGGTGTGATGTCAACTTCTACTCTCCTGTACTGTGAAAGAGGTCAGTTTTCTTTGCCTGATGATACTTCTCCTGTGAAGGGAATCTATGACATTTAAGCTCCTTTGGGGGGTCCAATTTTAGGCAGATCAGGAGACTTTAGTGAAAGCCTCTGCATGCATTTGCTGTTTTGCAAGCATCTGCAGCTCAAGATCATCAATATAACAACACAGCATATGTTAGGGTAGCATGTTTTTGGAACTTCAGAATAAACCCCACAAAAGCTTTTTTCTTCTCTTAGATGATTTGCCACAGTAGTGCTATTCTCTACAGATGGAATTCTGACCAGATCTTCCTGGGAGTGGTCATAACATAACCTGTGCTTGTAGAAAGGTGTGGGCTACATCACTAAATAAACCAGGGTCACTTTTCTCATCTTGTGAAAAGGGAGATAAAGTTATGATGGTTTTTCTCCCTTTCCACAAGTTTCTTGCGGGTTTGTGTCTCTGCTACCCCCCCCACCTCAGCAGCCCCAGCACTTGGTGGGGCTTGGGGCTGCTGGGTGCTGGCCTCCCTGTGTGTTTTTTGTCTCTGATCCAGCCCCCAGCAGCCCCAGCACTGCAGTGGCAGACCTTGGGGCTACTGGATGTTGGGCCTGTGGGTTTGTGTCTCTGATCCAGCCCCCAGCAGCCCTAGCATTGGCTGGCTGCTATGGGCATCACCATCTTTGTTGGGTTAATTTTCATACTCACTCCTGATTGGCAGGTAGCATAGTGAGGTCATGGTCAATTTGCATGTTTCTCTTTTATTAGAGGCCCAGTGCACAAATTCATGCATAGATGGGGTCTCTCTGGGTGGCCTGCAGCAATCGACCAAAACCTGCAGTCCAATGCTGCCTGCAGTTACTACCTGCCACTCCCACTCATCCCAGCCCACTGTGCCTGCCACAGGCTTGTACCCAATCAGTCCTGATCAGGAGAAGCTCACACTCCCGCAACAGCACTCGCCAGCCATTAACCCTGTATCTGGCACCTTCCCAAGGGGAGTGGCCTGTGGGATTGGGCTGAAACCAGCTCTCCAATATCCCCCAATATGTCCTCAATTGTGAGAGGATACAGGCTAGGCTGAGGGACCCACTGGTCCATGATCGGGCTGGGGAAGGAGGGCTCCAGGGCATGTTCAGGCCAACTTGCTCAGTCCCAATAGGCTGGACCCCAGAGCAAGCTAACCTACCAATCAGAGCATCTTCCCCCCTGGTGGTCAGTGCTCATCATAGCAACTGGTCAACCAGGTGACTCTCTGTCCCCTGATGATAAGTGCAGCAAGCGATTGAGCAATCTTAGCATATCATTAGCATCTTACATTTTGAGTGGTTGTTTGGTGGTTCTGCCATTTGGTCTATTTGATTATTACCCTTTTATTATATAGGGTATTATGTTTTTTACTTTTCTTCTTATACACTCATGTTCTTCCTACCTCCTCTTTACTGAATTGTGGCTATTTCCCCATTCATCCAATTCCTTGAACTTACCATCTGGAAATAAGCTTCTGTTTGGAAGTGTGTTGTTTACATTTTTTGGATTAGTTGTTTGTATTTTGCAATCATTTCTGGGTATTTGTTGTTTCCATTTTTTCATTAGTTGTAATTTTATTGGAGTTTTCTCCCCATATACATATGTTTTCCACCTCTTTTTTCTTCTCTTTCTTTTCTCTCTTACATTTTCTGCTTTTCTCAATATCATCTTTGCACTCTCTTCTATTCCCTAATTCTCTTTTCTGTGGTGGTCAACTTTATTGCAGAGTATTAGTATCGTGAATACATTTGTTTTTGATGCGCTGTGAGTTTTGTCTTGTTGTGTTGTATTTTGAATCTTTAAGTCAATGCAGGAGAGAGAGAGCTACATAATCAGACACCTTGAGAGGAGTGATCATGGGGAGACAAAGAAACAGCCCACATATGAAAAAAAGGAGGAATCATCAGAAAAGGAAGTAAATAAAATTGAGGAAACCAATATTACAGAAAAAGAATTCAGAGCAATGGTCATAAGGTCACTGAAAAGGATGGAAGATAAATTCAACAATATGTGTAAGAACCAAGAGGAGATGAAGAAGAACCAAGAAGAAATGAAAAATGACATTCCTACAACAAAGAACTCAATAGAAAGCATCAACAATAGACTAGAAGAAGTGGAGGACCATATCATGGAGCTAGAAAACAAGGTAGGAAAAAATACCCAAGCAAAGCAGCATCTGGGAAAAAAAAACTTAAAAAACAGGAGGGAACTTTGGAACAACATCAAAAAAATAAATAAATAACATCCACAAAATAGGGTTGCCAGAAGGAGAGAAAACTGATCAAGGAATAGAAAACCTGTTTGAAGAAATAATGACAGAAAACTTCCCTGATATAGGGAAGAAAAAATTCACACAAGTCTAAGACGCTCACAGAGTCCCAAATAAGAAGAACCCCAAAAGATAGACACCAAGACACATTATAATTAAATTGGCAAACACCAATGACAAAATAAGAATCTTATAGGCTGCCAGAGAGAGACAGAAAGTTACCTACAAAAGATCTCATATCAGACTATCCTCTGATTTCTCAACAGAAACACATTGGGCCAGAAGGGAATGAAATGAAATATACAAAGCCATGCAAAACAAGGGTCTAAATCCAAGAATACTGTACCTAGCATGGCTATCAATCAAAATTGAGGGTGAAATCAGGAGCTTCACAGACAAAAAAGGAATAATGGATTTTATTACCAGCAATGCAAAAAATGATAGAGTCTGCTGTAAAAAAAGAAGAAATAGGAATGGAAGAAGGAACACAGGCATAAAGAATAAAAATGACAACAAACAACCACCTATCAATAATAACTTTAAATGTAAATGGATTAAATGCCCCAAGCAAATGACATAGGGTAGCTGAGTGGATAAGTAAACATGACCCATATATCTGCTATCTCTAGGCAACCCATCTGAGAACAAAGAACTCACAGAGACTGATGGTGAAGGGATGGAAAAATGTTTTTCAGGTGAATGGAAATGAAAAATAGCAGGGGTGTAAATACTTATATCTGACTAATTAGACCACAAAGTGAAAGCCATAACAAGAGATAAGGAAAGCCACTTCATAATACTAAAGGGAGCAATTCAACAAGAAGATATAACTAGTAAACATATATGCACTCAATGCAGGAGCACTCAAATACATTTAAAAAAAGAAAAACTTCTAGAGGATATCAAGGAAGAGATTGCCAGCAATACAGTCATAATTGGAGACTTTAATATCCTACTAACACCACTGTACAAATCCTCTAAACAAAAAATCAGCAAAAAAATATCAATCCTAAGTTACTCACTAGATCAGATGGAATTAATTGACATCTTCAGAACACTTCACCCCAAAGCAAAAGAATATGCATTCTTCTCAAGTACACATGGGACATTTTCAAAAATAGACTACATATTGGGACACAGGCAAAGTTTCTTCAAATTCAAGAAGATAGAAATCATATTAAGCATCTTCTCAGATCACAATGGCAAAAAATTAGAAATCAACTACATTAAAAACAATAAAAATCAAACATTTGGAAGCTAAATAGCATGCTATTAAACAATGATTGGGTTACCAAAGAGATCAAGGAAGAAATAAAAAACATCATGGCAACAAATGACAATGAAAACACAACAATCCAAAATCTATGGGACACAGTGAAAGCAGTCTTGAAAGGGAAGTTCATAGCTCTGCAGGCCTATCTGAACAAACAAAAAACAATGGTAATAAATTATCTAACCCTACAACTCAAAGAGATAGCAAGAGAGCAACAATAAAAGCCTAGTGTAAGCAGAAGGAAGGAAATAATAAAGATCAGAATGAAGAAAAATGGCATAGAGACAAACAAAATCAACAAAACCAAGAGGTGGTTGTTTGAAAGCATAAACAGGATTGATGAACCTCTAGCCAGGCTCACCAAGAGGCAAAGAGAGGACCCAAATAATCAAAATCAGAAATGAAATAGGTGAAGTAACAACTGATCCCACAGAAAAACAAATGATTATGAAAATATATTATGAACAACTCTATTCCAACAAAATGGACAACCTAGATGATATGGACATATTCCTAGAAAAATACAAACTCCTAAAACTCAATCAAGAAGAATAAATAAATAAATAAATAAATAGGCCTGTAACTATCAAAGAAATTGAAGCAGCAATCAAAAATCTTCCAGCAAACAAAAGCCCTGGTCCATACAGCTTTACAGGGGAGTTCTACCAAGCATTCAAAGAACAACTAAACTTTCCTCCTTAGACTATTTCAAAAAAATTCAAGAGGAAGGCACACTTCCATGCTCTTTCTATGAAGCCCAAATTACCCTAATCCCAAAACCAGATGAAGACACCACAAAAAAATAGACCTACAGGCCAATATCCTTGATGAACATAAATGCTAAAATCCTCAACAAAATTCTAGCAAATCAGATTCAGCATTACATTAGAAAGATCATACGCCATGACCAAGTGGGATTTATTCTGGGGATGCAAGGATAGTACATCTGTAAATCAATAAATGTGATACATCACATAAATAAATTGAGAGACAAAAATCACATAATCATATCAATCAATGCAGAAAAAGCGTTTGAAAAAATTCAATACTCTTTTTTTTATTGCTTTTTTACAAAGAGGAAGGGAGAGGAGAGAGATAGAGAGTTAGAAAATCGGTGAGAGAGAAACATCGATCAACTGCCTCCTGCATACCTCCTACTGGTAATGTGCCTGCAACCAAGGTACATGCCTTGACCAGAATTAAACCTGGGACCTTTCAGTCCGCAGGCAGATGTTCTATCTACTGAGCCATACCAGTTAGGACTCAATACCGTTTCTTGATAAAAATACTCAGCAAAGTGGGAATAGAGGAATCATGCCTCAACATAATAAAAGCCTTATATGACAAACATACAGCAATATCATATTCAATGGGAAAAAAACTAAACTCGTTTCCCTTAAGAACAGGAACAAGACAGCAATGCCAACTTTCACCACTCCTGTTCGATATGGTACTGGAAGTACTAGTCATGGTGATCAGACAAAAAGAAGAAATAAAAGGCATCCATATTAAAAAATAAGAAGTAACACTGTCCTTATTCACAAATGACATGATATTGTACATAGAAAACCTCAAAGACTCCATCAAAAAACAACTAGACCTACATTTGGCAATGTAGTTGGATACAAAATTAACACCCAGAAATCTATGGCCTTTTTTTTTATATCAGTAATGAACTCACAGAAAGAGAAGTAAAACAAAACAATCCCAATTACCATTGTACCAAAAAATTAAGATACCTAGGTATAAACTGAACTAAGGATGTAAAAAGACCTATACTCTGAAAACTATAAGACATTTAAAAAAGAGATAGAGGAAGGACATACCATGGTCATGGATTGATAGAATCAACATCATTAAAGTGTTCATACTACCCAAAGCAATCTACAGATTCAATGCAATCCCCATTAAAATACTAACAGCATATTTCAAAGATCTAGAACAAACTCCCCAAAAATTCATCTGGCATAAAAAAAGACCCTGAATAACCACAGTAATCCTGAGAAAGAAGAACAACTTTGTAGGAATCACAATACTAGATATCAAGCTATATTACCAAGTCACCATTCTCAAAACTGCCTGGTACTGGCACAAAAACAGACATATAGACCAATGGAAAAGAATAGGGAACCTAGACATTGACCCAAGCCATTATGCTCAATTGATATTTGACAAAGGAGGCAAGAGCATATAATGGAATCAAGATAGTCTCTTCAATAAATGGTACTGGGAAATTTGGTCAGATACATGAAAAAAAAATGAATCTGGATCACCAAATTATACCATACACAAAAACAAACTCAAAATGGCTAAAGGACTTAAATATGAGAAGGGAAACCATTAAAATTCTACAAGATTCCATAGGCAGCAAAATAGCAGACATATGTTATAGCAATATCTTTACAGACATAGCTCCTATGGCAATGGAGGCTATGGAGAAAATAAACAAATGGGAATACATCAAAATAAAAATCTTCTGCACAGCAAAAGAAACCAACAAAGAAAGCCCACTACATGGGAGAACATATTTGCCAATGATATTTCTGATAAGGGTTTAATCTCCAAAATTTACAGAGAACTCATACAACTTAAAAAAAAGGAAGATAAATGATCCAATCAAAAAATGGGCAAAGGGAGAATCCAAGATGGCGGCATAGGTAAACACCTACACTGCTGCCTCGCACAACAATTTCAAAACTACAACTAAGAGACAGAATGGACATCATCCAGAACCACAGGAAAGCTGGCTGAGTGGAAGTTCTACAGCTAGAAGGAAGGAGAGGGGCTCACACAGACCCAGAGGAGCTGCAAAAAGCTGAAGTACAAAGACGCGCGTGTGGAGAGAGCGGATGCCAGAGTACCTGGCTGGTTTTCTCTGGCAGGAGGGAAACGGAGACTCTCAAAGGCATTGAATCCCTTATCTTACGACACTAAACCCCAGATCCAGCCGAAACTCATACAGGGGGAGTTTGGACTGTGAAAGGGGAGAGGTGCATGGAGATTTGGGGGAGTCGCAAAAGATCAGAGATCTGATGACGCGCACTGCACTGCGCAGAGGACAGATTGCTGATTTTGCCGCTGACTTTCACAAGTGGGTGGGAGACAGACCCTCCCAACTGTGCCACTTCTGACTCCTCTGAGCCCCTGTTTTGGGTGAAACCCTGGGGACCTAGACTCGTGTGGTCCTGAAGTGCAGGGGAGCTGGAAAGGCAGCGATCTAGAGGCACTGCGGGCATGCGTGCGCACAAGGACTGCTCCAGTGATTACCCAGTCACTTGAGACTCGGGGCCGTGGAGGGTTGGGCCGACTGGAAGGCAAGGCAGTCCCTTCAGCCATGAGACTCCACCCATCCCAAGCTCAACAGAGGCTTCTTCGGTTTTGCAAGTCTGCTACCATAAGGCTGAGTCCAACAACGAAGTTCTCCCAGCGTAGTGAAAATGCCGAGACAAGGGAAGGGATCACAAACAAAAGAAGTGGAGGAAAAAAACGACTGGATATACAGTTCAAAACCATGCTTATAAGGTTTTTTAAGAATATGCTAGAAAAGTTGGATAAAATTAGCGAGAGCCTAGAGGAGATGAAAAGGGACCAACTAGAGACGCTGACTGAAATAAAAAATATTATACAGAGACCTAACAGCAGACTAAAGGAGGGCAAGAATCAAGTCAAAAATTTGAAATATAAAGAAGCAGAAAACATTCAACTGGAAAAGCAAGAAGAGAAAAGAATCCAAAAATGTGAAGATAATGTAAGGAGCCTCTGGGACAGCTTCAAGCATACCAACATCAGAAATGTGGGGGTGCCAGAAGAAGAGAGAGAGCAAGATACTGAAAACCTATTTAAAGAAATAATGACTGAAAACTTCCCACATCTGGTAAAAGAAATAGACTTACAAGTCCAGGAAGCACACAGAATCCCATATAAAAGGAATCCAAAGAGGACCACACCAAGACACATCATAATTAAAATACCAAGAGCAAAAGAGAAAGAGAGAATATTAAAAGCAGCAAGAGAAAAACAGTTCATTACCTACAAGGGAGCACCATTACGACTGTCAGCTGATTTCTCAACAGAAACGATGCAGGCCAGACGGGAGTGGCAAGAAATATTCAACATGATGAATAGCAAGAACCTACAACCAAGAATAATCTATTCAGCAAAGCTATCATTCAGAATTGAAGGCAGATAAAGAGCTTCACAGATAAGAAAAAGCTAAAGGAGTTCATCAACTCCAAACCAGTATTATATGAAATGCTGAAAGGTACTCTTTTAGAAGAGGAAGAAGAAAAAGGTAAAAGCCAAAAAAGTATGAACAACAAATACATATTTATCAACAAGTGAATCTAAAAATTAAGTGAATTTAAAATTTGATCAACAGGATAAACTGGTGAATATAATAGAATCGGGAACACAGAAAGGGAGTGGACTGATAATTCTCAGGGGAAAGGGGGTAAGGGGTGTACAGGGAGAGACTGGACGGAAGTCATACACCTATGAATGAGGTCAATGGGAGGGAGATGGGGGGAGCAGGAGGGGTGGGAGCTGGGTGGAAGGGTGCTATGGAGGGGAAGGAAGAGAAGCAAGTGTAATAATCTGAATAATAAAGATTTAATTTAAAAAATAAATAAATAAATAAATGATGGGCAAAGGATCTAAATAGACACTTTTCTGAAGTGGACATTCAGAAGGCCCAGAGACATATGAAAACGTGCTCAAAGTTACTCATCATCCAAGAGATGCAAATCAAAACATCAATGAGATACCATCTTACACCTGTCAGAATGGCTATCATCAACAAATCAACAAATGACAAGTGCTGGTGAGGATATGGAGAAAAAGGAACCCTCCTGCACTGCTGGTGGGAATGCAGACTAGTACAGCCACTGTGGAAGACAGTATGGAGTTTCCTCAAAAAGTTAAAAATGGACCTCCCATGTGGCCCAGTAATCCCACTTCTAGAGCTATATCCCAAGAAACCAGAAACACCAATTAGAAAGGATGTATGTACCCCTATGTTCATAGCAGCACAATTTACAATAGCTAAGATTTGGAAACAGCCTAAGTGCTCACCAGAAGATGAATGGATTAAAAAACTGTGGTACACCTGCACAATGGAATACTACACTGCTATAAAAAAGAAGGAACCTTTACCATTTGCAACAGCATGGATAGAACTAGAGAGCATCATGCTAAGAGAAATAGGCCATTTGGAGAAAGATAAATATCACATGACCTCACTCATATGTGAATATAATGACCAACATAATTTGATGAACAAGAATTGATCCAGAGACAAATGGGGGAGGGGGATCAGTTACAGAGCAATCAAAGGACTTGTATGCATGCATATTAGCATGGCCAATGGGCATAGACACTGGGGTGGTAGAGGCTTGCCCAGGGTGAGCGTGACTGGGGATGGGGAAAAGAAGACATATGTAAAACTTTAGAAAAGAATTTTAAAAATTATAAAAATATCTTCCTTCCATCTGTGTCATAGTAAACAAGGAATTTATGTTGGGAAGAAGGAAGCATGTTTTAAATGGATACATTATTAGATGTTTTACATTATCCTAGACCTCCTTAACTAAAGCTAATTACCTTTATTTTTACAATGTCTGCATGCCTAGTTACATATACATTATCTCATCCTCTCATATTTATTCAATACATATTTACTGGAACAATATTTATTTAATAGGTACTAAGACTTTGTTTTGCTCTTGTGGCATACAAAGTTTGTCAAGACATGGTCTCTTCCTTTGGGAGGTCACTGACACCATAGAATGAAGCCTGGATGCTATGGGAGATGTAAACGAGAGCAAGAGATCAGGAAGATGTCTTGGAGGAGATGAACCTTGGGCTGAGATTTGAGGGACACAGGGAATGACTCCATAAAGGAAGGACAGAGAGGCGAGGCCTTCCAGAGGGAATAGCATTTGCAGAAGCACAGAGGCAAGAGCCAGCATGATGCCTGTAACACACCTGAGAAAACAAGTAAAGGAGAGATTATTTGGGATAGTTTGCAGTAAAAAAATTGTATCTAGTATATCACTGAGGAAGCACGAAACTATTTCTTTCTTCACTTATCAGACAGTTACTGATTTTTGACTGTGTCCACTGTCTTAGGAACTTCACATATTTTATTTCTTTGGTCTCCAGAATATCAGAACAGTCCTGTTCAGAAATTATACTGATTCCTATTTCATAGCTGCAAAGACAGAGGATTAAAGAAGCTGAATAACTTGCTTCAAGCCCCTCAGCTACTAAGGAACAGATTTGGATTCAAACTCTGGCCTGGTACTAAGGCTTCATTTAGCAGGTAGAACTGAGTTCACCTGCAAAGTGACAGAAAACTCTAAACACCAACGTTGAATTGAGACAAAAATTTTTTATCCCTCATGTAAACAGTCAGGGGGTCAAGGGCTTCATGAAATTGTCAGAACAGAGTTAGCTTCTACTTAGTGGGTCTCCCATCTTTAGAATATGGACTTGTCCTTGTGGCTCAACTTAGCTGCTCAGATTCCAGCCAACATGTCCTCATTCCAGGCAGCAGGAAGGGAGAAGTAACAAGAAAAGTTTCACTTCTTCCTCATAAGGACAACTCCTGAAAACTGCCCATGGCATTTTCAACTTTTTAGTCAGAAATTAATCAGGTGTCTAGCTGCAAAGGAGACAGGTAAATGTGGCCTTCATTCTGATGCAGTTAAAGACTGGGTATATTGTTAGGAAGAACAGTTAAGAGGGACATCTAACACCCATGCCCTTTCCATTATCATATGGTTTCACCTGCTAGTACCTGCTAATAACCAGGAAGTATTTCCTTTGCTCTTTCTTTTTTTTTTATTGTGTTACATGTATACATATCTCCTCATTGCCCACCCACTCCCAGGCTTACCCCAAACCCCCAGTGTTTTGTGTTCATTGGTTATGCTTATATGCATGCATACAAGTCCTTTGGTTGATCTCTTATCTACCCCACCTCTCCTTAATCTTCCTGCTGTAATTTGACAGTCTGTTTGATGCTTTACTGCTTCTGTGTCTATCCTTTTGTTCATCAGTTTATAATGTTCTTTATTATCCACAAATGAGTGAGATCATATGGTGTTTCTCCTTCATTGACTGGCTTATTTCACTTAACATAAGGCTCTCCAGTTCCATCCAGATTGCTGCAAATGGTAAAAATTCCCTCTTTTTAATGGCAGCATAGAATTCCATTGTGTAGATGTACCATAGTTTTCTGATCCACTCATCTGCTGTTGGGCACCTAGGCTGTTTCCAAAAGGAACCATTGTGCACTGTTGGTGGGAATGCAGACTGGTGCAGCCACTGTGGAGAACAGTATGGAGTTTCCTCAAAAAACAAAAAATGGATCTCCCATTTGACCCAGCAATCCCACTCTTAGGAATATATCCTAAGAAATTGCAAAACACCAATCAGAAAGGATTTATGCACCCCTATGTTCATAGCAGCACAGTTTACAATAGCTACAATTTGGAATCCTTTGCTCTTTCTTTAGTTTTTAAAGAAATTTTTTTAAGTTAAAATCTAATGCCCAAAAGGGGAGAAGGTGCTGACACACAGGAAAAGCACAATGTATGGGGTATTTCAGACATGGGTGACACTGGGAGGAATGGGGCTCAATCCCTTAGCACACAAAGCCCTGTGATTTCCTTGGGAAACTGAGGTGAAGCCTATTATCCTAGAACACTTTCCTCCTGTTTTGTTTTGTGTTTTGTTTTGTGTGTGTGTGTGTGTGTGTGTGTGTGTGTGTGTGTGTGTGTTTGCTGGAGTCATGTCTCTCTCTTGAGCTTGATTTTCTGTATAGTCCTGGAATTTAGCACCCTGCTGGGCACATACAAGTGCCCAGTAAGTGCTGCTGAGTGGACAAATTACTTTAAGGCAATACAGCCATCATGTATTCAAAGGAATTTGTCCCAACATTTCTAGATATAATTAGATGCTCCTTCTTTTTCCCTGAGAGTTGGTCTGCAATTCCCCATAACACAGAATTTATCAGTTTGCTCTATATACCTGGTTGCTATCTGTGAACCCACTAAACAGTGAATGCCATGAAGGCAAGTAATGTGTTATTCATTTCTGAAGCCTCAGCATCTGCACAGGGCATGACATACCATTGGTGCTCAATCGGTTTTGCCTCAGCAAGTGATTCAATAAATGAAAGAAATATTCCAATGTCTCCCAGTGCCCCATGTAATCACACTGAGAAGGCTGTGCACCCTCTCAGCTCTGGAATGGAGGAAGGAAGCTGAGCTTCTCTGGACAGAACCACAGTGCAGCAAGACCAGCGAGGGCCCATCTGATGGCCCTGCCCAAGGGTCTATGTCCACCATGACTCACAACAGTATATGTCCTTTGCTTGAGCCACCTTGCCTGGCCTCCAAGGTGCTCAGGTGTGCTCACAGCTCTCCCAGGCTCTGCTTCGTGGTGACAGGCTGTTCTGGGTGGGCAGCCTGAACTCAGGCAGTATTGTTCTCATATTGAGATGATCTGCTTTCTGTTCCATTTCTGGTCCTAGACTCTTCTTAAGGCCATTCCTCTGGGTGTTTAGGTTCATTTAGACGTTAATTACAAAAATATTTGTTACATATTATGGTGTTGTCTGTTTGCCATGATGAAGTCTGTACTGTTAGCCATACCCAAGAATGTGAGGTGTCTCCATTTGAGCATGACCCTGAGGAGCCTTGGGTTGCACTTAGTTCCACAGCCATGGTCTTTCCTCAGAATCCGTATGCTGGCACAGGATATTGACTTGCCAAGAAGAAATGTCCTGGTGTCCTGGACACCAGGCATCATCTTACTCTCCATTTTTCTGTCATTACTGCACAAAGGCACAACCACTGGAACTTATAAGAGAAAAGCCAACATGTCACTCCCCCAAATAGACGTATAACCTGGCAGTATCTTTTGAAGCTGCCTTCTACATACATTACTGAAATTATAGAATATTGGAGTATGAAAGGACCTTAGTGATTACTTAATATGTAACTTCTTTTTTTAAATATTTATTTTATTGATTTTTTTATAGAGAGGAAGGGAGAAGGATAAAGAGTCAGAAACATGTATGGGAGAGAAACATTGATCATCTGCCTCCCTCACACCTCCTATTGGGGATGTGCCCACAACCAAAGTAGATACCCTGGACCGGAATAGAACCTGGGACCCTTCAGTCTGCAGGCCAATGATCTATCCATTGAGCCAAATCAATTAGGACAGTATATAACTTCTCCAATGCTCAAATTCTCTTCTCTGCTAAGCTCTGAGCCAGCATGCTTGAATACATTCAGCTAAAGAAAACTCATTGTCTTATAAGGCAGCCTATTTCAAGGTTGGAGAGTTCTGACCTTACGGAATTTTTTCCCTTTATGAGTTGAAATTGTTCTTTCTTGACATTCTATTCATTGGCACAACTTTATTCTTTTGAGCCACTGTATTTGGGACCTATTGCATCATAACATATTACTGCTAACTTAGTAATTTAAAACATTATACATTTATTATCTTACAGTTTTTATAAGTTAGGAATCCAGACATAGCTTAGCTAGATCTCTGCTTCATGACTTTGTATCAAAGTGGTAAGTATGGCTGGGCTCTCATCTGAAAGTTTGCCTGGGGAAGGACCCACTTCTGAGTGCATGTGGTTGTTGCCAGGATTCAATTCTTTGCAGGTTGTTGGACTAAGGCCTCAGTTCCTTGCTGGCTCTTGGTCAGCAGCTTCCCTCAATTCCTTGCCAGATGGGCCTCTCTATAGGGCCAATCACAACATGGCAGCTGACTTCATCAGAGCCAACCAAGGAAATAGCCTGCTAGCAAAACAGAAGCAATAATCTCATATAACCTAATCATAGATATGACATAATCTTAATGTTGATCACAAGCAACCTACTCAAGGCTATGAATACCAAGAGGCAGGGATCACTGAGTCCATCTTATAGTTAGTCTGCCTGCTACAGCCACACAGAAGAACTCCATTCTCTCCTCCACAAAATAATCCTTCTAATACTTAAAAATAATATTCACAACTTGCTCATCTTTTTGTCTTGGGCTACACCCAAGTGAGCATTCTCACCTGTGCCCAGCCAGCACAGCCAAGAGTTCAGTGAGCCTGAGTTTGGGGGTGGCGGGATGGGGGGAGAGGGGGAGAGAGAGCGGCGAAGGATTTAGAAAAGACAAAGAAAGACAATAAGCTGGATCTAGGTGGATCTCCTGTGCCTGGCTGAGGCCACAGAGAGGGATCCAGCCAGGGAGCTGAGCCTTTATTTTATAGCCAGAGGTAAACAAGGTAGTGGTCACCATAGTTACAATGTTTTTGTGAGTTTCACTTGTTTTGGCATCACTTGCTGCACCTCCCATAGCCCATTAGCTACACAGATAGGATCTAGGGGGTATCATAAGGTCAAGCTTAATTATGCTCAGAGGGCTGTGCCCTCTAAGCTGGAACTTGTTTGTGGCTTTGCCAACAGGTCAGTCTGAGGTTTAACCCTATAACCGCTCCCTACATTCACCATCACAACCATTGTCCTGAGAATTTACTTGTTTATTTCAAAATGGGGCCCCTAAACACAGTCCAGTCTTTTGGCTAGAGCTGGCTGGGATGCAGCAGACCTCCCGGGAGCACAAGCATGGAGACACACGTAGCTCCTCCTGCTAATTAGCTTTTCCTTTCAAAAATATAGAAGTTCGCTGAGCCGGTTTGGCTCAGTGGATGGAGCGTCAGCCTGTGGACTGAAAGGTCCCAGGTTCAATTCCAGTCAGGGGCATGTGCCTTGGTTGCAGGCACATCCCCAGTAGGGGGTGTGCAGCAGGCAGCTAATCTATGTCTCTCTCTCATCGATGTTTCTAACTCTCTATCCCTCTCCCTTCCTCTCTGTAAAAAATCAATAAAATATATATTTTAATATATATATATAGAAGTTCTAGTTACCCCAGTCTCCACTGGGAAATAATTTTGGTACCAGAGTGCTTTTTTAATATGAAATTCGTAAGTTAGAAACATGAAGTGTTCTTCCTTTTGTATCCCCTCCCATAACAACCCGGTGAATTTAATCCTGTGAAGTATATAAGCAAATTTATTTTTTTCAACTCTAGAGTACTGAACAAATAGAACAATTTTTCATAAAAATATACCATAAAGCAGTGGGCAGAATTCAGTGGGTGAGTTGGGTTGTTTTGTGAATCAAATTTGAAGTTAGTAAGAAAAACATAAAATGCTTGGTTCTTTCTGAAGTATGCGTTGCCCCTTGGAATCTTTGCCAACTTGAGGTTGAATCAAGGGGACATGCATGTTCACAGTATCCAAATTCTTGTTATGTCAAGTGCTACTTGGAATAGTTTAACTGGGGGTTTCAGTAGCTAAGGCAAGTTTCAACAACTATATCTTAAAGCCAGAGGATGAAGGGTGTATCTACCCAAAAGAAATAATGAAACACCAGTGAGCAATAAATCAGTTAATATATGTAAAGTGTTTAGAATAGGGATAGTCACAGACTAAATTCTCAACAAGTATTATTGTCATCATGAATATTACCCAATTTGGGCTATATAATAGTGAAGAGCCAACACATCCTTTTAACATTCTCTGCTATCGTGTCTCCCAGTGACCTTCTATGGTTCCAGGATGGACTATGTTCTAAGATGACAAGTTGAGCAGCAGACACCTCTATTCATACCTTGGGCCAGCTCCCCAATCAAATCAAATACAAGTATTTTTAGTGTCATCTGACTTAAAAAGAACAATCAAGATTCCAGGGAAGAGTAGGGAACATGCTAGTGAATTGAGGCTTTAGGATGAATTGGCAGAAAACAGAGATAGTTCCAGACCCTACAGCACCCTTTCCCCTTCCCTCTGACCACAGTCTTTTTCCTAGGGTATCCTGCTGAGATTCTGCATGAGGTGTATATCCTGGTTGGATAAGGACTTCTGTCAGACCAATGGGACTCAAGTCTCTGGCCAGCTACTCACTAGTTGTTTGATCTTAGGCAAATTATTTAACTTGTCTAAGCTTAACTTTCCCAATTTGTAAAATGAGGAGAATCGTGCCTACCTCATAGAATTAGTGTGAGAATTGAGATGAAGGTTAACATTCCTTGGAACATGATGTATTCTCTGTCACCACCATTATCATCATCACTACCACCATCACCATCATCATCTTTATTTTTAGGAAAAGAGACTGGAAAGAGAAGAAGCCCATTTACTGGGTAGTTGCCCCATATGAACTGGCACATCCAGTTATTAGGCCCAGGTTTTGGCAGCCAAGTTAATATTAATAAACAGATTCATTTAATAATTATGTCATGAACAAGAAAGGTCTTATCAGTGCACAATGAGAAAGAGAATTTTTGAAACCATAAAGACAATAGCTGTCTAATGAATTTCTCTCTATTCTCCAGGATGGCTTCTGCACATATCTGCAGCTAGATTATTCAGAGCAAGCTGATACTTTGCCCCAACCAAAAAAAAAAAACATTTCCTTCCAGCTTCCTGCTGTGCTGCATGGATTGTCATATGGGGGTCCCATGCTGGGCATTCTCTCTGTCTGTCGATACCTTAATCACCATCAGAGAAGTTGGAGGAATTTATTTTTGGTCACTGCAACTGAAGTTGAAATGAAAACAGAGAGGTTTTGTATGTGATTTTTATTTAATAAGAATGCCAAATTTTTTTTAATGTAAAACTTTTGATTTAATGAGGTTTTACAATGTCCAGTCATCCTTGAAGAGAAAGTAGGAAAAATAAAATTCTGTTAGTTGATATCTCCTGTATCTCGAGTCATTCTCGGTTTACAGCAGTTGATTTTACTATTTGCTGCAGGCCTCTCATTTGCTTAAAAGTGATGGTTTGAAAGGGAAATTCACTCAGATTCCCAGAGTCCACTGCCACCATTAATACAATGATTTATCACTATTATTTCTCTGCTGTTTTTGACAAGCACAGAAAGGGGGTTTCTGTCTTGTGTCTTTTTTTTCCCTATTGACCTCCCCCAGGCCTTCCCTACCCCCCAGTTCATGCCCTCACCTGTCCCCCCACCACCAGTGTCTTGTATACATTGGCTATGCTTATATACATGCATACAAATCCTTTGGTTGATCTCTTTCAGCCGCCCCCTGCCAACCTCCCCTGCCTTCCCGCTGTAGTATGACAATCTGTTCATTGCTTCTTTGCCTCTGTATCTGTTTTGTTTTATCCCCCTGATTCTTTTCTTTAAAAACATCTTGCCTCTGTAGGCTAGAAATAAACTTATAAGAACAAAAAATGTTTGAGTTCCAATTTCAATGTCCAATCGTTATAAGTCCCAGTTTCAATGTCAAACAGTTCCTTATGTGTACACATCAGCAATGGTATCTGGATAGTGGACAAGTGGTGGCAATGCAGGTCCAACCCTCTTTGGTTTGGTCCTAGGCATCCTGTAGGGATGCACAGTTGCTGACTGCTAGCATGGGATCCCAAATTTTATTTGTTATTTTAAACTGCTTCTCAAGTAACATAATTACAGAAATTGTGTCCTTGAATATATTCATGTTAGACTTTGCTAGTCTATGGAATGCAAATAAAACATTCTCTCTATATGTAGAACAAGTTAATTTTTCATTCTGTTTCCAAAATCAGATGATGAATTACATGTGATTTCACCATGTAAGTTATCATATGTCTTAATGAATGACAAATATAAAATAATTCTCAATTTTTTCCCCTGTTAATGGTTATTGCAGTTTTGGTAGCTATGCTCTTAGCTCTTTGTTATTATACAACCCAAATTGGGTTTTTCTCAAGACAACTAATTAAATCTGGTCAGAAATTCAAAAGGCAAAAAAGCATTCTGAAAGTACACTTAGCATGGTAATAATAATGCCTGACACATCCAGAATAAATTCTGTCTTCAAAATCAGTCTGTTTTAATCTCATTCAACAAATACTTGAGCCCTTGACATAGCCCTGGTTCTCTGCTGGGTGCTGGAGAAACAGAATTCATGTCAAGAAACTTAACCATCTACACTATAAGTTTCAGCCATCCTAAATCCCCCAGGCTGTAAAATAAGCCCTCCCTAGAGAGAAGGAATAAAGCTGGTTCTTTATCCTTGAAGGAAAAAGTCAACAAAAAAAACTCTGGAATGTTAAATAAGCATGGTTAAATAAACAAGATGGCTTGAAACAACTGCAATTGTCTTATCCTTAAAAAGTCTCATTTTTGGCCCATGTAGGTTTAGCTCAGTGGATAGAATGTTGGCTGGGTCCCAGGTTCAATTCTGATCAAGGGCACACACCTGGGTTGCAAACTTTACCCATGGCCCTGGTTGGGGTGTGTTTGGGAGGTAATGAATAGATGTCTTTCTCATATTGATGTTCCTCTCTCTGTGTATCTCCCTCTCACTTCCACTCTCTCTAAAAATAAATGGAAAAATATCCTCAGGTGAGAGGATTCCCAACAACAAAAAAAGGCGGGCACATTTTTGTTCATTTCTATCTTTCAACCTTAGGACAGGTCCATCATTCAGAAGCTCAGGTAAGTGATGGATGTTATTAGCATGCCACAGTATAACAAACTGGTCATAGGGACCAGGTGAGTGCCTGTAACCTGGAAGTGAAGACTTTGTGTTGTGAAATTGGTTTCCAAATGCAAGTTTACACACACACATTTGTAGTATAAGAATAAAGTCATGAAGCCCTTTGAA
Organism: Lasiurus cinereus; assembly: GCA_011751065.1. Taxonomy (NCBI): domain Eukaryota; kingdom Metazoa; phylum Chordata; class Mammalia; order Chiroptera; family Vespertilionidae; genus Lasiurus; species Lasiurus cinereus. The sequence goes on from JAAGEH010000011.1 coordinate 10,728,084, forward strand.
AAAATGCTAGAGTTCATATATCAATAAAAGCTGCTCTGTAAAGTTGTTGTTTTGTTTGACCTATTGCAGTCATGTTATCACTGCTTCAAATACAGACATAGGTCCTCTTCTGAGATACTTCCAGAGTGAAGGACGGGCCAAAGGAGGAAAAAAATTAGTCTTGTGACCTTTTAGCATACTTTATTTTAGGTTCAAAGTAATATTTCTACATTATTATCGACCAATAGTCAATCCAAAGTGCTTTGGACTGATTAAAAAAATAAAATCCACAGTGCAAATATGATTACGCCCACTGTTGAAGAGCATTGGAAGTATGGATCTCAGGAGAGGAAGGAAAACCCTGGAGGTTTTGATCAAGGACAACAAAATGAAAATCAATACATGGCAAACTGGCCTGGTGTTAACTTCAATGATAGACAAGGCAAATGTTTGTGGCCTGGTGAGAAGAAAAATACCTAGGAAGATCTAACTGATTTGGCTCAGTGGATAGAGCATCGGCCTGCACACTGAAGCATCCTGGGTTTGATTCCAGTCAAGGGCACATGCCTGGGTTGCAGACTTGATCCCCAGTGTGGGGTGTGCAGGAGGCAGCCAATCAATGATTCTCTTTCCTCTCTCTCTCTCTCTCTCTCTCTCTCTCTCTCTCTCTCTCTCTCTCCCTTTCTCTTTCTCTTTCTCTCTCCTCCCTGCCCTTCTTCTCTGAAACCAATAAAAATATATTTTAAAACAACACCTAGGGAAAGGCAAAGCTTTGAACTTACAGAACCCTGTGTGCTCATGTGAACTGGATAGGTTGAAACAGTAAATTGTTTTTCCTACACCACAAACTGTCCTTCTGTCAGTCAGCTCCAAGGCAAACAAGCTAACACAGAAGGGAAGGGGTCAAGGGTACTGATTCAGAAGGGGGAAATTAGGGGAGCACTAAGTTAATCCTTTAGTGATTGAACTAGGCCTCAACCCTCCACTTTGCAGATTGAATCATCTTTATCATCGGCAGCACATGACAGTTCACATTTTGACCATTTTTAGCAAGTCCTAAGTGCTGGATTAGCACTGTCTCACACATCCTCTCATTTAATCCTACTAGTTCTCCTATAAGACAGGAACTGACATTTTATAGATGAGGGAACTGATTGGTGAGTTGGGATCTGACACTACAATGACTGGCATCCAGAGGCAGTGCCATTGAAAACTGCACCAGTGTTCTGATGGAGAAAACAGGCCTCATGGACAGTGAAGATGTTCCCAAATGGTAGAACTGGGGAAGGGCATCTCAAGGTCAGCTAGAGGGAGTGTTCAATAGGGCAGGCTTTTCACTGGTCAGTCATCCACAGAACAGAAAAGATATTCTATTGGAGTCAAGTGCGGAGTTGAAAGTTTATTTTAAATGTGCTTGATCTTTGAACAGGAATCATGAAATCCAGCTATATGAACTCTCCAACTTGGAGCCACACTGTCAGATTGGTGGCCTGAAAGCTGTTCCTCTGAAACTACTGGTACAAGTGCCTCTTGAGGGCATCTCTCCCCTGAATACTGGAACCATCCCTCCTCCTCCCCACCCCCCCACCCCCGTTCCCCCCTTGGGCAATTATGCTCAGTTGTGTTCAATTTGTAAATGTCCAGGCAGCTTGTCATGAACATGTCACACTTTACAATTGTGTCCAGAAAGGAGGAATCTTCCTGAACCCAGCAAGGAAAGGGAAGCCCAGAGAGGTAAAGTGATTTCTAGTTATGCCATTATAAATTAATCTATGTCATGAATGTGCCTAGATTAGTTTTCCTGAAAGTCAATCCTGACCATTTTACTCTGCTTTTCAATAGTTGTCAGTTCCCTCTCCAATGATATCCACATCTTTTGGATGTTACCCAAGCTCCCCTCCCTTACCAGCTTTTGTCCCCACAAGACTTCAGGTCCCTCAAATGCCAAACTAAACAGAGATCCCTAGGGGAATCCAAGAGGGCGGCATAGGTAAACACCTACACTACTGCCTCGCACAACAATTTTAAAACTATAACTAAAAGACAGAACCACAGGAAAGCTGGCTGAGTGGAAATTCTACAACTAGAAGGAAAAAGGGCTCATGGAGACCCAGAGGAGCTGCAAAAAGCTGAGGTATGGAGACACACGGGTGCCGAAGTGCCTGGTTGGCTTTCTCTGGCAGGAGGGAGACGGAAACTACCAACTGCATTGAACCCCTTATCCTATGACACTAAACCCCAGGTCCAGCCAAAACTCAGACGGCGAGGGAGGGGGCAGGGGGAAGTTTGGGCTGTGAAAAGGGAGAAGTGCACGAAAATTTAGGGGAGTCACGAAAGGGCAGAAGTCTGGTGGTGCACACAGCACTGAACGCAGAACACTGACTGCTGATTGTGCCACTGGCTTTCACAAGTGGGTGGGAGACAGAGCCTCCCAAATGCACCACTTCTAACTCCTCAGTTTCCGGTGAGACCCTGGGGACCCAGACCCATATGGTCCCGGAGCCCAGGGAGCCAGAAAGGCAGTGGTCTAGAGGCACTGCAAGAGAGCACACGCGTGCACAGGGACCCCCCCCCCCAGTGATTACTCAGTCATGTGAGACTCAGGGGCAGTGGAGGACAGGACCGACTGGAAGGCAAGGCAGTCCCTTAAGCCCTGAGACTCCACCCATCCCAAGCTCAACAGAGAGGCTTTTGCAGTTTTGCAAGTCTTGTATCATAAGGCTGAATCCAACACAGAAGTTCTCCCGGCATAGTGAAAATGCACAGACAAAGGAAGAGATCACAAACAAAAGAAATGGAGGAAAACAAATGACTGGATATAGAGTTCAAAACCACTGTTATAAGGTTTTTCAAAAATATCCTAGAAAAGATGGATAAATATAATGAGACCCAAGAGGAAATGCAAAAGGACCAACTAGAGATGGAAAAGGACCGACTAGAGATAGAAAAGGACCAACTAGAGATGAAAAAGGACCAACTAGAAATTAAACATACACTGACTGAAATAAAAACTATTATACAGAGGCCTAACAGCAGACTAGAGGAAGGCAAGAATCAAGTCAAAAATTTGAAATATAAAGAATCAGAAAACACTCAACTGGAAAAGCAAGAAGAAAAAAGTATCCAAAAATGTGAAGATAATGTAAGGAGCCTCTGGGACAGCTTCAAGCATACCAACATCAGAATTGTGGGGGTGCCAGAAGAAGAAGGGGAACAAGATACTGAAAACCTCCCACATCTGGTAAAAGAAATAGACTTACAAGTCCAGGAAGCACACAGAACCCCATATAAAAGGAATCCAAAGAGGACTACACCAAGACACATCATAATTAAAATACCAAGAGCAAAAGACAAAGAGAGAATATTAAAAGCAGCAAGAGAAAAACAGTTCATTACCTACAAGGGAGCACCCATATGACTGTCAGCTGATTTCTCAACAGAAACTATGCAGGCCAGATGGGAGTGGCAAGAAATATTCAACGAGATGAATAGCAAGAACCTACAACAAAGAATCCAGCAAAGCTAACATTCAGCAAAGCTAACATTCAGAATTGAAGAGCAGATAAAGAGCTTCACAGAGAAGAAAAAGCTAAAGGATTTCATCAACTCCAAACCAGTATTATATGAAATGCTGAAAGGTACTCTTTTAGAAGAGGAAGAAGAAAAAGGTAAAAGATAAAAAATTATGAACAACAAATACATATCTATCAACAAGTGAACCTAAAAATTAAGTGAATTAAAAATTTGATTAACAGAATAAACTGGTGAATATAATAGAATCAGGAGCACAGAAAGGGAGTAGACTGATAATTCTCAGGGGGAAAGGGGTGAGGGGTGTATAGGGAGAGACTTGACAAAAAATCATACACCTATGGATGAAGTCAACGGGAGGGAGGTAAGGATAGAGGGAGAGGTGGGAGCTGGGTTGAGGGGAACTATGGAGGGGGAAAAAGATAAACAAATGTAATAATAATCTGAATAATAAAGATTTAATTTAAAAAAAAGATTTAAAAGGAAGATAGTCATATGCTCAGGAATGCTTATTGCTGAGGTTCTGCTATTTCAATAAACAACAATTACAGTGTTAAAATAATTAATTAATTAATTAATTAATTATTAATTAAAGCAAAACAGAGATCCCTCAACTCAGGCCAGGCACTGCACTGCAGTGCTGCTGCTGCTGCTCCTTTCCCTCACCATCTGTCCCACATTGTTTGTTGAGCATCTACTGTGTTCCCAAGATTGGATAGGGAAACACACACATGAATAGACAGGGTATCCAACTTCTTATGGCCCAAATGTTATCTCCATGGATTCCCCTGAACCTCCTTAATACCTAGAGGCCACATTCCCCTGGGGATTTTTCTGCCTCAGCTTCAGGGTCCTGTGCCTAGCAATGGAGTGTACGTAGGTCCTGGTCAACTCTTCGGTCTCACCAAGGCCTTAGTCTTCCCTGTGCGTTTCAGGCACCTGCACACTGGTGGGCACATAGTAGGCTCTCATGATATGTTTGTTAAGCAACCAAGTCAGTAATCTCTTTTTTTAAGTGGGCAAAAGGAGAACCGGGTTGTGTGTTTCTTTGCCTTTTCCTTCCCCTCTTCCTTCTCCTCCTCCTCCTTATGAGAGATACAGAGAAAAGCTAATGGGTTACGAAGGAAGAGGTTGAAAAGCAAACCTATTATCACATGGGTTTTTCTAGAACAGAGTGAGGCAGAAACAACCAGACTTGCTTCTTTTCCCAGCTCCTTCCGAGGCCTGTCAGCTCTCTGCCTGGATGTCTCCTCCCAGTCCTATCCTAATCTTCCTACTTCTGCCAGGAGAGTGCCCAAGTCTTTACTTGCTCTTAGGGTGCTTGACAGCATAGCCTGACCCAGGAAGGGTGGTATATTATTGAGTTGTGGGGTATTGATTTTCTTCCATTCAAGACATTTCATGCTTTAGCCAGCTTGGCTCAGTGGATAGAGCATCAGCATGCGGACTGAAGGTCCCGAGTTCGATTCTGGCCACGGGCACATGCCTGGGGTGCAGGCTCGATCCCCAGTGGGGGGCGTGCAGGAGGCAGCTAATGATTCTCTCTCATCATTGTTATTTCTATCTCTCTCTCCTTCTCCCTTCCTCTTTGAAATCAATAAAGAAATACATTTTTTTAAAAAAGACATTTCAGACAGTTTCCTGAAAATGGTAGGTTGTATTCTCACTGCTTTCAAAAGAGGCACTTTGATGAGAAAAGAGGATACCCCTGGGAAAACTCATGTGTGTCCAGCAAAGCAAGAGCCATTTATCTGGGAGCTGGGCTCCTCCTGGAAAGCTCAGAGATCCTGGTAAAGTCAGGACAGGGTGGTGGACTCAGGTCTCAGTTCCTTTATTCTTCTGACCCTGTTCATTTTTTTTTATTGCACATATCACAGGCTATGAGTATAGATGGTAAATTCTTTGCCTGTTGACTGTCACCAGACTGGGAGGGTAGGACTACATCTGCTTTGTCTTCCACTGTTAGCCCCTCTCACGGGGATTGGCACATAACAGTTGTCCAATATTTTTTAAAAAGATGAATAAACAATCAAAAACTTAAACTCTAAAGTCGACTCTCACTAAAATTTCTGGCAAGTTGTCTGAACTCTTTGCACCTCAGTTTCCTTGTCTGTAAAATAAGTCAATAGAAGTAGTATCTACCTCCTTGGATTATTGGGAGGGTTTCATGAGATACTACTTGTCAAGGATTTGTCTGCCACACAGAAAAAGCTCTATAAATGCTAGTTTCCATTATTTTCATGATTAGATGAACTCTACAGGGGATAACTAAATGGAGAGTACCCCAAATTGCAAAGGTTCTGGGGACTCCATGTTCCCAGTGAATCAGAAGGACCTTATTCTGCCCCGCCATTCCTAGGCTTGGAGCTATGAATGTGAGGCCTGGAATTAGGAATTGAACATATGGGGCATCTAGCCTCAGGGTGTGCCTTTGCAGTTAATATTAATGTGTTAGTCTGCTTAGGCTCTCATGACAAAATACTATAGGCTGGAGAACTTAAATAACAGAAATTAATTTCTCTATAATTCTGGAGGCTAGCTGTCCAAGGTGCTGGCAAATTCAATTTCTGGTAGGGCTCTCTTTTGGCTTACAGATGGCCATCTTCTTTCTGTGTCCTCATATGACCTTTCCTTGATGTGTGCATGAAAAGAGAGCAAGCTCTCTGGTGTCTCTTACAAGGACATTAATCCTATCATGAGAACCCCACCCTCATGACTTTAAGTCTAATTACTTCCCAAAGGCCCCATCTTTAAATACATCCTATTGGAGGTTAAGGCTTTAGCATATGAACTGGGGGGTGGGAGGAAAGAGAAACATTCAATCCACAACAGTGTGAATATTTATTGACTTAGTCTGTTGGTCCATGCACTCTAAACAAATCTCTGTTCCCTTGCTGAGGGGTTCATCTGGGATGAAGTCAATGGTATTGGCCACACACAAGTCCAATCAACCAATGGGACTATTTGTTGATGATTTCATTTTCTGGGGCACCTCCCACCTCCTCTGCTGGAGGACTGTCCCAAGAGACTAGAAGTGCTTTTCTGCTCCCCTGACATGAAGACTTTTTTCCCCTTTCAATCATTAACTTTTTGGTGTTTATCTTCCAGACACACCCAACAGAAAACTAATTTGAAACAGTGCTTATATATAGCCTATTACAATCCCCACACACTGGGGGGGGGATGGGATGTCACCCTAAAACTTCATTAGGAATTGCTGGGTTGGTTCCTTATTAGTTTCTAGCTAAGCATAAACTTTGCATTTTATCTCAATTTCACCTTACCACACCCTCACACCCAAACCTAATCACATACCAACATGGTATGTACCATAATATCCTGGAAAGGTGAGGTTCTAGCAAGCACAATGATGGCTTATTACAGGGACTGAATGCTCTGGGGAACACTCTTCATGGGGTCTGTATGCCTTTGTGGGAGAACACTGTAAACTAATTACCATGTTTAGAGCTCACTCTGCCATTACCTTTAAGATACAATTTCCTGTACAACTTTCACGTGACTGTAGATAAACTCTGAGGTATGCCTCAACCTTTAAATTTTTAGACATAAAAATAAAACAGAAAGGCAAGAGAAATATTTTTGATGAGTGATGAATATATCTGCCTAAAAGAGCTCTTGGGTCCTAAAAGACATTTAATAGCTATGTTTTTACTTTAAAAAATGCATAAAAATCAGTATTTTTTTTATCCCAGCCTTATCTACTGCTAACTTGTCTGCTAACCTAGGGCAAGAGATATCCCTCTTTGAACATAAAATAAACTAATAACACAGAAAATAATTTTTTTTAGAAGGAGCTATGATCTCACCTACCCCAGAGGATTTTTTTGGAAGGAAACTTAAATTTTTGGAGCCTTCTGTTAAAACAATATATTAGTAAGAGACCGAATGGAGACTAGATTTACTTCCTAAATTAGACACTTTTTTATTCTGTTATACACACACACACACACACACACACACACACATGAGCTCTAAAATATAGATTTAGAAAACATACTTTCTTATAATGTTTGCACCCTAGTGGGGGAGGTAGATGAGCCAACCAACCTTTATCACATGAGACATAAGTATACTGGCTACAAAGGGACACAGGGAGGGGTTCCACCCCTGCGGACAAAGGGTTGGACAGGAAAGCCTGTCCTGCATTTAATGTTCTGTCGTACTTCCCAGACTATTTTGAATGATCAGACCAACAGTCCTTGTTGAATCTTTGTGATTCACTCTTGTCACCTTACTGTCCTCTCCATGCCAGGCACATTTTAACTTTCTTCACTTCTCAATCCAGGTTAAACTTTCACTATAGTGCTGGGAAAGATTTCTGTTTTAGGCATCTAGTTCCAATCAGCAGTTGCTCATAAATTTGGATCAATGAGGGATGTCATCTATGAGACATCCCTAGTTACCCTATCACCTGCAGGGTGTCCGAGACCTTATAGGAGTGGGTGTAATTTTCTACTTCAGTGTAGCACAGGCACATGCATAATACCTCCAGGTTGTGGCTACATCTGTAACAAAGGTGGAAGGAGGACTAACTATAGGGATACTGCAGGTACATTTATCATGCTTTGATGAGGAAAGAAAGAAGAGACAAGGCCTCAAGTTCCTCTTAGTCTAACACTCTTCCTCCACACTCTGCCACCTGAAGACACTCTGAGACTCTTGGCTGTTGTCATCATAGACTTTACTTCCTTTAATATCCATTTCTTACTCATCCTTTCCTGCAAGGCCTGGCATATACAGCAAGCTGAACAAATGTTTGCTCATTGGAACTGAGGCCTTCTGTATGAAGGAATATATGTAGAGGAGACTTGGACAGGCAAAAGCAGAAGAGCTGTGAAGATGCCCAAGTAAGCTAAGAGGTAAAGCAGGGGGCCCTTCTGAGATCCCCTCTTCTATCCCAGTTCTTTGTTATTATGACAGATTTAGTGTATGTACAGTAGAAGTTCCATTTCTTTTTCTAATACCAAATAAAATTATAATATTAAAATAAAATTCAGCCCAGCCTGTGTGGTTCAGTCGTTGAGCTTTGACCAGATAAATGAAGGAAGAGGGTGGTGCATGCTAGGTACTAAAGAAGGAACTTAAAGAAGAATTACAGTGAGCCACAAATGTTCTAGGCCATGCCAGAGGCTCTGCAGGGATGAAGGCTTGGAAGTGTAGGAAGGCATCAACTACAAAGATCTATGTCACTTACTTTGGGCCCAGAACTGTTCTGGGCACTGGGATACATTAGTTAATTAATAGGCAAGAACCCTTGTCTTAGGAGAACCTGGCTTCTAGACTATCAACAATCAATGTAATAGGTGATTACATAGGATTTTAGAAGGTGCTAAGTGCTAAAATAGAAGAAGGAGTAGGAAAGGGAACTGGAAATTCAAAGTATTCAGTGTGTGTGTGTGTGTGTGTGTGTGTGTGTGTGTGTGTGTGGCTGTGTGTGTGTTGGGGGGATTCAGAGACATCAGCATGAAGAAATGCAATCAAAGTCATAAGGCTGATGGATGCCTTGCCATTGGTACACCTGGAGGTACCAAGGGTTGAGTCCTGGCACTCAGTGTCAAGTGCAGCCACTAGAGAGATAAAGACCCAGCATTTCCATTAGCTTAGCAGAGTGGAGCTTTGTGCAAGGTGGGGCAAAAGACTGATGGGAATGCTATCAAGTGGAAATATAAAGAGAGAAATGGCAGTATGAACCCCTCTTTGAAGGTACTTTTCTGTAAAGGGAAAGAGAAAATGATGTGATAGAGAAGTAAGAAAATCAAGACATGTCTTTTTTATTTTCCCCAAAGAGAGAATTAAGAGACGTTTGTGGGCCAATGAGAATGATCAGGAATACTGATGGTAGAAGAGAGAAGCGAGAATGTGGAAAGATAATTTTGGTAGGCAAGAGAGGATGGGATCCAGGACACATGTGAAGGCTGACCTTAGTGGGCACCTGAGTGGTGCATCAGAAGGACCCAAGGTAAGACCAAGTGGATGGGCCTGGGTGCAGGTGAGTATAAATATGTGTGAGATCTAGTAGATGGTCTGTTTTGAGGGTTTTTTGTTTGTTTGCTTGTTTGTTTGTTTTTGGTGACTTAGGAAGCAAGATATTCATCTGAGAATGGGAACTGGGAAGAGGTGTTAGCTATCTTTAGAGGAAGAAGTGTGAAATGGTCTCAGGGAGTAGGAGGTGAGGGATAGCTGGCAGGAAGCACTAAGAAGTTCTCTATGGTTTGTGATCATGAATTTGAAGTCACACTATTCAGTTGTGTGTTTTTTCCAGCCATATTTTCATGTAGATGAAGGCCACTGAATCAGGGGTGTGCTTTTGCCAAGAAAGAACAATAAGAACTAAAGAGAGAGTAGAGGGTATATATGAGGTAGTGGTTATAACGGATTGTGGAATTTAAGTCAGGAAAGAAGGTAATGGGGCATGAAAGGGTCAGGGATAGCAACAGTGTGTTAGGGTCAATGGATTGAAAGTCTCAAAGTTAGAGCTGGAGTAAAGAACAAATAAACTGCAAAGACTGGAGTTAGAATATTTGAAATTGAGATTATGAAAGGGTTCCAGTTATTGCTAATGACAAAATCAAGTATGACCAAGGCAGTAAGTGGCTAAAATCTGGTAGGAGATAAGACTATTGGAAAGTAGGATATCAAGGAAAAGAGAAACTAGTAGAATACATGGGATATTTTTCATTGATATTAAGTCACTTAGAATTATAAGAAGATAAGTATTGGGGAGAATGACAGTATACAAGGAGCTAATTTCTATTCTTTAAATCTTTTATAGAAATATGATGTATAGGGAAACTTTTTAGTCCAAACAGGACATTTAATAACTTAACAAAAAGCCTCAGACCTTATTCCCCTACTTATTTAGGGAAAAAGTAAGTCCTCATATTACAACACACTTAAAAATAAAATCCAGATAAAGATCTAAATGATTTAAAGTAGACACTAGAAGAAAATATAATAGAAAATCTTAAAAATAATGGAGGTGATAAAAGTCTTCTACAAAATTGAACTTTAAAAGCAGAAGTCGAGAATCCAAGATGGCGGCATAGGTAAACATCTACACTGCTGCCTCGCACAACAATTTCAAAACTACAACTAAAAGACAGAATGAACATCATCCAGAACCACAGGAAAGTGGAAGTTCTACAACTAGAGGGAAAGAGAGGGGCTCACACAGACCCAGAGGAGCTGCTAAAAGCTGAAGTACGGAGATTCGCGTGTGGAGAGAGCAGGAGCCGGAGTACCTGGCTGGATTTCTCTGGCGCGAGGAAAACAGAGACTCAAAGGCATTGAACCCTTTATCTTACAACACTAAACCCCAGATCCAGCCGAAACTCATATGGGGGGAGTTTGGACTGTGAAAAGGGAGAAGTGCACGGAAATTTAGGGGAGTCGCAAAAGATCAAAGGCCCGGTGGCAGGCATGGCACTGCGCACAGGACAGATTGCTGATTGTGCCGCTGGCTTTCGCGAGTGGGCGGGAGACAGACCCTCCCAACTGTGCCACTTCTAACTTCACTAAGCCCCTGTTTTGGGCGAAACCCTGGGGACCTAGTCTCGTGTGGTCCTGGTGCGGAGGGGAGCCAGAGGGACAGCGGTCTAGAGGCACTGCAGGCGCTCCAGCACAAGGACCGCTCCAGTGATTACCCAGTCACGTGAGACTCAGGGCCGTGGAGGGTGGAGCCGCTGGAAGGCAAGGTGGTCCCTTAAGCCCTGAGACTCCACCCCTCCCAAGCTCAACAGAGGCTTCTTTGGTTTTGCAAGTCTGGTATCATAAAGCTGAATTCAACACAGAAGTCTCCCCAGCATAGTGAAAATGCCAAGACAAGGGTAGGGATCACAAACAAAAGAAATGGAGAAAAAAAAAAACGACTGGATATAGAGTTCAAAAACCACGCTTATAAGGTTTTTCAAGAATATGCTAGAAAAGTTGGATAAATTTAGTGAGACCCAAGAGGAGATGAAAAAGGACATACTAGAGACACTGACTGAAATAAAAAATATTATACAGAGTCCTAACAGTAGACTAGAGGATGGCAAGAATCAAGTAAAAAAATTGAAATATAAAGAAGCAGAAAACATTCAACTGGAAAAGCAAGAAGAGAAAAGAATCCAAAAATGTGAAGATAATGTAAGGAGCCTCTGGGACAGCTTCAAGCGTACCAACATCAGAATTGTGGGGGTGCCAGAAGAAGAGAGAGAGCAAGATACTGAAAACCTATTTAAAGAAATAATGACTGAAAACTTCCCACATCTGGTAAAAGAAATAGACTTACAAGTCCAGGAAGCACACAGAACCCCAAATAAAAGGAATCCAAAGAGGACCACACCAAGACACATCATAATTAAAATACCAAGAGCAAAAGACAAAGAGAGAATATTAAAAGCAGCAAGAGAAAAACAGTTCGTTACCTACAAGGGAGCACCCATACGACTGTCAGCTGATTTCTCAACAGAAACGATGCAGGCCAGACGGGAGTGGCAAGAAATATTCAACGTGATGAATAGCAAGAACCTACAACCAAGAATAATCTATCCAGCAAAGCTATCATTCAGAATTGAAGGGCAGATAAAGAGCTTCACAGAGAAAAAAAAGCTACTGGAGTTCATCAGGTCCAAACTAGTATTATATGAAATGCTGAAAGGTACTCTTTTAGAAGAGGAAGAAGAAAAAGGTAAAAGCCAAAAAATTATGAACAACAAATACATATCTAGCAACAAGTGAATTAAAAATTTGATGAACAGAATAAACTGGTGAATGTAATAGAATCAGGAGCACAGAAAGGGAGTAGACTGATAATTCTCAGGGGGACAAAAATCGTAAAGCATCAAACAGACTGTGAAATTACAGCAGAAAGATTAAAGTTAGGTGAGGTAGATAAGTGATCAATCAAAGGACTTGTATGCATGCATATAAGCATAACCAGTGATCACAGACACTGGGGGGTTGGGGTATGCTGGTGAGGAAGGGGGAGCAATGGGGAGATATGTATAAAAAATTAATAAAAATTAATAAAAAGAAAAAAAGTAAAAGCAGAAGTCAAGAAAAAGTGCACAAATAGGCTTGATAGCAAAATTTGAAGAATATTCCTGTGCAATAAAAGATTAAAGTATAAATTTCCAGGATAGGTAAGAAGGTACTTACTTGTGTTTTTATTTATTAATAACTATATTATCTAAAAGAGGATTTGAGGACACTGACAGCAATGAACATAGACTAGAATAAAGGGACACACACACACACACACACACACACACACACACACACACAAATGAGACTGAAGGCCCAAAATATGGGAAGATAAAGTCAATAAAAATAAATTCAACTAGAGAACCAGTGCACGAATTCATGCACAGGTGGGGTCCCTCTGGGTGGCCTGCAGAATCAGGCCAAAATCTGCAGTCCAACACCGCCTGCAGCTCCTACCTGCCACTCCCGTTCATTCTGGCTCCATGGGCTGGTGCCCAATCAGTCCCAATTGGGAGAGACTAGTGCTGCCACAGCAGTATTAATCAGCCATGAGCCCTGGGTCTGGCACCCTCCCAAGGAGAGGTATTTGGGATTAGGCTGAAACCAGCTTCTCTGACATCCTCCTAGGGGTCCCAGATTGTGAGAGGGCACAGGTTAGGCATGATCACACTAGGGAGGGACTGCAGGAGGGCTCCAGGGTATGTCCAGCCCATCTCACTCAGTCCTGATTGGCCAGATCCTAGCAGCAAGCTAACTTACCAGTCAGAGCATCTGTCCTTGGTGTATGTCACAACAACTGGTTGACTGGTCAACTGTCTACCCCCTGGTGGTCAGTGCACATCATACTGAGCAGTTGAGCAGCCTTAGGATATCATTAGCATATTACACTTTGATTGGTTGTTCACTTGTCATGCTGTTCAGTCTATTTACATATTACCCTTTTATTATAAGGGATAATGCCCTAAACAATTTGTAGAAATGAACAACATATTTCTCTTTGAGCTTCCTAGAAGCCAGAAGAATGTAGTAAATACTAGCTATTTGTGGCTTCATAGTATGTATAAGATAATAAATAAGGCATTTGAGACCTACAGATTTCTGATAATGACACAAGAAAGAATGTCTCTAGTACATCTCTTCTATCTTTGGAAATAAAAGAGCAATAAATAAATATAACACAAATTGATGAATTATTTTCCCAATTTAATGTAGTCCCTTGATGTCAAGCACACCTTAGAGTAGTAATGTTGGTATTTCCCGTATATGGGCTGGGCCTCCACCTCTTCCATTCCCTTAGCCCTGTCACCACTGATTTTGTTTTGTTTTGTTTTGTTTTTGTTTTGTTTTTTTAATTAAATCTTTATTATTCAAATTATTACATTTGTTTCTCTTTTTTTCCCCTCCATAGCTCCCCTCCACCTGGCTCCCACCTTTCCCTCTACCCTAACCTCCCTCCCATTGACCTCATCCATACGTGTATGATTTTTGTCCAGTCTCTCCATGTACACCACTCACCCCTTTCCCCCTGAGAATTATCAGTCTACTCCCTTTCTGTGCTCCTGATTCTATTATATTCACCAGTTTATTCTGTTGATCAAATTTTTAATTCACTTAATTTTTAGATTCACTTGTTGATAGATATGTATTTGTTGTTCATAATTTTTTATCTTTTATCTTTTTCTTCTTCCTCTACTAAAAGAGTACCTTTCGATCATGATCCAAGATGGCGGCATAGGTAAACACCTACACTGCTGCCTCACACAACAATTTCAAAACTACAACTAAAAGACAGAACGGACATCATCCAGAACCACAGGAAAGCTGGCCAAGTGGAAGTTCTACAGCTAGAGGGAAAGAGAGGGGCTCACAGAAACCCAGAGGAGCTGCAAAAAGCTGAGGTACGGAGACGCGCGCGAGGAGAGAGCGGGTGCCGGAGTGCCTGGCTGGCTTTCTCTAGCAGGAGGGAAACGGAGACTCTCAAAGGCATTGAACCCCTTATCTTATGACACTAAACCCCAGATCCAGCCAAAACTCATACGGGGGGAGTTTGGACTGTGAAAAGGGAGAAGTGCACGGAAATTTAGGGGAGTCGCAGAAGATCAGGTCCGCTCTCCCACGCACACTGTGCTGCGCGGAGGACAGACTGCTGATTGTGCCGTTGGCTTTCCCGAGTGGGCGGGAGAAAGACCCTCCCAACTGTGCCACTTCTGAGTCCACTGGGCCCATGTTTCAGGTGAAACCCTGGGGACCTAGATTCGTGTGGTCCTGGTGCACAGGGGAGCTGGAAAGGCAGCGGTTAGAGGCACTGTTGGCGTGCGCACAAGGACCGCTCCAGCCATTACCCAGTCACGTGAGACTCAGGGGCCGTGGAGGGCGGGGCCGACTGGAAGGCAAGGCGGTCCCTTAAGCCCTGAGACTCCACCCATCCCAAGCTCAACAGAGGCTTCTGCGGCTTTGCGTCTGGTATCATAAGGCTGAATCCAATACAGAAGTTTCCCTAGCATAGTGAAAATGCCGAGACAAGGGAAGGGATTACAAACAAAAGAAATGGAGGAAAAAAAAACGACTGGATATAGAGTTCAAAACCACACTTATAAGGTTTTTCAAGAATATGCTAGAAAAGATGGATAAATTTAGTGAGACCCAAGAGGAGATGAAAAAGGACCAACTAGAGATGGAAAAGGTCCAACTAAAGATGATAAAGGACCAAATAGAAATTAAACATACACTGACTGAAATAAAAAATATTATATAGAGTCCTAACAGCAGACTAGAGAAAGGCAAGAATCAAGTAAAAAATTTGAAATATAAAGAAGCAGACAACATTCAACTGGAAAAGCAAGAAGAGAAAAGAATCCAAAAATGTGAACATAATGTAAGGAGACTCTGGGACAGCTTCAAGCGTACCAACATCAGAATTGTGGGGGTGCCAGAAGAAGAGAGAGTGCAAGATACTGAAAATCTATTTAAAGAAATAATGACTGAAAACTTCCCACATCTGGTAAAAGAAATAGACTTACAAGTTCAGGAAGCACACAGAACCCCATATAAAAGGAATCCAAAGAGGACCACACCAAGACATATCATAATTAAAATGCCAAGAGCAAAAGACAAAGAGAGAATATTGAAAGCAGCAAGAGA
>JAAGEH010000011.1:10753722-10810979 GCA_011751065.1 Lasiurus cinereus
TTCTTTATATTTCAAATTTTTGACTTGATTCTTGCCCTCCTTTAGTCTGCTGTTAGGTCTCTGTATAATATTTTTTATTTCAGTCAGTGTATGTTTAATTTGTAGTTGGTCCTTTTCTATCTCTAGTTGGTTCTTTTTCATCTCCTCTTGGGTCTCGCTAACTTTATTCAACTTTTCTAGGATATTCTTGAAAAATCTTATAAGCGTGGATTTGAACTCTATATCCAGTCCTTTGTTTTCCTCCATTTCTTTTGTTTGTATTCTCTTCCCTTGTCTCGGCATTTTCACTATGCCGGTAGAAATTCTGTGTTGGATTCAGCCTTATGATACCAGACTTGCAAAACTGCAAAAGCCTCTCTGTTGAGCTTGGGATGGGTGTAGTTTCAGGGCTTAAGGGACCGCCTTGCCTTCCAGTCGGCCCCGCCCTCCATGGTCCTTGAGTGTCACGTGACTGGGTAATCGATGGATCGGTCCCCGTGCGTGCGCACACTCTCGCAGTGCCTCTAGACTGCAAACCGGGACCATATGAGTCTGGGTCCCCAGAGTTTTGCCTGAAACCAGGGTTTAGTGGAGCTGGAAGTGATGCAGTTGGGAGGGTCTGTCTCCAGCCCACTCGTGAAAGCCAGTGGCACAATCAGCAGTTGGTCCTCTGCGCGCAGTGCCATCCGCACCACCAGACTTCTAATCTTTTACAGCTCTCCTAAATTTCAGTGCACTTCTCTCTTTTCACAGTCCAAACTTCCCCTGTATGAGTTCCAGCTGGATCTGGAGTTTAGTGTCATAGGATAAGGGGTTCAATGCCTTTGAGAGTCTCCATCTCCCTCCCACCAACAAATGCCAGCCAGGTTCTCTGGCACCGATTCTCTCAGTGCCCGTCTCTGTACCTCAGCTTTTTGTAGCTCCTCTGGGTCTCTGTGAGCCCCTTTCTGTCCTTCTAGTTGTAGAATTTCCAGTCAGCCAGCTTTCCTGTGGTTCTGGATAATATCCGTTCTGTCTTTTAGTTGTAGTTTTGAAATTGTTGTGCGAGACAGCAGTGTAGGTATTTACCTATACCACCATCTTGGATTCACTGCTCACCACTGGTTTTGACAAGAAATGCAGATGTACCAAGCATTATGTGATTTTTATAGACATTGCTGAAGAGTTAAGGGGCCACTGGGGAAGATTAAATTTCAGGGTCTTATCAATTATTGCCCATCTGCCATTCTTTCCTATTCTTCCCAGACTTTTGGTCCCTTCTCGCTGGCTTCTCCTCCTTTCCTGCCCATGCACATGTGTGCCAGTCTTCTTCCATCCGGCAGCCATTTCCCTCCCTCTGCTGCTAGAACCAGCCAGCACACCAGACCCTTGGAACCAGCCATCTACCCAAAGCATTTCCCCATAAAAAAGAGACCTCTCGCTAAAAAGAGTATCCTCCCTCTCCATGTCATACACTCAAATTGGGAAGCCAATAACCCCTCCCCACTTCCTCTAACTCCTATATGATAGGAGAGACCCTTGGCCAGTTCAGGGATGTCCCTGTCACTCCTTCCAGGCTAGCCATGTGGTTCAGAGTCTACTTCACAAAACGTTGATCAGTGGATCTTCTTACAGTTCTCTTTCCACTACCACGCTGGCTTTATAAATAAGTTTCTCATTTTTCTTATGAACCTGCAAAGTGGAAATAGACATTTAGATGAAGAGAATTTGAAATCATTTCTGATATGGGCAAAGTAAACAAAGCCCATTTCTAAGACTGTTCTACAAATAGAACATAAAGGGCATTGTCAGATTCCACACACCCTTCCAGCCCCCCTCCCCACCCCAACCCCAGGGCTTATTATTCTTGATGCCTACAGTTTATCCTCACTCTTCCTCCTCCTCTTCTCCTTCTCCTCCTCCTCTTCTTTTTCCTCCTCCTCCTCTTACATTCTTTTCTTTAGTTATGAGTATTCTGACAAGTGCCTGAATTTCTGTGGTGAAGATCAGGTAGGTGTAGAGGACAGAAGGAAAGAAACAGGCACAGATTCAAAGACAAGAAGACCATCTGACATCTTTTTAGATAGAAGCAAGGTTTTGGCGAGGGAGGGAAATCTGTATGCCAAAGCTGAGAGGATATAAGAGGGAAACAGAAGAGGAAATAAAGCATTATGCCCAATAAAATACTAAGAGACAACACATATGAAGTAACGCTCATGAGCCCAGGGCTGTGCTCAGCGCTCTCCATTTATTAGTAATCCTCCACCACCATTAGGAAGTGATATTATTATTGCCATTTATGAGGGTGGGTAAACCAAGGCATCGAGCTGTCACACAATTTCTACAATTTTACAAGCTGCCAGGAGGTGACAGAGCTAGATAAGAACCCAGGCAGTTTGATCTGAGTGAATTGAACCACTATGCTTTATTGACTTTCAAGTAAAACAAAAGAGTTATTCTGGGTAAATGGCTGAGGAAATGGGGGCTGGGAATGATGGAATCTCTCCGAAAGCATTGGAGTTGGAACTCAGGGGGAATGGCATAGCAGTTTTGCCTCAGAATCAGGAGGGAGGAATCTGTGTTTCATTTCACAATTAGAAATAAGGCTTAAATGTGCATTCCCATGGGAGAAGCCAAAGAATGAGGTAAAGGCAACTGAAGTTGAATGGTTTGAGAACTTAGAATCTTTTTGAAAAACAGGTTTGGACAGAGCACGGAAAGGAGCCAGGTTCTTGAATCAAGGAGTGAGACAGAAGAAGGGAAGAAGAGATCACTGCTGACCTTGAAATGCTATTGATCACAAGTCCTAATTTTGTTCAGGGGTTGACTTTCTCTATACTTTCATTACAGTCTTTTAATTCAGATTTTTAAAAAAGAGGAGCGGTGGAGAGAGTGGATGGGCACTATTATAGAGACCTACAATACAGTGCCCTAAGGACAGTTGGCTCTGATCTGGGCACTTCTCTACTCTAGGGGGTGCCAGTCACACTGACGATGACAATGAAGACAAGATTGGTGTCCCTGGATTTGTGCTATGCAGCTTCTAGTCCATTCCATCAATGGACACTGGCAAAAGGATGGGATGGAAGAGGAAATCTCCTCCCACTGCCCTGCCTGCAGTCAGTCTTGCCCTTGAAGTCACCAGCCCAGGACAGCTGGAAAATCAGGCCCCTGGCTTTCCCTCTCTGCCTCATTGCAATCCTGGGAGCCTTTAGTCTGGTATGTATGGCAGCAGTCCAGCAGAAGCCAGGAAGATGAAGCCAGGCCCTATATGGGTGACACTGCCTTGTTCATTATCATGTAAGTTCATTGGTAAAAAATTGCAAATGACTCATTTCACTTCATCCTCTGACAGACTGTGATGGTAGCAGTAACTGGCTACCATCTGCACCTACCGGTCACTGTTGAGGTGTCTGTGCTCACGTTGTGCAAAAGGCCCACTACTCTTCTTATATGTACATACCTATACATATCAACCAGCATTAAAGCCACTTCCTGAAAAAATGATCATCCACTGCCCCCTAGTGGACCAGATGCAACAAGCCAAGGTACTGTAAGCAAATCAGACCAGCGTTTTGTTTTTTGTTTTTTTATATTAAATCTTTATTATTCAGATTATTACCGTTGTTTCTCTTTTTTCCCCTCCATAGCACCCCTCCACCCAGCTCCTACCCCTCCCTCTGCCCTTACCTCCCTCCCATTGACCCCATCCATAGCTGTATGATTTTTGTCCAGTCTCTCCCTGTACACCCCTCACCCTTTCCCCCTAGAATTATCAGTCCACTCCCTTTCTGTGCTCCTGATTCTATTATATTCACCAATTTATTCTGTTCATCAAATTTTTAATTCACTTAATTTTTAGATTCACTTGTTGATAGATATGTATTTGTTGTTCATAATATTTTGTCTTTTACCTTTTTTTTCTTCCTCTTCTAAAAGAGTACCTTTCAGCATTTCATATAACACTGGTTTGGAGTTGATGAACTCCTTTAGCTTTTTCTTCTCTGTGAAGCACTTTATCTGCCCTTCAATTCTGAATAATAGCTTTGCTGGATAGATTTTTTTTTTAATCTGAACAACAAAGATTTATTTTTAAAAATTAAGTGCCTAAACATAATAACGTGAATATTTTCATAATAAACATTTTAAGCTCTATAACTCATTAAATTCTTTTTTTAATTAAATCTTTATTATTCAGATTATTACATTTGTTTCTCTTTTTTCCCCTCCATAGCACCTCTCCACCCAGCTCCCTCCCCTCTCTCGGCCCTTAGCTCCCTCCCATTGATCTCATCCATAGGTGTATGATTTTTGTCCAGTCTCTCCCTGTATACCCCTCACCCCTTCCCCCCTGAGAATTATCAGTCCACTCCCTTTCTGTGCTCCTGATTCTATTATATTCACCAATTTATTCTGTTGATCTAATTTTTCATTCACTTAATTTTTAGATTCACTTGTTGATAGATATGTATTTGTTGTTCATAATTTTTTGGTTTTACCTTTTTCTTCTTCCTCTTCTAAAAGAGTACCTTTCAGCATTTCATATAATACTGGTTTGGAGTTGATGAACTCCTTTAGCTTTTTCTTATCTGTGAAGATCTTTATCTGCCCTTCAATTCTGAATGTTAGCTTTGCTGGATAGATTATTCTTGATTGTAGGTTCTTGCTATTCATCATGTTGAATATTTCTTGCCACTCCCGTCTGGCCTGCATCGTTTCTGTTGAGAAATCAGCTGACAGTCGTATGGGTGCTCCCTTGTAGGTAATGAACTGTTTTTCTCTTGCTGCTTTTAATATTCTCTCTTTGTCTTTTGCTCTTGGTATTTTAATTATGATGTGTCTTGGTGTAGTCCTCTTTGGATTCCTTTTATATGGGGTTCTGTGTGCTTCCTGGATTTGTAAGCCTATTTCTTTTACCAGATATGGGAAGTTTTCAGTCATTATTTCTTTAAATAGGTTTTCAGTATCTTGCTCTCTCTCTTCTTCTGGCACCCCCACAATTCTGATGTTGGTACGCTTGAAGCTGTCCCAGAGGCTTCTTACATTATGTTCACATTTTTGGATTCTTTTCTCTTCTTGCTTATCTCATTGGATGTTTCCTGCTTCTTTATATTTCAAATTTTTTACTTGATTCTTGCCTTTTTCTAGTCTGCTGTTAGGACTCTGTATAATAGTTTTTATTTCAGTCAGTGTATGTTTAATTTCTAGGTGGTCCTTTTTCATCTCTAGTTGGACCTTTTCCATCTCTAGTTGAATCTTTTGCATCTCTAGTTTGTCCTTTTTCATCTCCTCTTGGCTCTCGCTAACTTTATCCAACTTTTCTAGCATATTTTGAAAAACCTTATAAGCGTGGTTTTGAACTCTATATCCAGTCGTTTCTTTTCCTCCATTTCTTTTGTTTGTGATCCTTTCCCTTGTCTCGGCATTTTCACTAGGCCGGCAGAAATTTTGTTGGATTCAGCCTTATGATACCAGACTTTCAAAACCACAGAAGCCTCTCTGTTGAGCTTGGGATGGGTGTAGTCTCAGGGATTAAGGGAGCGCCTTGCCTTCCAATCGCCCCGCCCTCCATGGCCCCTGAGTCTCACGTGACTGGGTAATTGCTGGAGCGGCCCGCAGTGCCTCCAGACCGCTGACTTTCCAGCTCCCCTGCTCACCAGGACCATATGAGTTTAGGTCCTCAGGGTTTCACCCAAATCTGGGGCTTAGTGGAGTCAGAAGTGGCACAGTTGGGAGGGTCTTTCTCCCGCCCACTCGCAAAAGCCAGCAGCACAATCAGCAATCTGTCCTCTTCATGTAGTGCTGTGTGCACCATCAGACCTCTGATCTTTTGCGACTCCCCTAAATTTCCGTGCACCTCTCCCTTTTCACAGTCCAAACTCCCCCCGTATGAGTTTCGGCTGGATCTGGGGTTTAGTGTCGTAAGATAAGGGGTTCAATGCCTTTGAGAGTCTCCGTTTCCCTCCTGCCAGAGAAAACCAACCAGGTACTCCGGCACCCGCTCTCTCAGCGCACTTGTCTCAGTACCTCAGCTTTTTGCAGCTCCTCTGGTTCTCCGTGAGCCCATCTCTTTCCCTCTAGTTGTAGAATTTCCACTCAGCCAGCTTTCCTGTGGTTCTGGATGATGTCTGTTCTGTCTTTTAGTTATAGTTTGAAATTGTTGTGGGAGGCAGCAGTGTAGGTGTTTACCTATGCCGCCATCTTAGATTCTCTCAGACCTGCGTTTTATTTCAGTAGTTTGCGTGATCTGTTGTTTTAATATTTCTAGTAGCTGTGCTTCTTAATGAGCGACACTTAATAAATCATGGGTGACTCTTTGTGGAGCTGTATATGAATTGTAAAAAGTCACATTTTTAAGTAGTATGTGAGCCCTCATTGATGCTCATTTTAAAAATCAAATTATCTTTAAGTTGGAAAAAGGCATTAAAAAGCTCATGCTATTATCTAGAAAAGCCATGAGTTGCACCTGAGAGGGAAATAAGTTTATTTATAAGACAGAAGCACTGGCTCTTCCTGTCTTATCACCTGATGTCACCTAGTCATCCTTGGCAGCTTTCAAAGGCTTCACGATTTGCATTCTTCCTGATGGTCACATATCCTTGTAGTCAGGTGCCCTTTCACTCTCAGCATAAGGGAAGCTACATTTGTGATATGCTGACACAAATGAGGCGTGGGTGGGGAGGGTGCGGGGGGGGGGGGAACCTTGTTGCATCATTATCACACCACAAAGGCTGTCTTGATGAGTTATTCATTATCTTTGGACTTCTTTAGTTGAATTTGGCCCAGGATTATTCACTTAAAGATCATTTGATATTTGTCAATGTTACATTTACTGTACTAAGAAACATATTTCTTAAGAAAGTTAATAATCTACTTTCATACCCTTTCTGAGCTACTCATTTCAAGGACTTGAACAGATTGTAGCTATCTCAGAGTTCAGTGACTTTATTGCTCTGACCTTTTAGCATATCAATTAGTTGAATATTCTAGATACTAGAATAATTCACTTTTCATTGCCTGGGCTCTTGCCATAAAAACCTTCATTGGTGAAGTCTATGCTGACCATGCTTGAAGGCATCTCCTGAGTTATGCATTTGCTTCTGATCTATGCATCTAGAATGATGCTGTGAATGTACCATTCCTACCGAGAATTGAAAAATAGTAGTCCCTCATTATTTTCTATAATTTGTGGTTCAGATGAGGAAATAAGGTTTAGATGGTCACAAAAGAAGTGATACCTGGGTGAAGTTGGCAGGGGGTAATGCTATATTCTCATCTAGGACAGCCCTGTTTAATTAATTTATTTATTTCAGGCTGATTATAGGATAAACACAGTGTTATGATAGGAAACCTCCAACAGAGAACAATGTTAGTGCAAAAGCTTTGGTGTATGACTCAGAGCAGGACTCAAATTTTTCCTTCCTGTGTAGCTCAGAAACCATAGTCAGTGAAGTGCTTCAAAATTCTTCCTAAGCCAACTGTAGTTTTCCCCAGAACATCACAGGAAGTGCTGCTGGTGATTCAGCAGGTTAAATTTTTCCTCCCAAATCAGAAATATGCAGAGGCTGCAGTACAGTGTAGTTCTGGAGGTTGGGGTGGGTGAGAGGATCAGGCTTGTTTACTAAGTAGTCAGAATGTTCTAGCTGTGACACTTGAATGGCAGTTAAAGGACACAGTGAACCCTCCTTGATGGAAATTTTCAATGCAATAATAAAAATTAAGTAGGTGAGGGGTATAACTTATCAGAGAGAAATAGGTCAGTAGAACTGCTGTCCTGTGGGTCCCCATTCCAGCCCACTGAAGTCCTGTGACTGCCTATTTTATTAAAGTTGAGCAAGATGCCCATTGAATGTCTCCATTTTTACCTGACCTGGTTTAAATCATTCAGTGAACATATGTCACAGACTCACCCCTGGCTGCCTCAGCCAGTATCTTTTCAATATCACTCTAAAGAGGTATTTGAAACAGATTCCATTAAGTGCTAAAGGCAGGGGATGAGGGGAAGAAGACAAAATGGGATAATGGGGAAAAGCTAAGAATATTCTTTCATCTATTTTGGGAATTTTAGAACCTAACTAGAAAAATCAAGACCAAACACAGGTAAAATGATTTAGACGTGCACATGAAACAAATACATAGAATACAACCAATATTTTTGCTTTCTAATCTTACTTGGTGCCTCTTCCTATTAAGATCACCTGCTTTCATGCACCTGGTTGGTGGGTGCAGTGAGAACCTGTTCCCAGCTGGCCATCGTTCAGCTGAAAAACTGGCTTTCCTGAAGGCTTCATGCATGCTATGCTGAGGCCTCTCCAGCTGATCTGTGGCCAGTCTCTCTTGCTGGTGATACTGAGCTTGTTTTATGCCAGGGTATCAAAGCTTCTTCTATTGCTGCTGCTGCAGTGGCTATAACCTGGCCTTTTATGTTTCCGTCTAGACAGAACATGATTGAATAAAGGACTCATCCAAACCCTGTGTTGCACTGGCCATCTGGAAAGTGGCCAACCACTCTTTAGCAAATTGCCCTGTTTAAATGCAGCTGCTGTGTCTCAGCATTTGTGCTACCAAGACAAATTGCATCACCTCTCTTTCTTCATTTATCTAGGCTGCTCCTCTTAATCTGCTCGGGAACTTAAAAATACTGTTGATGTAAGACAAGGCACTTGACCTGCCTGCTTCCCAAGCAGAGGGGGAGCATTTGTCTTGTGCTGGTTCATTCTTCCCTCAAAAGCAAGGGCATCTTATGTGTACTCCTGTCTTAATGAAAGCTACCTTTATTAAGCATCCCATTAAGCACCACTGTGCCCAGCTATCCAACTCTGTAAATATTACCCTTTAAAAATGTGTTGAGAGGCCCTATGTGTGCTGTTGGCCTGGGAGCACATGCTGGCCATGGCAGTCAGGTGGAGATATCAGACCTACAGTCTTTGTAAATAGAAGGGTGTTGTTTGACAGTTGGTGCCTCTCTCCATTGGGAAAGATGGAGTACAATCATTATTAGATAACTAGGGGCCCAATGCACAAATTTGTGCACCTTAAAAGAAACTGTGGGCTGCAAGTCTGCAGTGGGCACAGGGGCTGGTCTCGACCTATCCTTTGTGCCCCTGCCCAGCCCTTCCTACCATGCCCCTGATCCCCTGTTTGCCGGCAACCCTGCTCCTGCCACCGCCACTCCCACATGCTGTGAGTGCTGGCCCCACTTGCACCCACTGACAACACAGAGTCTTTGGGGCTGGCACCAGCAGGGGGTGCAAGCAGAGCCAGCACCATCAGTGGGTAAAGAAGCCCTCAGGGGTTATCAGGGCTGGTAGCCATTGGTCACACCCACTGATGGCGTTGAGTCATCAAGACTGGGACTGAGCACCAGCAGCAGGTGCAAGTGGCAGCTCCAGTGCTGGCTGCTGGTGCAAGTGGGGCCAAAGCTGGTAGCAGGTGTGAGAGGTGGCTGCTGGTCCTTGTCACCTCTCAGGAGCAGAGGGAGGTGGAGAAACCCTGAAGGGCAATCAGTGGTGGTGCTGGGCACTGGCAGCGGGTGCAAGCAGGGCCGGCACTGGCAGCAGGTGCTAGCACCAGGCAAGTCTGTGACACATGGGAGCAAAGAATTTTCAGTAACCACAAGAGGTTCGACTCAATGACAGCGACTAGTGCCCCATCTTGGTCTGGCGCCCGTGCTCACCTGCTCCACCATCCTGCCTTGGCTGATGCCTGCCATGTTCCTTGCTCTGTTGCCTGCTATCAACGCCCACTGTGTTTTATGTGCGCCCCTGGTGGTCAACGCATGTCATAGTGACCAGTTGTTAAGTTGTTCCAGCGTTCAGTCTATAGCATATTAGGGTTTTATATATATAGATGTCAACAAAGGCCCTGAGATTATTTGAACGAGTTGGAAGCAAAATGATGTCAGACTAATAATGAGCTCTTGGGAGTTTACCTTGGTTTTCTTTTCTTTTCTTTTTGAAGGAAATGGAAAAAGATCACTGAAGTTAAACAGTTTATTCAGGATGTCACTTTGACCTGGTACTAATTACAGTAGTCTGAAAATATTAAGTGGAAAATTCCAGAAATAAACAATCCATAATTTTAAATTGCATGCCATTCTGAGTAACATGATGAAATCTCGAACTGTCCTGCATGTTCACACTATAGACGCTTGCTGCCCTTTGGTCATTTAGTAGCCATCTTAGTTATCAGATTGCAGTACTTGTGTTCACACAGCTTTTATTTTACTTAATAATAACCCCAAAGTGCAGGCATAATGATGCTGACAATTCAGAAGTCAGAAAGTGCTTCCTTTAAATGAAAAAGTGATAATGAGATTCTTTGAGAGGTCACAATCCCATAACTTTTTTAACAGTTGATTGATATTATTATTCTATTTTGTTATTAGTTATTATCATTAATCTCTTAATGTGTCTAACTTATAAATTAAACTTTATCATATGTACATATAGGAAAAAACATTTTATATATATACTAGACTCCCGTTGCACAAAGAGATTCATGTAATAGGCCTTCCTTCCCTTGGCTTCCAGCACCAGTTTTCCTCTGACCCCTGGGACCCAGGTCTTCGCTCTGCTAGAGTCTGCCATTTCATCTGCTGAAGTCTTGTCTTCACTGCAGCACTCTGCTTCTGTAAATCCCTTCATCCTTCTCATACAGGTGTCCTGCCCTGGTTGGCCCCTCTACTGTCTAGAGCAGCTGGGTGGCTGTCATCTTTGGGCTTCTAATCTGCATACTCATTCTGATTGGCTGTGGGCATAGCGGAGGTATGGTCAATTTACATGTTTGTCTATTATTAGGTAAGATATATATATGTTTTGGTACTATCTGTGGTTTTAGGTATCCACTGGAGATCTTGGAGTGTATCTCTTGTGGATAAAGGTGGGGGTACTGTTATTATCTGTTATTATTTATTTATCAGGCAAATGACCCTGATGTGATCACTGGTTTCATCAACTGCTTAACTTAGTTGTGGTCTCAGTATCATTCAATCTGGAAGCCAGAAGCCAAAACAAGCAATTGCTTATCAAATATCATGTGCTCAGCTCTAAACTAGACCCACTGGAAAAGAAACAAAATAATATAATAAATGGTCTTCACTATTAAATCCTTTTGGCGATAAAAATAAACAACACAGGGGTATTTAGCACAGTACAGCTATGAGGCCTGTGGACTTTGGAGTCAGAGTTCCTGGGTTCAAATCCCAGATGCAATTTTGGGCAAATTTACCTTCTAAATGTTTTTTTCTATCAACAAAATTATGTGCATATATATCTCTTGGAATCATTTTTAGGAGAAATGAACTCAATTCTTGTACACTGTAAGAATTCAGCAAACCTTACTAATGGTAGATAAATGGTGCACAATAAATACTAGAGACAATAAATACTAGAGAAATTTTGGAATGGATTAGCCAGATTCTAAAGGGAGTATGAAGTCTGAGTAGAGGAAGGGACACTGATGAAGAGAACCATGTAAGCAAGAGATACAAAAGGTGCCAGAGGAAAAAGTGGAGCACCTGGGTGTTCCAAAGAAAAGAGCTCTTTTTGGGCATGGGATGGAAATGTTGAATGAATGAGGGGTCATGTTGATGGAGAACCTTGAAAATCAAGCAAAAGGGTTTACCCTAATCTAGTTGGTAACAGGGAACCATTGTTACTGCTTTGGCAGGTAAGTTGCAGAGTGAGAGCCATAGATTAAGAAGTTAACTGGAGAAATTCGAAGCTGGGAGGTAGCATACAAAGCCAGGTCACTATTTCAGACCCCATGGATGTGGGAATGGGTGGAGGAGGCCCCAGGAAGATGGTATGGAATAAAGCTGGTGTTTCCTTCTTCACAAATAGACCTGATGCCATGTAAACACTAGGTAGAAAGAGAGGAAGGCCCAGAAGCTGGTTTTGTGGACTCCCTTTTCATGTCAGGACTACTCAACCACTCCCATTTTAATTTGCTCCAAGCAAGGTCTCTAGCAGGCCTTGGATGCTAATGATGCCACTCAGAAGGAAAGTTGCATCCTATCCAATGGGCTTATAGATTAAGCATCATGTATGTTTAGAGTTGACTTTAGAATAGTTCTCCAAGTGCAGAGGTCCTATGTGAAGCTGCAAGTCCTCATTTGGGGTTCAGGGTAGAGGCGTGGATGTAATGATGTTGACTTGGAGAAGACAACTCAGCTCTATAATCCTCAAGGAGCATTTGAGAGAAAAAGAAGATAGCAGAGGGTGAAATACCAACCTTAGAGGCACAGGAAGGAGCCAAAAGGGTCAGGGAGCTGGCAGAAGCGGAGGGTAAAGGGACAAGCTCCAGAAGGAACTAATGGATGAGTCACTGAATGTGTGGGGAGCTGGAGGAAAATATGAGACAGAAAATTCCATTCGATTTATTAGAAATAGAACTAGTGGTAAAAAAAAAAATGTCAGTGGGACCAAAGAGACCATCCTGATGGCAGGACAATAGGAGGGAGTATGGAGTAGGACAGTGACATATTCACTAGGAAGAGAGAAGGGAACAATGTACCATGAAGTTTTGAAATAACACAAGTTTCTAAATGAAACTGCATTTGACAGAACTCAATACACTGATGTAATTTTCCTTAATAGATTATACACTGAAAAATATCTTACTAAGACACATGATACAGAAGTTTGCACTTATGTCATACTAAGGTTAAAAAAATAGAACAACTGAGATTCCTTTTGAATCAGACTGAACAAGAAAATGACATCGCCTCTGGTGAAGGCTGCATCTCTTGAGTTCAGCGCTTAGACCACTTTTGACTTCCGTTACATTGGGCATGTCATTCAACCTCTTTCTGTCTCACTTTCTCCATCTGTAAAATGGAATAAAATTGCCCATCCAAAGGATTATGCACAGCTTTGGTCAGATGATGCACACAAAGCAGCTAATGCACAACCTAGCTCTTATTGAAGGAGACGGTCTTCAGTCACGTGGATCCCTGAAACAGACTAGCAGCATTGATCTCCCAGGAAATTATGACAGGGTTTTCCTCCATGTCAAATACTGTTCCAAGTGAAGGTCACTGTGAGAAATGTCCCTGAGTGACCCAGGTTCTCCAAGAGCACAGTCGCAGGTGGCGGGGAGCTTCCCCTGCAACCTCCATCTGGGCTTGGACAGTGCATTTTCACCATGCTTATATCTCACTCAAGGTTGTGGACAGTCCCTGGCTGAATATGCAAACCCATCTGTTTAGGGAGAAGCAGAGAAGCCTGGAGATTTATCCACTCCCCTTTAAATGGAAAAAGACTACTGTTGTTTCTGCCAACTGGGGGGTCATGGAGGAGGACTGTATGGGGTCACACCTGGAAGTGCCATGAGTCACTTCTACCCTCTTTCCAGAAGTCTGTCTCATAGCCACCTGTATTACAAAATGCAAAAGAGAGGGACACGGGTCTGGTGATGACCAGCCAGTCTTTGCTATGTGGCCTGAAAAGTAAGCTGCCAAGGAAATAGTACACCCTATGTCTCCTATGATATTTCTCTGGTGGCATGAAATCCCCATGGTCACAGAGCAATTCTCTTCTCCTGTCACCTCACCCTTTTGACCCTTATTCCCATGCCTTTGCCACTGCCCATCCTGCTGGACCCATCTCTTCACAGGGTGTAAGTGTGGACCATCCTTAGAGTTCACCTTCTTCTGTACTTTGTGTATAAAATTATAAACTTCATGCTTGGAATGTGTCCTTCCCTCCATCCTGGCTTTCCAAATTCCTCTCCCACCTTCAGCACTTGAATCAAATCCCCTCTCTTCCATAGAGTTTCCATTACCACAGCACACATCCCTCCTTCTGTAAGGCTTACTATATATGCCCCTCACCCCGGGCTTTTCCCAGTCATCAACTCATTGTGAGGTTTCTTAGATCTGCCTCACGTCTTAGTGTACTGGACATACTAGAGAGGGTAGCACCTGGCATTTAATAGGTGCTCAATGCATTATTACTGGTCAAAGCGACTGAGGTAAATTGACATGCCAACCTGAATCTCAGGTCCAGGTCCAAGTGTTTCCGGTGGCTTGGCTGTAGTCAGACACTTAACTCTGCCTCAGTGTCCTCATTCAGAACCAGAAGACAATAATGCCTGCATCACCTCTCCTCCCAGAGTGGGTTGGAGGTGCGAGTTCAGGTGTGTACATAAAGACACAGAAGATTAAGTCACCAGGCTCATCTGACTGTGAGGCAATCAATACAAGAGGCAGTCCTGGGATGGACTCGGGTGGTGTCCCAGCACCTGCGAGGGACCAGACAAAACCCTCCATTGTATCATAGACAAGATGAAGGAGTGGCCACCTGTGGTGCTTCTTGGAGACTGCTGTTTTCTCTGAAGGAAATAGGAAGAGGTAAGTCAGGAATGAACATCCCTAGCTTCTGGCTTGGATGTTAGTGAAAAAATATGTTGTTGTTTTTTTCTGACAAAAGAAATAGCCTGTTAAAAATAATTTTGTTGCTGTGACTTGGAGCTCCACTTAGAATGACGTTTAACTCCACTAAAGATAAGCCCAGGGACCTCTTAGGTAAACAAACCATTCACTTTCCTTCTGGCAGGTTTTAGTTTTGCCTGGGATCTCTGGGTTCAGCTTGCAATATCGCTCAACCTATGAAGGGGGAACCTGCTAAGTCCCTGTGCTAAAAGACATCTCTGGGATTTGGGGCCATATAGGAGCTTGCGGCTTCACTTTCCCCAGTTGTCAACCTGGGCGCAGGTGCCAGCCACATCCTGGAGTTGCTGAAAGGCCTTCATTGTTGGCAGTCTTCAACACTACCCAGTTAGTATGAAGACTGCTTTGCCCATAGGCCATATGATCCACAGACATCACATAGAAACTTATCACCTGCCAAGGTCTCCACCAGGATCTCACAGAAATATCCCCCAGGCACACCTGAACACAGACATGCACAGCCACCTTAGCTTCAATTTGTCATTTTAAGCAATCTTGTAGCTACAGTCTTGAAAATCAAAGTCCTTTTACTGTTATATTAAAAACAACTGGGCCCTGGCTGGTATGGTTCAGTTGGCTGAGTGTTGTCTTATGCACCAAAGGGTCACTGGTTTGATTCCCAATCAGGGCACATACCCAATTTGTGGGTTGAAACCAATCAATGTCTCTCTCTCTCTCTCTCTCTCTCTCTCTCTCTCTCTCTCTCTCTCCCTCTCTCTCTCTCTCCATCTCTCTCCTCTTCCCTCCTTCCCTCTCTCTTTCTCTAAAATAAATAAAAACATATTAAAAAAATAAAAATATAAAAACATCCGGGACTATGATGTAACACTTTCTGGTCATGGGGGGATAGGCTGGCTCATCAGGTAGCCAGGAAGGGGATAAACATCTCACCCTGCCCTTGGAGAATATTGAGTGCAGCTCAAAGATGGGTGTGGCTTCTGGGCACGATGGGCTCATTTGTCTTCTAATGGCCTTGTCAGGTGTCATGACCACATTCGTACAGGAGGGGTCATCCTCTCAGAGAGCTTTTCGTCTCCCAATCTTTACAGCTAGTTTTTCTTGTAATATATAAATATACATAGAGAGAGGTAATGCCCAAAAAAAAATAAAAAAATCTTCAAATTCTCTTAGACCACTGGCCGGTGTTGCTTAGTTGTTTGGGCATGGTCCCATGCACAAAAAGGTTGCCAGTTCAGTTCCTGTTCTGGGTACATGCCCAGATTGTGGGTTTGATCTCCAGTAGGGCACACTCAGGAGGCCTAAGTTTCTCTTTCACACAATGTTTTTCTTTCTTTCTTTCTCTCTTTCTAAAAAAAAATCAATAAAACATTTTTTAAAAAATTATCTTAGAAAATAGGTGCTTCCATTAAGGAATAGAGTATGGTGGCTGTTAGAAGGAGGAGAAGAGTAATAAGGAGATAAAAAAGAAAACTAGGAAGACAGATAAAGGGATAAAAATCAAAGAAATAGCCCAGAGCAGCTAGTGGCCATCTGGGAGCTCTGAGCAAAGAAAAGAGAAAGTTGTTAATTTTCTAGCAGTTCATTATGAGAAGAACTGGCTGTATGCAGGAATAGGAGAGAAGCCAGAGTATTGCAAGTCATTAAAAAAATGGTTTCTCTAAGGATTGGGTCACAGTGAGTGTGCTCCTGTCTGAGATAAACTAGTTATAGACATCATTTTAGGGAAAGTTAGGAGACATCTGAGGATGAAATGAAATAGAGACCTCATCTCTGGATATCAGTAGAGAAATGAGGAAGATATTTGGTTGTTTCTTATACAGAGGTTTCTTAAAGCCTCAGTTTAAAAAAAAAAAGCGGCCAATGACTATAGGATACACATTAAATTGTTATAATCAGTTATTTTCATTTTGGTAAAAATTTGAAGTAACATGTATGTGTTTGCATAAGGGCTGCATATAGAAGTGAAATAAATAAATCATAAAATCAATAAGTTCTCCATAATATATAAAGTATACATCCATTCACTCATCCCACAGAAAACTGAAGGGTAGCATGTCTGAATATAAATTCATTATGTCTTTGCCAACACCACAAATTAGCATTTTTTTTCTCTCCCTCCTGACTCTGTTAAGTACACCTCTCTTCCTAGTTGCTTAGGTCAGATCAGGCATTCCATCCACATAGTTCCCACACCTAAATCATTGGTCACCATGTCCTGACCATCCAATTTCCTTAATCACACTAACATGCACCCCCTGTTCTCTCCACATGGCCACTTCCCACACTCAATTTGTACCATCATCATGGCACAAACTCCTAACTGCCCTCCCATCCCAACATCAAATCTCTGCACATCAGTCTCCATATTTTCATTGGGTAGTTTTTGTAAAAAATTAAATCTAATTTCCCACTCATTCAGTAGACATTTATTGAGCATGTACTATATGCTGGTCTTTGTCCTGGATGCCTGGGATACATAAGCAAACAAAACAAAGACATCTACCCTTGTAAAATGAGAGTTTAATAGGAGGATAAAGAAAAGAAACATAACAAGTTATATAATACTAGTAGCCTGGTGCACTGATTTGTGAGCACTGAAATGAAATTAATTAGGGAAAAGTATTTTAATATCCCTATTCACCCTTTGTCTATAAAAATAGAAGTACCAATCAAATTCATGATTGACAATGACAGATTGAAATACACACGTGATTGGCGCCAGCAAGAGCTGTATATGTATCATATGTATCATACAAGTCAACGTAGCCATATGTATGTGTGTGGATGGATAGATAGATAGATAGATAGATAGAGAATAAACTTGCTTAATTAAACCTGCTTTCTGATTTAGCTAAACTTGTTCCAGCCCAGTGAAGCATCCCAAATTCTCTTTCAGGCAATTGTCAGCAGCACAGCAGTAAATATCAGCATGAAGCAGATTATTATTGTAGATCATGCAGGGAGAACAAAGGATGAAATATTTAACTGCAGCAGTGCTTGATTATATTCTGCACAGTGAGAAAACCTGAAGTCATTTTCAAGATCCACCATTTCTTACTTCTTTTCAGTAGGGTCAAGTTTCTAAGCTTTCTAAATCTCCATTTTCCAGCTAATGAAAAGAAAATAGGATTCCACCAAGTTTCCTATCTACCTACTCTAGGACTTCTGTGAGGATCAAATGAGATGAGGCACATGAAAATGCTTCACAGACATTTGGTTAAAGTGTAAAATGTCTACACCTGGCAATAAAGCAAGTTGTGTAGCTGGGCTGGGCTGTGGGCCTTCAGGAGGCTAATGGCTAGAGAGAGAAAGCCGGGCATTGCTACATGACGTCATTACCCAGAGCCCACAGCTACTGTTTCTGGGTTGGACTGGTCTGTGAGCTGCATTTTGCACCATGGGGTCTCAGTAGCATTGGCTGTGATTTGGTGGGCTATAGCTCCAGAGTGGTGGTGGGGCCTTTGTCCCACTTGGGGGAAACCAAGTGTTGCTTTGTGGGTGCCAGGTCCATAGTGCCATCTTATCTAATAAAAACGTAATATGCTAATTGACCGTACTTCCACTACACCCACAAGCCACACCCAACAGCCACACCCAACGGCCAGTCAGAGCAAGTATACAAATTAACCCAACCAAGATGGCTATGGCCACAGAGAGAGCAGGAGGAAGGCTTGGGTTGCCCCTGGCAATGGAGGAAGCCAAGCTTTCTGCACACTCTGGCAGGCCAAGGCCTCCACTTAGGGCAACAAAGTTTCAATGGCAGTGGCTTGGCTCCGCTCAAGGCTACAAATTTTCAATTGTAGAAGATAAACAAATCCCAGATACCAGGAACTCTGCTTGGGTTGCCAGAGGGCATGCCCGGCCTGCAAACCACCACAGGACCCTCCACCCAGGCCATGCCACGCCCCAAAGGAACACCCACCCTGATCTGGGACACCCTTCAGGACAAACCAGCTGGCCCCACCCATGTACCAGGTCTCTATCTGATCTAATAAAAGAGTAATATGCAGATTAACCATCCCTCCAACACACAAGATGACAGCCCCCTGTGGTCAAAAAATCCTGCCCCATGTGGACACAAGATGACCATCACAAGATGGCCACTACAAGATGGCCAGCAGGGGAGGGCCATTGGCAGGGACCAGGCCTGCAAGGGAAGGCAGTTGGAGGTGGTCAAGCCTGCAGGGGAGGGCAGTTAGGGGTGACCAGGCCCAAAGGGTAGGGCAGTTAGGGGCAAACAGGCTGGCAGGGGAGCAGTTAGGTATCAATCAGGCTGGCAAGGGAGTGGTTAGGGGATAATCAGGCTGGCAGGCAAAAGTAGTTAGGAGCAATCAGGAAGGCAGGCAGGTGAGCAGTTGGGAGCCAGCAGTCCTGGATTGTGAGAGGGATGTCCAACTGCCCGCTTAGGCCTTATTCTACCATATTACTCAAGGGGTCCCGGATTTGAGAGGGAGCAGGCTGAGCTGAAGGACATCCCCCACCCCATGCATGAATTTCATGCACTAGGCCTCTAGTTTCACTATAAATGACAGTGTGTGCCACAGCAGCTCCTGCATTGAGCATTTGCTCCCTGGTGGTCAGTGTGCATTATAACGACCAGTCAGACAGACACATAGCATATTAGCCTTTTATATATATAGATTTAGAAGGTGATCAATGCTGTGGAAAACAGGAAAAACAAGGCAAGGCATGGATAATTAAGAGTATCAAGTGTGTGTGTGTGTGTGTGGTTTTAAATAGGATGACCATCTTCATAAGTTATATAAATTTCTAATTCGTATGTTGTACATCTGGAAATCAAATCATGTTGTATATCAACTGTAATTTAAAATTAAAAAGAAATTTAAGTGGGAAAAAGATTGGATATTAAGATAAAAACTAAAATAAAATGAATAGGGTTGCCATGATAGGCCTCATTGAGAGGTTGGCATTTGCTCTAAGGTGAGGGAGTAAGCCACATGGGATAAGAGCATTTCTTATAGACAGAAGTGCCCTAAGATGAATGTACCTGGTGCATTCATGGAATAGGAAGCAGGCCAACATGGCCACAGCAGAAGAGGTGCAGGGTGATTGTGGAAGGCACAGGGTCAGAGAGCCAGGTCACATGGGGCCTTGTAGTGGGTGCAGCTACTGCAGGGTTCTAAGCTGTGGGTAATCTTCTGACTTCTGTACTGGATAATTGCTCAAGTGGTGATGGTGACTCAGACCAGAGGTATTGATGTCTCTGCCCTGCTCAAAACCCTTTAGTGACTCCCTTTAGTTTTCAGATAAAATCTAAATTCTTTGGCTTGACCCACAAAACACTTCAGGATTAGGGCCCTGCTTCTTTTTCCAGATTCATCTCTTCCTGTCACTTTCACACCCTCAGGCTCCACATGTTCTAAAGCAGGTGGGCTTCTAATCCTCTTTGTTCAGGCCCTGTGATCTGTATAGGTGGCTTCCATACCTAAAACAGCACCTTCCTGGGCCTTCACTAGTCATCTTCTGGGGAAAGCCTTCCTTTCCCCTTTGAAAGAAAGTCCATACATCCTTCAGTGATTGGGATTATAGATCTGAGATAGAATGTTCTGCCCATAATATGTCTCTCTCACTAAATTGGAACTCTTGGGGGATAGGATAAAGCTTTTATTTCTGATTTCCTGTAGACATTGGATGTATAGATGCTGGATTTTTCTTCAAATTATGAAGTTAAGGAACTTTATATTTTGGTAACAGTTAAACATTATAAAATATTGAAAAAATAACTATAAGACATTGATGTCTCCATTGTTGAGGAGATAGCTGAGGGAACTTGCTCAAATCATTATTGTGAGACAGATCCACATCTAATGCACATGATGGCTGCGCTGTTGGAAAGTTGAATGTGCTGTTGGAGAGGAATTTTAATAAATAACATCCTATTTGCCCATTGACCAAATAGTATTTCACACATGCTTTATTTTATTTTTTAGATCTTGTTATTGATTTTTAGAGAGGGAAGAATGGAGTGGGAGAGAGATAAAAACATGGATTTGAGAGAGAATCATTGGCTGGCTGCCTCCCATATGTCACCCAAATGGGGGTCCAGCTTGCAACCCAGGCATGCGCCCTGACTGGGAATGGAATTAGCAACCACACCAGCCAGGGCCACATGCTTTATTTTCTTGATATGCTACTTAATTAGCAACAGCTCAAAGTATAACTCTGAGTTCTTTATTTGTCATCTTTCCCTCCATGTCTCTGCTAGACACATCATTCAACTGAAAAGGATTGATTACTGTTTGGCAAAATGCTGAAGAGAATCCTTTCAGGAAAATGAGGACTCTTTGGGCAATACAGTCATCTCCTTTTCTGGTGTCATCTGTGGGAACCCCTTTCACGTCCCACGTGGTTCAGGGTTCAGGTTTAGTGTTCAGGTTCTGAAAGAGGCCACACAGAGATGAAAGAGACTAGAAAAGTATTAATTTGGGAAATGGGGGCCAGGTGGGAGCCCACCTCTAGGGGGAGACTTCCCCCCTTACTCCTCACCTGAGGCTCCCTACCCACCCCCCTCAGGCCTTGCTATCCCTTTTATTAAGATTATGGGATTCACTCATAGCCTTTAGGCAGGCAATTCCAATAATAGCCAATCAGCAGGAATTTACATAAGACTAACAGATGGAGGCTGCTTCTGCTACCAGTGTCTCAACTAAACAGTGAGTGATTAACTCTGACCTTTCAGAGCATTTAAGGTTGACTAGCCTTCAGGGTTCCCTGTCCACATCTCTCTATTAGTGAGGACAACGGACAACTTCTGGCAGTCATCGTCCTATTTGGATTTTTTGGTCTTCCCTTTTTATCTTGAGGAAGACTGGAACACATTGACTCTGTTAGGAACTGCATTTCTTCTCCATTTCCTATTGTTTCAAGGAGGCTTAGAAGGCTATTCCCTGACAAGGACAAGATACCGACCTCTCATTACCTGTGACTTTTTAGTGACAGAACCAGAAGCAAACTCTTCCCTGAAATATCACTTCTTCACCAAGGGCATTCATCCACAAAAGTTCATTTTCCATACAGTAAGCTGGATGGAAAATGAACTAAAGCACATTGGACTTGAACATATGCAAAGCCTGAAATCAGTATAATGTAATCAAAGGTCTGAGAGATTGCATAACACCTATTTTACCTATGATGACCAGTACAAGGTGAACCCTCTACTCCACATCCTGAGAAGCAGAAATTCCTGACTGGCTTGTCCCCGCAGGAAAAGGGAGTCCCTGTCTCACAAGGCTGCCCCTAAAAATGTAGATTATTCCCAAATATGAGAAAGCAACCCCTTATGTGACTCCAAATAAGCTTCCCACACTTCTAGGAAACAGAGTAAGTTAAACTCACACATCCATTTTTACTCTCTCCTAAATCAAACTTGCCTAAACAACAGGAAAGGATTTTTTTTCTGGGAAGGCACAAAACCACAAAATGGGGTGAATGAGGGGAAAAAGCAGCAGCAAAATTGGGACATTGAGAAGAAGATAAACATATGGTAAGTGACTTAGCAAACTCCGCAAAATGAATCTTAAAAGCTTATAGCTTTCTCCCCTGCTCCACACCCCTGCTCTGATCTCTGAGATTGCTGACAGCAGTACTTTCCCCTTCTGAGCAGGAAATAACAATAAAATGCTATTATTATTTTTGGAAGGACAACGTATACTTATTAAATAAGAAGATGCCATTACAGAGGAAAATTTAGAGAATAAAATAGTTCTTGGAAATTAAAATTGTGATAAAAAAAATTTAACTGAGTTGAATGGCCTTGTAGGGCACTATGGGAAGCACACTTGCCTCTGGGCTGTACACTTCTGGATGAGAAATAAGAACACACATATCAAGGGTATCACTCATCTGCTAGACTTTTCTGGAACACAAAGAGGGAGCCATTCAATGATCTGGCCCAAACAGGCAGACTTCCCTGGAAGACTTAACAGGCCTCTGAGAATGGCAAACATTAGATAAACAAAGGAAAGAAAGGGGGGAATTCCTGACTCTGGGAATAGTCTGAGAAAAGGCTCCAGTTGCAATTAACAGGATGCAGGAGGGGCATTTCTTAGAACTTTTTGAGATGTTTGGGTTTTTCTCCTTAGAACTTGGAAGAAATTGCCCAGAGTTGAGAATATGCCCAACATTACCCTTTATCCATGCTATGACCTTTCCAATTATAAATTATGTCCACTGGAAAATGCATGGAGACTAGGTTACTCAGGGAACAACAGCAACAAAAATGTTTAAGTAAAAGTAAATTGAAATTTGTCAGCCTGCCCTCTCTCTCAAAGGCATCACCCAAGCAATCCTATATAATAAAGAGGTAATATGCAAATTGACCATCACTCCCTCACAATATGGCTGCCTATGACCAGGCCGGATGGGGCGTTAGTGAGGGATAACTAAATGACTGAACAAGCAGGCTGTGTAGGGCAACCAGGCTGGCATCGGGGGAGGAATAAGAGACAACTAGGCCGCTGGTGGAGCAGTTAGGGGAGATCAGGCCAGTAGGGTGTGCAGTTGGAGGCAACCAGGCTGGCAGGGGAGACAGTTGGGGGCAATTAGGCTGGCAGTGGGGGACAATGAGGGTCAACTAAGCCAGTGCGGGGTGGGGGGAGGGGGAACAGTTGGGGCAACCAGGCAGGCAGGCAGGTGAGTGATGAGGAGCTAGCAGCCCAGAATTGTGAGAGGGATGTCCAACCCCCGAGGGGTTCTGGATTGGAGAGGGTACAGGCTGGGCTGAGGGCACCCCCCACCTCGTGTATGAATTTCATGCACCAGGCTTCTAGTCAGATAATAACCGTATAGTTTCATTCATGAGTTACCATTGGTCCTAAGCTAATTTTATTAACCTACCTGAAAACAAATAAAAATAAATGTGACATCAGGTACCCAGAATGGCACAAAGGATGATAATGATTTGTACTCTAGAAACTAGTGAATTAATTAACTTGAACTTCCTGGTGTGCTTGTTTGGGGAATGTCCACCCTTTGAATCTGAAGATAGGAGACATGTCTCCCTTCCTCTGGTAGGAGTGAGAGCCATCTCATGTGACCATGACTCAGTATCCTAGGACCAATAATATGACTATGTAAATAAGAGTTGTTTCCCTGGGGTTTATACTGGCTCTGAGAAGTTCAATTAGTGTGTCCAAAAAGAATAAAACAGCAAGACATTGTTCGTTATGTTAAGACATCCCAGTACCAATGTAAAATGGACATGCCATCCCATGGAGCAGGAGGGAGAGCAGGGGTCTTTCAAGATTGATGGGGACCCTCCATTGAGAAGCATAGATATCTCTTATCTTGCCAGCATTTCTTATCTCTTTCTAAGCACATCAGGCTTAAACTAGATAAAGGAGATATTTAATAGAAAGGACTTATACAGGAAAAGAAAGGTAAAAAATATTATAAAAAAGAAAGATAAGACTTATTTGCTAAGTGAAAAAGAAAATTAAAAGGGAAGAAGAACTGGACAGAGAAAACCATGTTTGTCTAAAAGATTAAGACCAACAAAGTTTCAAATACAAAGAGTAGAAAATAAAACACCAATTCTGCAGTGGGAAGGAAAGCTAAATATAAAAAATAATCATAACTGGACTGAAGTAGCTCATGTAAAATCACCATGTATATGATGTGTTTTCAAAGGTGACAGGAACAGGGTTCTTTTTTTTTTTTTGAGATACATTTGACATATCATAAAATTCACCCATTTGAATGGTATAGTTAATTATTGTTGATAAGTTTCCTGAGTTGACATTATTACTACAATCCTGTTTGAGAACATTTCTGTCACCCCAGTAAGATCCCTCATCACTATCTACAGTTAATCCTCACTCCAGCCTCCAGTCCTAGGCAACCACTAATCTACTCCGTTTCTCAGTCTTGCCTTTTTTGCCCAATCCCTGTGACTGGAATCCTAAATCTGTGGCCTCTTGTGCCTGGCTTTTTCCGTGCAGCAGAAAGAAGCCGAGTTTTTAGTAGAATGTGGATACTGTGTGCCACTGAATGACCAGCCCCAGACTCAGCTGAAACAAACAGCCTACCTTCTCTGAGGCCCTCCTCAGGCCCCTGTACCAAGACGGGCTATGGCCCTCAGTCAGGTTCTGCCCAAAAGCCCTGGTTGCACAGTCCTGACACACCTATTTGAAAGTCCGGCCCTTGATTTTCAAAGGTGAGATGAGAGTCTTACCCTTCCTAGAATGACAGTCAGCAGAGCTTCCAATTTAACTGTGATCTATAGTGAAGGTGAAGCTGTTTTCTTTGTGAAATACTAGCAGCTATGCAGACAGCAATTTGGTTTTCTCCAAAATATCTAAAATAGGCAATAGAAACTTCAGCATAGTCTCAGATAGGATATCTAGAAATTACTCCTGCTGGTGTTGGCCTAGGACAAATATAAAGGGCCACCTACACACAAGTGTGGTTTGTTTGTTTTTTTAAACATATCTGTTCCCAGAGCAAGTGGTTTCTTTTTCTCTCTTGAAATGTGTGTCAAAAGAATGCTCTATATATTGTTATAATGTCTTATTTGATTTGGTATCTGAACTTCATTTTAATTAGCATTTTCTCTCTCTCTCTCTCTCTCTCTCTCTTTTTAATTTCTAGCTGAACTAGTATGATTCCATCAAAGCCTACATTTCAAGCTCTAACCAGAGGTCCACTGCTCTAGTAATAGGGACCACTTTCATACCTCTCAGATTTGTCATGTTCTTTTCTTGTGTCAGATTCTCAGATGTCTTTATGATTTCTGCATTGCAACAGGCATTTTATACTCTGCTGACAACTGCTCATGTTACTCAACAAATGACATCCTCCACTATTGCTGAGGAGGTAGAGTGAGGGAGCACACCCATCACAGAGAGTGCTTGGCATATACTGAGAGCTCTATCAGTATTTATTGAGTTGTAAAGTAAGAGCAAAATCCACTTAAAGCAATCTCAGGTGTCATCATTTGAGCATCCCTAATATGCTACATGACATTAAATAGACAGTAATAAATATCAATATAAGACAACTAGAAGCCCGATGCATGAAATTTGTGCAAGGGGCTCAGCCCTTGCAGCCCATCACAGTCCCTCGTAGCCTCGGCTGGCCCTTGTAGCCCCAGCTTCATCCAGAAGGTCCTCCAGATGGTTGTCTGGAATGTAGTTTGGTCTAATTAGCATATTAGCTCTTTATTATATAGGACTAGTGGCCCAGTGAATGAAAGTTCGTGCACTTGAGCGGGGATTCCTTAGCCTGCCCCCTCTCAAAGTCCAGGAGCCCTTAGGGGTAGGAGGCAACCTGGTGATCAGGGGAAGGCAATGCCCCCATCACACCTCTGCTGCTGCCACTGTCAGCAGCCCAAGCCTTGGCCAGCCCTGGTTGCCTGCACCTCAGGCTGGCCCTGAGTGGCTAGGCAGCCGCCATCTGCAGCTTGCCTGTGCCTTGGGCTGGCCCTGGGTGTCTAGGCAGCTTCCATCCAAGGCTTACCTGTGCCTCAGGCCAGCCATGGGAAGCTGGGGGGCTGAGGGGACTGGGGGACTCCAGAGGCAGACGTGCGGAGCAGCCTTGCTGTGCGCCTGCCACCCTGGTGGAGTTGAGGGACTGGGCACCACCATCTTGTGGCTGTGGTCATCACCATCTTTGGGGTTATGATAGTCAATTAGCATATTCCTTCCTTATCGGCTGTGGGCAGTGCCATCTTTGTGAGGGCACGATGGTCAACTAGCATATTCCCTCTTCATTAGATAGTATAGTCTTGGGGGCTTTGTGTGAAGTGGGACTTGGAAGTCTCTAAGAATTCAAAAGGCATGCTGGATTTAGTAACAGTTTTCTGTGGTGGCAGCAGGAAGACCCAGAACCAGAACACATTTAGATTTTCTGGAAACTGGACTTTCATCAAGTAAATTCAGAGATGGGCCAAGAGAGAGCCCAAATTCCAATTCATCCTTCATCATACAGCCCCTAGTCTATGGCCAGTCTGGACATAGACTTGACCAGGGTGGGCTTGGATCTTTGGAGCAGGATGTGTGGCAGGGTATGTCTGTGCTAATCATGTGGGAATAATTTTTTGTGGACCAGACTGAGAACATACTAGTACATCCCAGAACTGGCTGATCTTCAAGAGGCTGGGTTGGCCCCAGATTTGAACCAGGAATCCAATCCCTTTACAATGGGACACTCCCTGGGTGCAATCTCTGCCTTGCGCTGGCACAGTCTCAGGAGACTAATGCATATACTGTGCTAAGCTCCTACCATGTAGTCTTTTATTTAATCTCCAAAACAACCTCATGACTGGATCCCATTATTAGCCCATTTTATAGATTAATAAGCTAAAGCAAAGCAAATAATTTTTTAGATACAGATATTGTTCAGGGCTTTTTTTTTTTTTTCCTGTATTGAATGAAACCCAACTCAAACTGACTGAAACAAAAAGGAGAATTTTTGGATAGCTTATTTAACTTGAGAAGGGCAGGAAAGCTGCTCCATCTTGAAAAAAAGGGACTCAAATGCTCTAATTCTGTTTCTCTCCCCTTTGATGCCCTTTAGATGTCAGTTCCCTCTGATAACAATGCGCCCCTGCCTCCCAGGGCTTTGCTGCCAACAGAAACTGGCCGATGCTCATGGTCACCAGTATAACCACCCCGGGAAGGTTCTCATTGAACCAGTTTGACCCATCTTTGGGGCAATAATAATCATATTGGTGCATGAGGGCAGGGGCAATAACACCCTGGCAGAGCCCATTTGAACCAGATGATTAGCATTTGGGAAGATATGCTTTCCAGAAGTGGGGCAGGGATAGCAGATCTACAAAAGAGTGAAGAGTGACTATTGCACTGAAGCAACTTGGAGAAGGCAGTCTGGGGACTCAAACCCAGTCAGTATGTCTCCAAAGCCTGTGGTTTCAATCCTTGGATCCACAACAATAACATCACCTGAGAGTGTGGTGGAAGTGCAGAGAGAAGCTCAGGGCCGCTCAGAACTGAGGAAGCAGAGTCCACCTTTGAAGAAGGGCTGTGGGGGCTAGTATACATCAGATCTAAGAAGCATTCTCTAAGCCCAAGAATGTAATTTTTTCTATCTTTTCTCTATTAGTCTAATATGTTTTATAACTTTTTTCTAATAATTTTCCTCTTGAAGATCTTTTTCTTAATTCTTCACACTTTATTAAGCTTTATACTTATTTTGTGAAGCTCTTGAGAGTATGTTGAAAAGCTCCATCCAATTACTCAACATCACTGTCATCATATTTAATTTTCAAGTTGTGACTAATAATGGTTTCTTATATTTTTGGCACTTACTAATGTATGAAGAACGTTTACATTCAGCAGTGGCTCCTGGTCCTGGCTATCCACAGAATCATGTGAGGAACTTCATAAAAGCTGGTTACTGAAGTCTTTCCTTCAGGATTGTGACTTAATTGGTCTGAGATAAAGCCTGGGCATCAGGACTTTTTAAAACTCTCAGCGACTCTAATAATATTAAAAGCCACAGGTCAAAGTGGTGTACCCCATGCACCTGCATTTTTTAGATATTTCACAGTGACTAGTTTGCAGCCCAGGTCAAGAACCACTTACATGTGTTATTTTATTTATTTTTTTTTTTTGGTAGCTAGTTGACATATGAATCATGTGCACTTCCATTTGACAGATGAGGATGTGTAAACCCAGAGAAATTGCCCATCAGATCAATTAATTGGAAAAGGTTGAATTGAGACTCAACTCCAGTTTCTCTGACCATAGTGCCAGTTTCTAACTGCCACTCCCTAGACCTCAGTCAATAAAGCCCTAACCGTCAAGCCTGCAACTTGTTTTGGAACAGCCTCCATTCAAAGAAAGATTCTGACCCTGAAGCAGAATAAATCTCTGGTAAAAAAAGAAATGCTGTCATTCACCTTGAGTAGTGAGGAAGTTGTACCCAGTACAAACTGCCTTCCATTGTCCTTGTGATCGCCAGATGGGCTTCCTGCCTACCTGGGCTGAGAAAAAGTCAGTGAAGAGCCTGGACAGACACTCTGCTCCACTACCTTGCCTGGCTCCTGGACAGGGAGACCGGAAAGCTGGAAAGACAGGAGTTATGTGTTTACCACCAAGAGGATAGTCATGACTTTCGTGTCACCCTACATGAGAGTATCTCCAGGTATTTATTTGTTCTTGGCTTTTCTAATTATCCCTCACCTTCCCTCTATCCTCCCCGCAGCTCTACCTTGACCCCACCCCTGAATTTTAAGAGCCTGATCTGAGCTCACCAAGCAGTGCATTTGTAATGAATAAAATATTTAACACCATTTTATGGGACTCAGGAGTCAGCCACCCAAACAATGACGACAGCCATTTATTTGATCTATGATGCCTTTCTGCCTAGCCCTGCCTGTGGGTATTTCTGAAGCATTTAGAAAGGCTGAAATCCTAGTTTTGTCCTCTTTTAATTTAGCATCTGTTCCAGTTGCCACAGAGCATCATGGAAGATCAGTAAGGAGTCATCTGTGAAACACTGCCTGGCTGCTTTGTTGACAGGAGTCTTCCCTGAGGCCCTACCATCTTGGATTTATAGTCTCCCAACTTCCATGATCCTTCCAGGAGAGCTTCCTTATACATTTCATATTTGCTGACATTTAAATCACCAGAGTGTTAGAAAAAGATGTGCATGGCTGAGAAGTGTCTTGGGAAATTTTCATTAGATTTTCTATGGTTTTCTAGAACAATACTGAATATGAATTTTAAGAAACTGAAGCTCAGCTTTTAGAAACTGAATAGGTTAAA
Source organism: Lasiurus cinereus (assembly GCA_011751065.1). Classification (NCBI taxonomy): domain Eukaryota; kingdom Metazoa; phylum Chordata; class Mammalia; order Chiroptera; family Vespertilionidae; genus Lasiurus; species Lasiurus cinereus. The sequence continues at coordinate 10,782,841 of JAAGEH010000011.1, forward strand.
ATTCAGTATATTTGGGGGCAGAACAAAAGCAATGAACCCATATTAGAATCTCTCCATTCTAGCCTGGGCTCTGACTCTAATAAAGCTGAGACTTCAGGCCTCATTTTCCTCTGCTGCTCAATAAGAGCGTTACATATGAGTTCTAGGAGTCCATTCAGCTCAGACTCACAGATCCCTCACTCTGCTGAATGTCTCCTGTCAACCCCTTCCTTTTCTCACATTACGGAAAGCAGGGGCACTAGAATTGCTTACATTTTGAAACCACTGTTAGGTATCTCTAGATATCTAGCCAACTCTTATTGAAAGAAACACCTGTCCACATGCACATCCATCAGTGTCATTGCATTCTTTCTGAATTGGGTATTTAAGACATGCCAGACATGATGATAAGTTGACAATGTTGAGACTCAGCCATTGGAGCGTAAGTTCTAGAGACAGTTGCATCACATCCTTGATGATCCCCCTGACCCTACTAGGACCATTGCTGTCACTTCCCAAGTTTACATCTCCAGCCTCTTCTTGTACTTTAGTCTGATATTTCCAACTGCCTTGGACTCTAAAAATCATCACCACTGGGCTAACTAATGGACATCAAAATTAAATCCAAACCTGAATCTCTCTCTTTTCCTTCATACCATCTTCTCCATTTCAGTTATCCTACCCTAGACTCTCGATTCCAATAATTACAGGCCGTTATTGTTCCTTGTGATTCTGATTGCTCTCCCCACCTCCATCCTGTCCTAATAGTTCCTTCTCCACACAGCAAGAAGAAAGAACCGGTAAAACTAGAAGTTAGATCTGTCCAACTCCACCACTGGATTCCCATCTCACTCAGAGTTAAAGCCAAAGTTGTCCAGGGCCTGTGCATCAACCCAACCCTGCATCTCTGGCCTGATCTCCTACTGTTCTCACTGCCCCATGCTATTCTAACCCAGAAATCTCCTTGACTATAATTAGGATCTTTTCAATGGTTCTTCCTCTGTTTGGAAGTTTCTCTCTGCAAATGCCTATGTTGATCACCTTTTCACCTCCTTGCAGTCTTGGCTCCAAGTTATTTCTCAGTGAGGCCCTTCTTGTCCATTTTATTATTTATTGGGGCAGCCAGCCCTTTCCCCTAACATTTCCAATTCTTCTTTTCTTGTTTAAATTGACACATCTAATCATTTCTAATTTGCTTTATAGTTTATTTTCTATGTTTGTTGTTTATGATGGTCTGTCTTCCGTCATCAGAAGGCAAGTCCCACAAAGGAAGGGGCTTTTGTCTGTTTAGTTCACAAGTTATGTCTCAAGTGCTTAGAATAGCATATTGTATTTAATAGCTGCTCAATAAATACTATTGAAATCATTTATTTGTGAAGTTAGAATTCATAACAAATCCATCTCTCTACCAAAGCATTGCTCTAAAACATACACCTGGAAAACTAGGATTCTGTAGTGGAAAGCTCTTCAAGAGCCTTTCTTCTTTTGTGGCCTTCTTCTTCCAACTCCCATCCACCCCGCAATGTGTCTCCAGCGTCCTATGCCCACATCACTTCTTAAGTTGGGTAGTATGTATGTGCACACATACACACACTCACACTTTTCCTCTATGTGATATAGCACAAGCATCCCCACCCCTAAATGGCCACTAGAAAGTCATATCCTGTCAAAAAAACAAGGAAGATAGTTCCTTGCATTCCACAACTCCTTTTGAATTAGTTCTGGTCTCCATTTCTGATAAGAGCTTTCCCATACCCCCTTAGGGATCCTCCTAGAATTCAAAACTCAGCTTATGGCAGCTATATATTCTGAAATAAGCTCACCAGAGGCAAGAGGGAAAACCATCACAGAAAAAACCAACAATTGCAACGAGGGCTCTGAAGTGTAGGGACTTCTTTCAACTCATGTGTAACTTAAGGTGATGGAAGGCAGGGATCTTGGGCTTTGCGTTGGCTGCTGATGAACATAAAAGGGGAATATATCTTGACCAAGACTGGGCCTTGAATGTCTCTCTTCCTGCAAAACCAATCAGGGTTCCACTTGGTGACAGCAGATCTGTGACCTTCCTCCATCCTCCAGAAATCAATGGAAAGGAGGAATAAGCTCTAGAGAAAGATAGGAAGAAGAGGTCCCAAGATACAACTCTAAACAGGAAAGGTGAAAGTCTGAGTTTTGGGGGAACACACTACTAACCCAATGGATGCTCTGAGCCCATGACTGTGGATGTGGCCTCTGGTTTAGGCCTGATCTTAGAAGCCATCAGAATTCAGCTACCAGTACCCAGCACCCAGAAGTTTTATCTACTAATTAGTGTGCTGGGGATCTGAACCCTTCTTGAATCTGCTCTAGGTTTCCATGGTGATTGCTTAAACTTTTCATCATCTCTCCTTCAGACCTTGGGGGAGAGCAATGCTCACTGGTTTCCATGACAACCATTTAAACATGAATCTCTGGCTCTGTTAGAAAATCACTGCTAGAGATTATGCAAATGAATTGGCTACTCTCCCTTTACTTAAAAATAAAGCAGTACATCTAGTTAGAAGTCTCAGCTCTCTGCTGGAAATGAGAAGGATCTGAGGAGAGTGCTGTTTTGTTTTGACACCCTGGCCTAGCAGATGGAAGAACTGCAAGCTCCTGTTGTTTACCTGCTTGCTGCATAAGATAGGGGGGAGGAAAGGACAGAAACACTATGACTAGATGACCACCCTGCCATACCCAGCCCTTCACCACAGTGGGAGGAAGCCATGGAGAATAGAGATGTTGCCTCAACTCACTTTCAATAGACTGACCAAGGGTGGCCCAGGACTCAGATTACAGCCCCAAATAATGTGGAAATCACAGGCCCCAATTTTTTAGAAATGACTCTGCTTCACTACTAAAATTCATGGACTCGAGACTCCACAGCAGAGTCCAGAAGAAAGTTAAAAGATGAGGGCTATCCTCCCTTGCTGACACTGCCACATCCTCCAGCACAGCAATATGCCCCTAAAGCAGAGTTTCAAGAGGCAACAGTGGGCCAACCAGCCACCAAGTGATTTAAAATGGGTACCAGCATTTAAAATTCTGGAAGTTTCTAATGAAAATAGAGGTGTCCTACTTCTCTAAAACATCAGCAGGTCTGTGTCAGAATCCTGCTTCACCAGGGTGGGCAGGATGGCAGCAGCACTGCCCGCCCTTTGGGCAATGAAATGTGCCCTTGCTTTGGTTGAACTTTTATGAAAAGCAGGTTCTTCTCCCTGATTCCCAGAAAACCACTGAACTTTTAACATGTGATGGCAGACACAGACTCAAACAAAACCAGTTATCCCTCAACTGGTTGCTGAAGTAACAAAGAATAAAATAAAATTCTTATTTGGTGGTAAGGGGGAAGGGAGGCTTAAGATTAAATATTCTTCCACCTTCTTCCTCCAGAGTCAGAAAGCTTGGACAAGGCTGAGGTCAGAAGTCAGGGTGAGCTTGTTCGGGTGAATGGGACATGCACTGATGAGTACACTGGGGATTTCCTTCATGATCTTCTAGTGAGACTGATGTCTAAAACCTAAAGGAAGGCCCTTGATTGCTTCTGCACAGTGCTCCTATTTTAATTCTATTGTTCAGTAGATTCAAAAGCCAAAAAGTCATTTGACTAAGAATATCTGTACAAATAATTATAGGACAAAATTGGTTGCTTGGTTGATGAAACTGAATGGTTAAGTTAATGAGCCCAATTTAGAAGTCAGACAGTTCCAGGTTTGAGGCTTGGCCACACTATTTTCCTGATGTCAAGTTACATAATCTCTCCAGGTATGAGTTTTCTTACCTGTAGGTTGGAGGTAAGTGTGCTTTCCTCCCTGAACCTCTGTGGAGGTCAAAGCAGATCCTGTATAAAAGAACCCTGGCATGTAATGGCTGGCCCTTGGTAGAGATTTAATAAGTTCATTTTCTGAGAACGAGATGACTTCTTTATAATTCCTTTTACCCTGGATGACCCTTCTGGCCTCTTTCCAGAGAAGGAGGGAGACAAAAATCTTGCTTTCCTTAAAAACATTATTTTCACTCTTCAGACTATCTGTGCTTGAACAGCTGAGGTTAAAAGTGGAAGGAAATATAATCAATGCTATAAGTGATCCTGAGACCTTTACAATTCAGTCACTTGTCAGAAATTAATTGATCATATGAAGAAACTGTGTTTGTTTTTCTGTAAATATTTTAGGGTATACTATGGGAACAACAAATATCAAGCTAAAGATAAAAAAGATAAGGAATGTGAGAAAAGATGTCAAGGCAAGAACAGGACAAGCAGTCCTTGCTTGGTCCCAAAAGTGAACAGAATATGAACAAAAGGTGTTTTCCATCTACATAAAAATCAAGGCATTTTCATTCTGTAAGAGAAAAAACTTGCTGCTGACAGGTAGAGTGGATCCAATCATTAGGATTTGGAATCCTTACCTGCCTGGGTAAATTTATTTCTTTGTCAACCAACAGGGCCACACAAAAGCAGGAGTAGGAGTCACCAATTTTCTTTGGAATAATTTAAGAACCCCTGTCCAAAGTTGATGTGCCATCTACACAACCTTGGGAAACTTCTGTTTATTGCTATAAAGGTTTATTCCTTGGGATTACTAAGCAATTCATCTAAAAGTAAATATCCTGGAAGGACAAGGAGACTCTGTGGAGTCACCACTCACTCACATTTTCCTTAATCAGATTGCTACCTTCTCAACAGTGAACCATAATCAGTTGCATAGAAACTGAAGCTCCTAGCAGTTAAATCACTTTATGACAAGTCATCAGTGTACTTTCTGTGTACCTAGCTCAGTCAGGCCCAGGTTTACACTCACTTGTGCACTAATTCTGTTACAGAATTTACCATATGACTGAAAAATATGCAGGAGTACCAGGAAAAAAACATTTATTTCCAGATGTTTCACATGTACCAGTACAGGACTCAGGGGAGGCTGTTTCTCTCCAAATCCTGAGCAAGCCAATATGGAGGAAGTTTTCTCTTTATACTCTTTTGGTTTCTGTGTCTCCCAAATATGAGATGGGACTTCTGGACCTTTTGCAGACTCTGCAAAAAGTCCCATGTGCTTGGATAGGAGCAGTGAGACCGTATCTCAAGGCCTGGCCTGGTGCCAGCACTAGTAACTCCCTCTGGGGGTTTGTGTATTGTTCATGGTTTAGGTCCTCTCTAAAATGGGAGTAGTACTTAGGTAAACAGGTGTTGCAGGACCCGATAATAAAAGAAGGGGAAGTGACTAGACTACAGGCTAACAAGCATGTGCATTAGGTTACTGGCATAGATTCAGATTGCTAGCCCCCAGGAAAATGTCTCATTTTCCCCATCATTCCCCCACCTCCACCCCCCAGCCCCGTCTCTTAGTCCTCAAGCTGATTTTCAGCCTTGAAGATTCAATAGACGACTCAAAGCTAGGGAGCAGAGTGTTCAGCAGCTCAAGTCTTTTTTCCATCTTTATTACCTAAGGGATTGTGATGGCAGTCCAGAGACCCGGTCTGGAGTAACATATGGGGCTTTGAGGCTTACTGATTCTATTAGCTGTTCTAAGCCTATTGGCTTTCTTGAAAGGAGAGGAAATCTGTACAGGTTTCTTCATTTCTGGCTTCAGAGCAGTTGGAGTGGTGAGAAGCATATCTCAAGTTCCCATTTATTTATTCTCCAGTTGGCCCATCATCCCCTCAAGAATCCTGGCTCTGAATTCTTTCAGAGAAAATGGATGTCTGTGGGCTCCTCTGGCTACTTCCATGCTGAAGAGAGATGAAGTTTTTTTTAAGAGCCAAGAGATTCTTGCTGTCTGTCAGAGGAACAATGCAGCCTGGGCACAGAAGGAGGTGAGCTGGTGACCTGGCGGAGACAAACTGCATTACAAAATTTAGTATTATTAAGCAACTAGAGGCCTGGTGTATGAAATTCATGCACAGGGAGTTGGGGCGGGGGTGGGGGGGGGCATGTCCCTCAGCCCAATCTGCACCCTCTCCAATCCAGGAGTCCTCAGAGATGTCCAACTGCCAGTTTAGGCCTGATCCTGCAGGGGTTGGGCTTAAATTGGCAGTTGGACATCCCTTTCACAATCTAGGACCTCTGGTTCCTAATCACTCCCCTGCCTGCCTGCTCTAACTGTCCACCTCTTCCGGCCTGATCCTCCTAACTTCCCTCTCCTGCTGGCCTGATTCCATAACTGCCCTCCCCTGCTGGCCTGATCACCCCTAACTGCCCTCTTCTGTTGGCCTGGTCACTCCTATTAATTTTCTTTTTCAGTCTTATCCCCTTCACACACAATTGTATTTGACTTCCTTATTGGCCTCTCACACAATTTTTATCTCTCCTTTTTGTAACACTTTTTCCTACTAACTCATCTATACTAATAAAAGGGTAATATGTTAATTAGACCAGGATACCTTCCGGGAGAACTTCTGAATGTCCTTCCAGACAAAGCCATGGTGACAGGGCAGTTATGGGTAATCAGGTCAGGAGGGGAGGGCAGTTGGGGGTGATCATACCAGTGGAGGAGCCAGCTGGGGTTAAGCAGGCTGGTGAGGGGAGAGTTGGGGGTAAGCAGGCCAGTAGGCAGAGTGGATAGGGGCAATCAGACAGGTGAGCAGTTAGGAGCCTGCAGTCATGGATTGCAAGAGGGATGTCTAACTGCAGGTTTAGTCCCAATCCCAGAAGGGTCCCAGATTGGAGAGAGTACAGGCCAGTCTGAGGGACATCCCCTCCACCCCATGCATGAATTTCATACACCAGGCCACTAATTAGTTATAAACTTTTCTTTCCTCCTTATTTCATACTTCTTTTCCATTATCCTTCTTCCCATCTTTCTCCTACCCTCCCTCCCTCCCCATATTCCTTCTTTCCTTTGTTTACCATTCCTTCCTCCTCTTTTCCTTCCTTCCCATCTTATTTTTTTTTCTTTACTTCCTCCCTTTGACTTGCTTTGCTCCCTTCCCCGTTTCTTCCTTCTTCCCATTCTCCTTTTAAGCTCTATTGGCTCCCCTTTAAAACTTTCCTTCCCTTCCTCTTTCTCTCTTATCCTACCTTTCCCATACATTCTTCTCTACTTACTTCCACTATTTTAATATCTATCTACCTACCTAATTATTCACTATCATTTGTCTTTTTCTTTTCTTTTAAAATCTGTCCCCAGTATACAACTATACTTGATTTTCATTACAGCTCCTACAGTTCACTCATACATCCTTTTCCCTTCTTTACCTCTGCTATCTACTGACTCCTTTGTAAAGTTCTTCCCTCCCTCCTTTCCTTCATTTTTTTTTCCACCAAGCAATTCTATTGGTTTAAGATGAGCTGCATATAAGGTAATAAAGCTTCTGAAGAAGGCAGGGTGGGAGGTCCAGGGACGAGGCCTGGTAATCTGTCCAGAAGTTGTGTTACCATTTTTGGCATCTCTGGTAGGTAGGCCAAGGCTGGCATCTCCACAGATCCCAGAGCAGATAAGGGGTGGTGGAGATAGAATGAGTGAAATGAGAGAGAGAGAGAGAGAGAGAGAGAGAGAGAGAGAGAGAGAGAGAGAGAATATATATGTGTCTATAGAGAAAAAATAGTTGTGTATGTATCTATGAGAGAGAGAAATAGAATAGTTTTGTATGTGTCTATGAAAGAGAGAGAGGATCTGAAAGATAGGGTTTTGGGTGTGTTTCTGTGTAAGAAATAGGGAGAGAAAAAGTTTGAAAAGAAGGAAAAAAAGGGGAGACAGACCCCATCTTCTCCTTTGGGGACCCCCTTCTCCTTGCCATGTAGTAAGCAACCCCAGCACTGAGTAAACTGGGGTAGGATGACCCTATTTGCCCTTCTCTTCACATTTCTTCCTTCTTCCTTTTCCACCAAGCAATTCTATTGGTTTAAGATGAGCTGCATATGAGGTAATAAAGCCTTCTGGAGGGGGAGCGGTGGGAAGCCCAGGTAATCTGTCCAGAAGTAATCTTTCTCTTCTTTTCAATCTTTTTCTTTCCCCATTTCTTCCTTCTCTGGAGCTTGTCCTCTGGATGCCTTTGTCCTCTCATCAAGAGTCACCTCGTGAGTCCCCATCCTGTGGCCTTGAGGGTTGAGATCAGTTAGAAGTGTCAAAATGAGCGCTTCCTGGACCTTCTGTTGGGGACATCACTGAGGACGGGGTCACAGCCTCCTACCAGCTGCCATTTGACCTCATTTCCCAAGGGCTGTATATGTGGCCTCCCCGAGGTTATTTGTATAGCCCTCTGGGCCCATCAAGTTTTGGAGTGACTCCACCTGGGAATCAGGATAGGAAATCTATATTGAGCCCGGGCATCCCCAGAAACATGTCTCCAGATCCTAAAAGATTGAAAGAGCCACCAGAGCCTGCAGAGGAAGGGGGCATTGGGGAGCTGGTGTGGCTGTGCACCCCCGCGCCAGCTCCCCACCCCCGGGTGATAGACACAGTGGTCTTGACAGCATAGATATTTGCCTCTTCTTGAAACTTTACAATATTTTTCTTATAGTAAATCCGCTTGTTGCCAAACCAGTTGGGAGACCTGAGAAACGGTGATGGCACACTTCTTTGCAAGCTCCTCCTTAGCCTCCTCACTGGGATACAAAGAGGTTACTCAGGTGGGAATAGAAATATTCATTTAGAACCTCAGTGGCCTGTTTGCTGAAGTTCTGGCATTTCCATTTGGCATCCAGGAACCAGGAGCACAGGATCATGATGGCCTCGCATCTGTAAGGTGTATGATGCTCACCATCTGCTCCATCTCCTTGGTTGCCATGGACCTCATGAGGCTCTGCTCCCTCAGCAGGTTCATGATGTGGGACATGAACTTGTTAAATGCCTGCTCATACTTCTCCAGCTCCAAGTGGTAGATATGGTGAATCTGGCCAAGTTTGCTGTAACAGTCAAAGTGTTCGATGGAGTCCTCAGGGGACACATCGCCTCTGGAAGCTGCTGCAGCTGCAGCTGCTGCCGCTAAGCCCCAATCCCCTTTGTCAGGCCCAGCCACACTTCTGCCAGAAGCATGTTGTACAAGGGTCCACTGGTTCCTCCTCCTGGGAGCTATGGATGCTGAGGCTGGTCTTCTCCTTGATTTCACACAGGATGCTAAAGAGAGCTGGCTTTATTTGGTGGCAGTTTAGGGCTTGTTTCTTGGGATGGGCCTCCACCAAGCTGTGGTCCATGATGGTCATTATCTGCTGCAAAATGTCGCTGATGTCTTGCTTCCCTTGGCCTCCTGGAACCCCCACCCCCACACCACCCCAACCGGGAGGTTTGCTAGGACCCCCAGGCTCCCCACCCACCAGCCCCAGCCCTCTCTTCTCCCAGCCCCTGCCTGGAGGGTGCAGCCAGAGCAGCCACTAGTCCATAGCGGGGGGGGCCCTGAGGCTCCCTCCCTATCTCACCCCTCCCCTACCTGGTTACTTTCCTTCAAACTCGTAAGGGCCACTGCTCCCTCCCCGCTGAGCCCCACCCATCTCTCCATCTCCTGGCTCTTGCCAGGGGTTCACCCTGGCTCTGAAAGGAGACCTGGTGTACCAGTTGGGCTCCTCACAGGAGACCCTGGCCCCCGGCAGTGGAGAAAATGGAGCCGGAGAGAGAGGAGACTGAGGCAGGGGTGTGTGTGAGCAAGAAGGAGGAGCCCTCTTTTCCTCCTTAAAGCTTTTATTGGGAGTGGGAGATTAGGTATTAAGCTTCAGCCCAGGGCTCAGGCTGGACCAGGTGTTCTCTGCCTCCCCTTCCCCAGCCTCCCTGTCACTGTCCTGCTCCCATTCTCTGGCCGGGATGCCCAACCCAGAGAGGGTGGCTGAGGCCATCATGGCCCAGGCACTGCTGCCACAAAGCAGAAGCGCCTCTGCTCAGAAGGCCTCGGACTCTCCACCCCTCCATCTGGGGACCTGCCAATGGCCTGCACCAGGGGCCATCACCCTCCTCCTGCGTCTGGGCAGGGTTCCCTGCCCCACACCACCTGCGTCTTGCCCCTCGACAATCTATTCCCTTTCTGTATTTCTGTGTCTCCTCTAGGCCTGTCTGCATGCAGGCCTGCCTTCCTCTCCCTCTCCTTTCTTATCCCCTCCTATTGTATCCTATTCTACTCTGGGCCTTGCAGCTGCCTGAGCAGAGAGAACAGGGACACAGCCCGCTGATCTAGTCATGATGTTATGGAGTAATGAATAATTAGCATATTCCTCTCCTATTATATAGGATTAGAACAGCAGGAGTTACAACATATTGTCTGGTGGAAGGAAAAAATATATATTTTAGTTCTAATAACTTCTATTGAAATAGAATTTTTCTCCTTAAATTCATTTACGTTTATTAAGAGAGACAAATTAAGACCAATTTATTTATTACATGTAATTTGGCCTGATTACATGATTGGCCGTTCAACTGCCATCAAGCCTGCCTGCAGTATCTGCTAAGTTAGGTGAATCTCTCACTTGCAGCAACTCCACCAGGGCCCACACCCTACGCTTCAAGGTCCATCTCAGCAGCCTGACTCCTCACTGCCTGGAGTGCATGGGGGTTCCACAGGGATGCAGAGGTGCCTTTGTTGTTCCCTTTCACTCTGACCATCCATCAGAGATGGCAAGGGTATGGGCCTGATGCTCCAGTGCCAGCATTTTTAGGGCTATCAAACAAGATATCAGGCTTTCTCTATGGCTGTTATTCACTTCAAGTCTTCAGAGTCCAGACAGAGCTCTTTAAAACATGATACTCCAGTCAAAGTTTTCGATCAATAAAACCACCATTGGAAACCAGTCTTATTGAATTTATGCAAAGAAATGCATTGCCATGATTCATTTATTAAATATTGCCAAATTTTGGAGGGATACCATAGGGAGAAAAATACACTGACCTGCTTTAAGATCTTCTGATTTTCCTTGCCAGTCATTTTACATCATCAAAAGATGTAATATTTTCCAGATGCATTATAACAAAACAGTAACTGTCTCCAAATGACAAGAAGAAATGTAAAATGATACGCTTATGGATTTCATTATAATGCAAATGACATGGAATGTTATCCTTTCTGTAAAACCTAACATTCTATGATATAACTATTAACCATTAGTTATAACTGGATTTAACAAAGGTTTCTATGTGCCTTCAGTATAAAATTTTCCTTCATGAGAAAGAAAACAAACAGTTGAGGCATTTCAGAGTCTATTTGGATGATTTCAAACTAATTCTAGATTAAGAGAAAGTTTCTTAAAATTCAAACCTTTGAAGTATAGTCAAACTTGATTTTACCAAAAGATTAAGTATTAAAGTGTATTATAGAGGAACATAGGCAAGCAAGCTTTAGTTTCTATGATTAAAAGACAGTCCTTTGTTTATTGAATACCTGATTAATATAACAATTATTTTACTAGAAAAGAATTGACCAAAATAAGGCTTATTTTCTAACTTTATTTGTCCTTGGGTGTGGACAACAAATGACACTAATTGGATTTCTTCTATCAGTCTCCCTGAGTACTTTGGCATAAGCTACTTACCCTCTGTTTAGGGAGGCAAAATGCAAATCATTGACTTTTAAGTGTCCTTGGTTTAGAGAAGACAATTTCCTACATGGTTGCAAACTGCTGTTTAAATATCTCAGTTTCCATGTTCTGCTTGTCCTGGCTTACTGGACTGTATCATTGAATTAATTTCCTTTTAACATTTCATATATAAAACCTTTATAAATGTCATACTTTTAAATTAGCCTTCAAACCTTCTTTCGATGTCCTTCAAAAATTATAACCATGCCTCAGACTTTCCATTAAGTATTTCTACTCTAATATTATTTCCTTCTGCCATACCTTCAGCAACTTTAACTGGCCTTTTCTTTCTTTTTTCCTTAAAATGTATTAGAATTCTTCATTCTTAGAAATCTTAATTTTTCAATGATTACTAAAAAGTAAACAGTCAGCATTTCTTAGATTAACATTTTTGAATGTATTTTAAGTGCACTTTTACTTTTAAGAAAATATACCTTTAATAAAGTACAAGAGACCTTCTGTGATAAAAACTAAGAACAGGCAAATTAACCTTATGTTAGTTTTCTGTGTTTACCTTTCTTATTTTTATGTACATGGACATTCTGAGCTTCTTTTAACAGCTTTTCTTCTATCCTTTCAGTTCTCTACCTTTACAGTTTTCTTGAGATGTCAGGCAAATCTGACCACCTGTGTGCAGGTGGGCTGACACTGAGGGGGGTGTCAGTGAAGACAGCAGGGAGAGATAGGTTTTTATTGATTTTTGCTGGCTGCAAGTCTCTCTGATGACGTTAGGGTCTGGTCAGTCCTTGGTTCCTCCCACGCCAGGTGTCTTCCGGTTATCTGAGCTATACTGTGCTCAAGGATGCAAGCTCTCTGCAAGATATCTGCTAAGCAAAACAAGTTTTTCTCTGCCCCATATTATTCTCCTTAACCCTTTCAATATATAGAGAGAAAATCTCATTGTCCAAGTTGTTCTCGATCTTAGGGTCTCTGAACCAGCACCACTACCTTAAACAAAGGCTCCCTCCCAAACCTCAGAGTATCTGACTGTCACCCATGCCAATTTCATAAATTCTATATTCTATAACATTTGATGCATTGGCCCAACAGGTCCTCAGGGTCTAGCTCAGAGTACTTTCTCATTTGATCTTATTGTCTTGGTAAATTCAGAAGACCCTTCTTTGTCTTGCTGAATATTGAAGGCATTATTTAGGTTCTGAGTCCGGGAAACTGCTCCCCTAATCTCTTTAATTATTAGTTCCCAGAGAGATCACTCATGTATCCCTCATGGGCATTGTTGTTAAGGTTCCACTGTGGCTCTTGGGTTTGGAAATTTACATCTGCTGGAAGCACACCAGAGCGAGGCAGGTGCTCCCTTTCCCAGATAGCCATAGCTGATTTTCAAATCACTCCCCCTTCTTCTAGTCTAGAAGTCAGCTGAGCCATGTGGGTCTTCCAGCAGTTTTAACTTTTTTTTTTTTACTGCTCCAACTCCTTTGGCAGCCTAGAAAAGCTGGTTTCCTAGGTTTTTCTGCCTTTACAGGGAAAAACAGGACTGGCTCCTTTGTCCAATAGAAAGCAACATCAGTCTCCTCTTGAGTGACTGGACTTTTATTATTACCATATTTATAATTATTATTGAAAAGCTTTATCTAAATTCTTTATTTTAATTATATCTATTTATTATATCTTAACAACTTTGAGATTTTTTTAAAATATATTTTATTGATTTTTCACAGAGAGGAAAGGAGAGGGATAGAAAGTCAGAAAGATCGATGAGAGAGAGACATCGATCAGCCACCTCCTGCACGCCCCCCACTGGAGTTGTGCCCACAAGCAAGGTACATGCCCCCGACCGGAATCGAACCTGGGACCTTCCAGTCCGCAGGCCGACGCTCCATCCACTGAGCCAAACCGGTCTTGGCCAGCTTTGAGATTTTTAAAGCCAATTATTACCTGAACCATTTTCTTGACCAATAACTATGATCGCTCTTTCTGTTCAAAGAAAGGATATACTAATCTAGCTGGGCATCATATGCATTGGAGCAAGAACTGCCCATTATCATGGAAGCATTAATCTTGTCACCCAACCCAGCCTGCATAGCTTACTAGTACTTCCTTATGTAATTTCAAGTATATTGTATTGGTCTAATTTAGTTCAAAAATATTTCTTTTTAGGGAGAGAATAGATCTTTGAGTCACCTCAGGGGCCTTTAGATGTCACAAAGCTATCAGTTAAATTCTTGAAATATTCTATTCAGAAAAGTTGTCAAATATACCCAATTTAAATATTATTAAGAGTTAAGAATTGGAAAAATGGCGGCAGAATAGACAGACGCGTCTGGAGCTTTGTTGATGGGCAGAGGGAGAGAGAGCAGCTGAGAGTCGCACAGGGAGTGTTTGTTGGCAATTTAAGAGTCAGTTATCCTCCAGGAGAAGGCGGGGAACTGCTGGACAGGGCTCTCCTGGCCAGGCAGCCCCACTGCCAAAGGGTTTTTGTCAGCCGGAGCTATCAGCACGAACGCGGAGACCGCACCATCTTGCAGAAGGAGGTGGATATCTGCGGTGGTCTTAAAGCTGCAGCTAAAGCACCCACGGAACATCCAGGGACCCAGAATACCGCTCTCCAATGAGCGCAGACACTCGGCGGAGTCAGAGATCCACACGGCACACGGAAAGGTCAGATTTCGCCTGGGATAAGGGGAGGTCTCCTGCCCTGCAGAACAGAGACACTCACACTGTGGGAAAGCTGCCTCTGGAGAGGTCCGAGGAGGTGGGGCAGGGCGTGATCCCTAAGTGTGGAGGCAAACTCTCCGATCTGTTGACAGAGGGGAAACGACTCGTTTTTATCTGAGGCAGAGGGACAGCCTGGCAGTTATTACAGTGTCCCAGCTGCAAAATCCCCACAAACCGGTTTTGAGAACCACAGAGCAGCAGGATCTGAACATAGCCTAGAGAGGTCCTGTGCTTTGTCTCAGAGGTCAATCCCGCAATAGTGCCACCCCGTGGATGATGCACAAATTGACTCTCGAATACCCACAAAAGAATAAAGAGATTAAAACACCAACAGGGGAAAACAGGGAACTGCAATACCTTCCCTACTGGGAAACAGAAGTGCCAAGCAGAATAATAGTGGAAGTGAAGGACCATTCTATTTTTTTGTTCTTTTTTTTTTTTATTCTTTTTCTTTTTTCTTTTAAATTTTTTTTATTTTTAATTTTACATATTTTAATTAAAAAACTATTTTTTTCTTTCCACCTCAATTTATTTTACCTTTTTAATTATTACAGTTTTGTTTTAAACTAGTATTATTAATTAGTACTAGTACTTTACCTTTCTGGAAAAAAAACAAGTGTCATTTTGTTTTCTCTTTATTTTATTTCGGGATTAGAGTTCTACATTCTATTTTCATCTTTCCTTTAGCATAATTTTACTCCATCTCAACTCTACCTTTATGCCAACACTTTCATCCTAACTTTCCCCATTTTGTTGTCTTGTTTCCCTTTCCTTTTTCCAACTTTAGATTCTCCCTATTCTTTCTCATTACCTGGTTAAAATTTTATCCCACTTATATATCTAATTTCAAGTCCCCTACTACAAGTCCATGCAAACCTCTCTCTTCTTGTATTCACTAGCCAAAAAGTTGTTTTTTCTCTATGTCCTTTTGTTGCTATTTGCCTGAAGAGTGATTATATTGATTTTTTGTACTTTTTCGTGAGATTGTTTTAGCTTATTCTACTTGTTTTATTTTGCTTTTTGCTTGCTTTGTTTTTTACCTCTCTTTTCTCTCACCTCCCTTGATATCAGTTGTTATTTGTAGGTTGCCTTAATCTCTAGGTACTGGTTGCTGGTCTTTATAGGGATTAGTGACTGTTCTATTGTAATTTTCTCCTGACATCTATATTTTGTTCCCATTTTCTCTCTTATCCGCTTTCTTTTCTCTCTGACTTTGCTTCTCTTTCTCTTTTCTTTATCTTTTTCTCCTCTTTTTTTATTTTATTTTATTTTTTGTTCATTTATTTATTTATTTTCTCCCTCTTCCAATCTGATTTTGGCACTTCTTTCCTTTCTTTTCCTCTCATGTTCCTCTTCTTCTTTCTCTACTTACCCCTAATTTGTCTTTCATTGGTGATCACCTTATTGGTGATTATTAACATCATGAATACATTTCTGTTCAATACCTTGTATGCTGTACGGGGTTGTGTTCTGGTTTGTGCCTTTGAATCAACGTAGGAGGGAGAACTACATAACCAGACACCTGGAGAAGAAAGACCATGGGCAGAAGAAGAAACAGCCCGCATATGACAGATAGGCAGGTATCACCAGAAAAGAAAGTAAACGAAATAGAAGTAGAAATAAGCCTGCCAGAGAAAGAGTTCAGAGAAATGATCATAAGGAGGATGAAAAGAATGGAAGACAAATTCGACAATATCAGTAAGAGCCAAGAGGAAATAAAGAAGACCCAAGAGGAAATGAAGACGAAGCAAGAAGAAATGCAAGAAAAAATAAAAAATGACATCACTGCTTTAAAGAACTCAAAAGGAAGCATCAAAAGTAGACTAGAAGAAGCAGAGGACCACACCAATGAGCTTGAAGACACGGAAGGAAAAAATACCTAAGTTCAGCAGCTTCTAGAAAAAAAAATTAAAAAGCAAGAGGAGAGCCTAAGGGAACTTTGGGATAACACGAAAAAAAAAACAACAACATCCGCATAATTGGGGTCCCAGAAAGAGTAGAAACTGAACAAGGATTAGGGAACCTGTTCGAAGAAATAATGACAGAAAATTTCCCTGATATAGGAAAGAAAAAACCCACACAAATCCAAGAAGTTCACAGAGTCCCAAGCAAAATGAACCCCAAAAAGTGACACCAAGGCACATTATAATTAAATTGGCAAATTCCAACAACAAAGTAAGAATCTTAAAAGCAGCCAGAGAGAAACAAAAGGTTACCTACAAAGGAACCCCCATAAGACTAGCTACTGATTTCTCAACAGAAACTCATCAGGCCAGAAGGGAATGGAATGAAATATACAAAGTCATGCAAAGGAAGGGTCTGAATGCAAGAATAGTGTACCCTGCAAGGCTTTCAATCAAAATTGAAGGTGAAATCAAAAGCTTCACAGACAAAAAAGGACTAAGGGAATAAATTACCACCAAACCAGCAATGCAAGAAACGTTAAAGGGTCTGCTGTAATAAAAAGAAAGAGGAAGCGAAGAAGGAACTCTGGAGTAAAGACTAAAAATGGGGACAGACAAGTACCTATCAATAATAACTTTAAATATAAACGGATTAAATGCTCCAATCAAGAGACATAGGGTAATCGATTAGATAAGAAAACATGATCCACATATCTGCTGTCTACAAGAAACCCACCTCAGGAAAACAGATGCACACAGATTGAGGGTGAAGGGATGGAAGATGGTATTTAAGGCAAATGGAAATGAAAAAAAAGCTGGGGTTGCAATACTTATATCTGACAAATTAGATCTCAAAGTGAAGGACATAACAAGAGATAAAGAAGGCCACTTCATAATACTAAAGGGAACAATCCAACAAGAAAAAATAACTCTGGTATTTTTTTGTTCATTTATTTATTTATTTATTTATTTATTTTCTCCCTCTTCCAATTTGATTTTGGCACTTCTTTCCTTTCTTTTCCTCTCATGTGCCTCTTCTTCTTTCTCTACTTACCCCTAATTGTTCTTTCATTGGTGGTCATCTTCTTGGTGATTATTAACATCATGAATACATGATGCGCACCCAATATAGGAGCACCTAAATACATTTTAAAAACTTCTGGAGGGTATTAAGGGAGAGAATTACAACATAACAATCATAGTAGGAGACTTTAATACCCCACTGTCACCACTGGACAAATCCTTCAAACAAAAAAATCAGCAAAGAAACATCAATCCTAAATGATTCACTAGACCAGATGGAATTAATTGACATCTTCAGAACATTTCACCCCAAAGCCACAGAATATACATTCTTCTCCAGTGCACATGGGTCATTTTCAAAGATAGATCATATGTTGGGTCATAAGAAAAGTCTCTTCAAATTCAAGAAGATAGAAATCATATCAAGCATTTTCTCAGACCACAGTGGCATAAAACTGGAAATCAACTATAATAAAAACAATAGAAAGAAATCAAACACATGGCGACTAAACAGCATGCCATTAAACAACGACTGGGTAACCAGAGAGATCAAGGAAGAAATAAAAAACATCATGGCAACAAATGACAATGACAACACAACAATACAAAATTTATGGGACACAATGAAAGCAGTCTTGAGAGGGAAGTTCATAGCCCTACAAGCCTACTGCAAAAAACAGGAAACAATGGTAACAAATTACCTAACCCTACAACTCAAAGAGCTAGAACGAGAGCAACAAGAAAAACTCAGAAGGAAGGAAATACTGAAGATTAGAGCGGAGATAAACAACTTGGAGACCAAAGAAACAATTCAAAAGATCAACAAAACAAAGAGCTGGTTCTTTGAAAGGATAAACAAGATTGATGGACCTCTAGCCAGGCTCACCAAGAAGCAAAGAGAGAGGACCCAAATAAACAATATCATAAATGAAAGAGTAGAAATAACAACAGACCCTGCTGAAATACAAATAAAGACAACACAATGAAAGAAAATTACAGGCCAATATCTCTCATGAACATAAATGCCAAAATCCTCAACAATTTTCTAGCAAATCGGATCCAGCAGTACATCAGAAAGATCATACACCATGACCAAGCAGGATTCATCCCAGGAATGCAGGTATGGTACAATATCCGCAAATCAACAAATGTGATATATCACATAAACAAATGGAGAGAAAAAAATCACATAGTCATATAAATTGATGCAGAAAAAGCATTTGACAAAATCCAACAAGCTTTCTTGTTAAAAACTCTCAGCAAAGTGGGAATGGAAGAATTGCTGTGGCTATTCGTGGTCTTTTTTTGTTCCAGATGAATCTATGAAGAATTCTTTCTAGGTCTGTGAAATATGTCGTTGGAATTTTAATGGGTAGTACTTTAATCTATAGATTGCTTTGGGTAGTATGGACATTTTAAATGATGTTGATTCTCCTAATCCATGAGCATGGTATGCTCTTCCATCTGGTAACATCTGCAACAAAAAAAAGACCACGAATAGCCACAGCAATTCTGAGAAAGAAGAATAAAGTAGATGGGATCTCAATACCAGATTTCAAGCTATATTACAAAGCAACTGTTCTCAAAACAGCCTGGTACTGGCACAGGAACAAACATATAGACCAATGGAATAGAACAGAGAACCCAGATATCAACCCAAACCACTATGCTCAACTAATATTTGACAAAGGAGGCATGATCATACAATGAAGCCAAGATAGCCTCTTCAATAGATGGTGTTGGGAAAATTGGATGGCTGAATGCAAAGAAATGAAACTGGACCACCAACTTACACCAAATACAAAAATAAACTCGAAATGAATACAAGACTTAAACTTTAGAAGGGAAACCATAAAAATACTAGAGAAATCCACAGGCAGCACAATCTCAGATATATGCCAAAAGAACTTCTTCACTGATACTGCTCCAAAGGCAATGGAAGCTAAAGAAAAAATAAACAAATGGGACTACATCCAAATAAAAAGCTTTTGCACAGCAAAAGAAACCATCAACAAAACAACAAGAAAGACCACTGTATGGGAGAACATATTTGCAAATGTTATCACTGATAAAGGTTTAATCTCCAAAATCTACAGTCAACTTATACAATTTAATAAAAGGAAGATAAACGATCCAATAAAAAAATGGGCATTGGACCTAAATAGAACCTTTTCAAAAGACGACAGAAGGAAGGCCAAGTGCCACATGAAAACATGTTCAAAGTCACCAATCATCGGAGAGTTGCAAATCAAAACAACAATGCGATGCCATCTCACACCTGTCAGAATGGTAATCATCAACAAATCACCAAAGACAAGTGTTGGCGAGGATGCGGAGAAAAAGGAACCCTTGTGTACTGTTGGTGGGAATGCAGACTGGTGCAGCCACTGTGGAGAACAGTATGGAGTTTCCTCAAAAACTAAAAATGGATCTCCCATTTGACCCTGTAATCCCACTCTTAGGAATTTATCCTAAGAAATTACAAACACCAATCAGAAAGGATTTATGCACCCCTATGTTCATAGCAGCACAATTTACAATAGCTACAATTTGGAAACAGCCTAGGTGCCCCTCAGCAGATGAGTGGATCAGAAAACAATGGTACATCTACACAATGGAATTCTATGCTGCCATTAAAAAGAAGGAATTCTTACCATTTGCAGCAACCTGGTTGGAACTGGAGAGCCTTATGCTTAGTGAAATAAGCCAGTCAGTGAAGAAGCATCACATGATCTCACTCATTTGTGGATAATAAAGAACATTATAAATTGATGAACAAAAGATATAGAGGTAGTAAAGCTTCAAACAGACTGTGAAATTACAGCAGGAAGATTAAGGTTAGGTGAGGTAGATAAGAGATCAATCAAAGGACTTGTATCTATGCATATAAGCATAACCAATGAACATAGACACTGGGGTTTGGGGAATGCCTGGGAGGAAAGGGGGCAATGGGGAGATATGTATAAAAAATTAATAAATAAAAAATAAAAATAAATTTAAAAAAAGTTAAACCAGTTATAACATTAAAGCTTTGGTTTTGACCACAGAATTAATCCTTTTCTAGTCAGGCCAATAAAATATTATATCTTAAAGTTCCTTTGCTCAATATTCTGATATAGCTTAAGAAGCACCCAGCTACCTTATTCTGCTGGGCTTAGAGCCAGAAACCTCTTGCTTCTCTGCTTCAGAGTAAAATGACCTCCTTTTTGTGTGTGTGCTGCTGTTCTTATCTTTCCCCCTCTACCCTTCCCTTTCTGCATTAACCATTTATTCTGTCCTTAGCAAGAGAGATAAGGGCCTGTTCCTTGTAGGCAAGCAATAAACTACTTAGTGGTTCTTTGTTTAAACTCCCCTGAGATCTTTATAACCCTTTTAAAACCCTTTCAAATACAGTGGCACCTCGAGATACAAGTGCCCTAACATACAAAAATTTTGAGATATGAGCTGTCGAGCGAGCGATTTTTGCTTTGAAATACGAGCAACATTTGAGATAGGAATAATCGAGAGGATCAGCAGGCTGCACAGGACCCACCAGTTTACCTGGACTCGAGCCGTTTCATAGTTTCCCATGCCTCAAGGTTATGGAACGAATTAAATTCGTATCTCGAGGTACCACTGTAGTTAACTTTATAACTCACTTATTCTCTCACTTTGTCTCAGGTGGGGAAGATAATGACTTGTTAATCACAAGCAGTCTTGGAACTAACCAACCTTTGTTTTAAACTTGCTTGGGTTGCAACCTTTATAAACTTACACCTTTAAGTTAACCTTAGAATCTGTGGGAACCTCTTTCCATTTCCCGCATGGTTCAGGGTTCCCGGTTCAGGGTTCGAGTTCTGGAGGAGGCCGTACACAAACGAAGAGAGACTAGAAAAACATTAATTTGGCGATATTGGGAGGCCAGGTAGGAGCCTTCCTCTAGTGCAGTGGTTCTCAACCTTCCTGATGCCGAGACCCTTTAATACAGCTCCTCATGTTGTGGTGACCCCCAACCATAAAATTATTTCCATTGCTATTTTATAATTGTAATTTTGCTACTGTTATGAACTGTAATGTAAATATCTGATATGCAGGATGTATTTTCATTGTTACAAATTGAACATAATTAAAGCATAGTGATTAATCACAAAAACAATATGTAATTATATATTGTGAAATATTTATTTCTAATTAAAATAAATGAAATTTTGTCTTGAATCATGGTGTAGCATGGGTAACAGTCTTCATATGACAACAGTAAACTACATTGCTACACTTTGCTACACCGAGGAGCAGTCTGTTGGTTCCTAAGACCATGGGAAATATGTGTTTTCCAATGGTCTTAGGTGACCCTTGTGAAAGGGTCGTTCAACCCCCAAAGGGGTCGAGACCCACAGGTTGAGAACCGCTGCTCTAGTGGAAAGGACTACCACTTTCCTTTGGCCTTGCCATCCCTTTTATTCAGGTTTGGGATACACCCTTTGCCCTGAAGCAGGCAATTCCAGTAACAAATAGATTATCTTTATCAGTAAGGATGTACATGATTATTTGATGGGGAAGTTCATTGTCTCAATTAGATAGGGGGTGGCTGGCTTTGACCTTTCAGAGCTTCAAGGTTGACCAGCCTTCTGCGTTCCTTGTCCACTTTCTATTAGTGAGACAATTATTGTTTTCTGGCAAGAATCTTAAAATTTTACCTCTGCACAGAAAAATCATAAATCAGGGAAGAGCAAATTAAAGTCCCTGCTTTACAGACATAGACAGAAATTTCATTAGCTAAGAGTTTCTGGCAGGCTAATACCTTCTCTGACAGAAAGCAAGGTGATCCCCAAGAATAAGGATTCTTGGCAGCTGCTGGGACATCTGTCATGGCACTCAGTCTCACTATACACAAGTAGGCTTCCCCCAAAGCAGGACTTGCCCCATCTTTAAACAAATTAAACAACAAAGAAACATAAAACATCAATAAATACTTTTATGTTTCCCATCCTTGGCTTAAGCTGGGAGTCCTTGATTTGTCAAAGAGACATCTGCATTGCAGGCATTGGTCTAGACCCCTCTTAATTTTCTTTAGCACACATTCTAAGGCAGTAGGTTAACAGGAACTACTTCCCATGTTTGGAGCCAGACAACACAATCCCCTCCCAGTTAACACAGACACAGGACAACACAAGGTAGCTTTTGCTTCACGCAGGCTCTCACACATTCACACACCAGTGGGTCTGAGTTTTGACTTTTACCCGCAGAAAGTTCCTAAGGCTAATAATTTGCCTAAGTAGTGATCAGTTACTTTTTCTGCCTCTAAAGGCAGGCCTGACCTTGGACTGGTGGGGGAAGGGAGGGGAGGAGTTGGGGAGGTAACTCACCCGTCAGATTGGTCCAAAAAAGGCTTTCCTGTCCTCCTTGGAGTCCACTGGAGCAAGGGGCCCTGGTCACCCAGGCACAATGAGGAATGGGACCCAGTAAATTACTAGAATACCCTTTCCCATCATCATGGTTGAGTGGGCCCACTCACCTTCTCTCACATAGCGATGCCTCAAAGGGGCAAATTTGGCTGTGTCTTCTTGGTCAGGGAACCATATTTATATCACAGAATTTACCATGCAACCAAAAAATAAAGCAGGAGTACCAGGAAAAAACAAACATTTATTTCCAGATGTTTCACATTACCAGTACAGTACTCAGGGGAGGCTGTTTCTCTCCAAATCCTGAGCAAGCCAATATGAAGGAAGTTTTCCCTTCATACCCTTTTGGTTTCTTTGTCTCGCAAATATGGGATGGAACTTCTGGACCTTTTGCGGGCTTTGCAAAAAGCCTCATGTGCTTGGATAGGAACAGTGAGACCATGTCTCAAGCCCTGGCCTGGTGTCAGCACTGATAACTCCCTCTGGGGGTTGTGTATTGTTCATGGTTTATGGCCCTCTCTAAAATGGGAGTAGTACTTAAGTAAACAGGTCTTGTAGGACCTGATAATTAAAGAAGGGGCAGTGACTAGACCACAGGCTAACAAGCATGTGCATTAGGTTACTGGCATAGATTCAAATTGCTATCCCCCAAGAAAACGTCTTATTTTCCCCATTAATTCAAATAAGTTAAATGAGTCTACCACCCTGAAGACATAGCAGAATTGATATAAGGAAAGAAATTGTTCTGAAAAGCCTGGAAGTAAGGTAGCAGAGGAACAAACTGTCCAAACAGGTGGCAAACTGTCACTGCCACACCCTCCATGTGTCATCATTGTACCCACTAGAGTCAGGTCTCACCTTCCAATGAGAGCATCTCCAGAGCAAGAGCTCAGTAACACTTTCTTAATAGTAACAATAACTATCACTTTATCCAGCATGTACTTTGTACCGGGCACTGTACAACACATACATCATCTCTAATCCTCACATCCCCCACTTAAGGATGAAGAAACTGAAGTTCCCAAGAGTCAAATTACTTTTTGAAAGTAAGTAAGAATCAGGGTTCAAATGCAGGTCTGGCTTCTTTTAAAAGCCAATATAATTTTCAATGATAAGAATTGAATATAGAGAAGAGCCAGGAGATGGGAGTTGCCTTCTCATGCACTGATAGTAAGGGGTAAGAACAAGTCACCCAGAGTATGCCAGCATTTTTTTCAGGGCCTTTGCACCAGGCATCAGTGGAGGACCCTTGAATGATCCAGGCTCCTCTCAGTAGGAACAGGCAGAAGTAGAAGCCATGCTGCCTACTAGAGAAGCCTCTGGAACTGATCCTGCCCCTGTCACTTGCTAGCCCCTGGATCCTTTTGCAAGAGCTTCAGCCTCAGTTTTCTCATTCAAAAGCTGATAAGCAGAGTGAAGACTCCTAAAACTATAATCAAGGTTACAAATGAGGTTATTCCACACAATGACAGGTACCTAATAAGGAGAAAGAAAATAATCTAATTTCTATCACCTTAGGTTCCAATTTGTCTGATGATTGAGAACAATTTACTTTTTTTCAGTGACTTAGTTATAAAAAGACAATGTGCTCACCTCAGTCCTTCCTCCTTTCCTCCATCTCCTGGTCTCTGCTCACTACACACTCAGCCTGAGCCCCTGGGCATACTGTGATCCCTTAGATCCCCCTAAAATAAACTTATAGTAGAAAGATACCCTCCCCACACCTGAATACTGCATAAAGTGATGACTTTCATGGGATCCACTTCAGCCCACCCTGAACTCCCCCCCTCCTCTCATAGAGACATTGTCATCACTGGAGAAGCAAGGCCAGGCTTCACCTCATGCCAAGTTGCGTTGTTATACTTGGTGTTATTTCCTTCAGTTTCTTTCATCACACAAGATACTTGTCTCATTGCAGAGGCATATATAGCCCTCCTTCAGGCTGAATAGACTGTCAGATCCCAACCAAGTTTAGTCTTGCATTTTTATTTAGAAACTAGAGGCATGGTGCATAAAATTTGTGCATGGGGGGTGTGTCCTTCAGCCCGGCCTGCACCCTCTCACAAACTGGGACTGCTGGCTCCTAATTGCTGGCCTGCCTGCCTGCCCCTAACCATTGTGCCTCATCATCCCTAACCACTCTCCTGTCTTATTGCCCCTAACCACTTACCTGCCTGCCTGATTGCCCCTAACCACCTTTGACTCAGCCCCCACTGCCAAGGTTTCACCCAGAAGGACATCTGGAATGACATCCAGAAGGATGTTTGGCTGTCTGGTCTAATTAGCATATTATGCTTTTATTATTATAGAATAGAGGCCCATGCATGAAATTCGTGCACCAAGGCGGGGAGGGGTTCCTCAGCCTGGCCTTCATGCTCGCCAATCTAGACCTTCTTGGTGGATGTCTGATGGCTAATTTAGACCGACAGTCAGACATCCCTCTCACAATCTGGGATGACGGCCTCCTAACCACTTGCCTGCCTGCCTTCCTGATCGTCCCTACCCCCTCTGTCTGCCAGCCTGATTGCCCCTACCTTGCCCCCCTGGCTTTCTGATCAACCAAAACCTCTCTGCCTGCCTGCCTGCTCACCTCTAACTGCCTCTGCCTACCTGGCCTGATCGTGCCCCCAACTTCCCTCCCTTGCCAGCCTGATTTCCTCTAACTGCCTCTACCTCGATTCCCACCACCTTAGCTTTGTCCTGAAGGAAGTTGGATGTCTGGAAGATGGCAGATCAACCCAGTTTAATTAGCATATTACCCTTTTATTAGTATAGATAGATTATATAGGGTAGGATTGCTTAAATGAGGGGAAGAGCCTTTTTCAGCAGGAGATGCTCTTGGCAGACAAAAACACATAATCCCTACATGTGAATTGGTAGCCAGCCATATGTACTATACTGCCAAACTGGTCATTAAAAAAGTAAATCATTTTGGTTTTTTTTTAAATTAAATCTTTATTATTCAGATTATTACATTTGTTTCTCTTTTTTCCCCTCCATAGCACCCCTCCACCCAACTCCCACCCCTCCCTCTGCCCTTAGCTCCCTCCCATTGATCTCATCCATAGGTGTATGATTTTTGTCCAGTCTCTCCCTGTACACCCCTCACCCTTTCCACCCTGAGAATTATCAGTCCACTCCCTTTCTGTGCTCCTGATTCTATTATATTCACCAGTTTATTCTGTTGATCAAATTTTTAATTCACTTAATTTTTAGATTCACTTGTTGATAGATATGTATTTGTTGTTCATAATTTTTTGGCTTTTACCTTTTTCTTCTTCCTCTTCTAAAAGAGTACCTTTCAGCATTTCATATAATACTGGTTTGGAGTTGATGAACTCCTTTAGCTTTTTCTTCTCTGTGAAGCTCTTTATCTGGCCTTCAATTCTGAATGTTAGCTTTGCTGGATAGATTATTCTTGGTTGTAGGTTCTTGCTATTCATCACGTTGAATATTTCTTTGTCTGGCCTGCATCGTTTCTGTTGAGAAATCAGCTGACAGTTGTATGGCTGCTCCCTTGTAGGTAATAAGCTGTTTTTCTCTTGCTGCTTTTAATATTCTCTCTTTCTCTTTTGCTCTTGGTATTTTAATTATGATGTGTCTTGGTGTGGTCCTCTTTGGATTCCTTTTATATGGGGTTCTGTGTGCTTCCTGAACTTGTAAGTCTATTTCTTTTACCAGATGTGGGAAGTTTTCAGTCATTATTTCTTTAAACAGGTTTTCAGTATCTTGCTCCCTCTCTTCTTCTGGCACCCCCACAATTCTGATGTTGGTATGCTTAAAGCTGTCCCAGAGTCTCCTTACATTATGTTCACATTTTTGGATTCTTTTCTCTTCTTGCTTTTCCAGTTGAATGTTGTCTGCTTCTTTATATTTCAAATTTTTTACTTGATTCTTACCTTTCTCTAGTCTGCTGTTAGGACTCTGTATAATATTTTTTATTTCAGTCAGTGTATGTTTAATTTCTATTTGGTCCTTTATCATCTTTAGTTGGATCTTTTCCATCTCTAGTTGGCTCTTTTCCATCTCTAGTATGTCCTTTTTCATCTCCTCTTGGCTCTTGCTAAATTTGTCCATCTTTTCTAGCATATTCTTGAAAAACCTTATAAGCGTGGTTTTGAACTCTATCTCCAGTTGTTTTTTTTCCTCCATTTCTTTTGTTTGTGATCCCTTCCCTTGTCTCGGCATTTTCACTATGCCGGGGAAACTTCTGTATTGGATTCAGCTTTATGATGCCAGAGGCAAAGCCGCAGAAGCCTCTGTTGAGCTTGGGAGGGGTGGAGTCTCAGGGCTTAAGGGACCGCCTTGCCTTCCAGTCGGCCCCACCCTCCACAGCCCCTGAGTCTCACGTGACTGGGTAATCGATGGAGCGGTCCTTGTGTGCGTGCACACCCGCAGTGCCTCTAACCGCTGCCTTTCCAGCTCCCTTGCGCACTAGGACCACACGAGTCTAGGTCCCCAGGGTTTCACCCGAATCAGGGGCTTAGTGGAGTCAGAAGTGGCACAGTTGGGAGGGTCTGTCTCCCGTCCACTCGTGAAAGCCAGCGGCACAATCAGCAATCTGTCCTGCGCGCAGCACCATGCTCGTGCGAGACCAGACCTGATCTTCTGCGACTCCCCTAAATTTCCATGCACCTCTCCCTTTTCACAGTCCAAACTCCCCCCGTATGAGTTTCGGCTGGATCTGGGGTTTAGTGTCGTAAGATAAGGGGTTCAATGCTGTTGGGAGTCTCCGTTTCCCTCCCGCCAGAGAAAGCCAGCCAGGTACTCCGGCACCCGCTCTCTCAGCGCGCGCGTCTCAGTACCTTGGCTTTTTGCAGCTCCTCTGGGTCTCCGTGAGCCCCTCTCTTTCCTTATAGCTGTAGAACTTACACTCCGCCAGCTTTCCTGTGGTTCTGGATGATGTCCGTTCTGTCTTTTAGTTGTAGTTTTGAAATTGTTGTGCGAGGCAGCAGTGTAGGTGTTTACCTATGCCGCCATCTTGGATTCTCCTAAATCATTTTCTTACACCTTTCACCAAACAGCTGTTGCCCATAAGACCCTTTCCCAGCCCCCACCTTAGGTTCTGCCTTGGCAGTTCACCCAGAATAGTTCTGATTGGTAGGTTTCTATGCCAGTTAGCATCAAAAAGCTCTACTTCCTAGGCAGCCATTGGCTCCTCACAGTTCAACTAGATTTGGTTCTCATTGGACGGTTTCTATGCCAGTTAGTATCAAAAGTCCCACCTCCTAGGTAGCCATTGGCTCCTTGCAATTCACCCAGATTTGGTTCAGTTTGGTAAGTTTCTATGCCAGTAAGCATTATCGGGCCTATCTCTGGATCATATGTAAAACTTTAGAGGCAGAGCTGATCAGCAGCCACCCCAGGCTGTTGGTGAGCAGGCTGAACTGCTGACCTTTGGGAAAGAGAGAGAGGCTTAGCTGCAGGGTCTTATCACCCTGTAGGGTCTATCACCCTGCTTCTCCTTCCGGGCCTCACTAGCAGCCACTGCCGCTGCTGATTAACCCCACCTCTCTTTCTCCCAGAGGTAAGCAGTTCAGCCTGCTCACCTGCTGTGTGTGCAGACTGGCATTCAGTCAAACCTTCAGTCTTTTGGATGCTATGACCCTGGCTCTTTAGATAGATAGATAGATAGATAGATAGATAGATAGATAGATAGATAGA
>JAAGEH010000011.1:10810989-10826834 GCA_011751065.1 Lasiurus cinereus
AGATAGATAGATAGATAGATAGATAGATAGATAGATAGATAGATAGAACTGCTTAGTGCTCATCTGTTCTTTTTCTTTTCTAGAAAACCAACAGGTCTGCTGAAAAGCCATATGTCTTCAGTGATCTACATCCAGGCATCTGCTGAAGACAATAAAATGTTCACCATACCTACTGACAACACCATTAATGTTTTTTCTCTTTTACATTTGGACACTTCATTCTGTGTGGTTTTTCAGACAGATGTGCTCCTTTTATGGTCCTTTCACCTTCTCTGCAGCTTCAGGGGCTTCTGCTCAGGAGATGCTAAAATGGTGTTTACATTTGTGAGCTTACTTTGGAAAGGGAGGACATGTGGACAGTTGACAGGTGCCTCTTAGAGAATCTGGTGTACTGTTTTGGGACAAATAAAACTTACAGGCTTTAGCCCACTGCTTGCATACTGTACAGAGATTCTCTGTGAGAGTGTGTATTGAGTAGGGAGAAGAGAGCAGGAGACAGATCTGGGACATTAGGGAGGCAGCAGCCTTTGCCACTAGCATTTATCATCTCATTTTGCAATTCATATAAGGTAAATGGTCCTTTTTGAAATGTTGTCTGTAAGGCTTAGAATCTAAACATCTCTTACCCCAGTGGAGTGTAGTAATAGCACCATCTTCATTTTTGCCTAAGACTTTTAGCAACTAAGGTCCTGTCCTCCTTTAAAATTTGGTTAGCCTGTGATCTTCATAACACACAATTTTTTATATAAAAAGAGATAGCTCACTGATTTGTTTCATTCATCACCTCAGAGCTTTTCCAATAAATATGACAAGTTTTCACAAATCATCCAACTTCTTTCCCAGGATGTCACAGGACCAGAGAGTAAAAGTTCAAAGCAGTTTGAATCAAAGACATGCTGAAGATGAATATCACTATTTTGTATCAGCTCACTTATGTAATAAATGAGTGATAGATGTGATGGACTAAAGTATATACCCTCAAAATTCGTAATTGAAGTCCTAACTCCAGTACTATAAAATGTGACTATATTTGGAGAAAGGGTCTTTAAGGGTCAGAGGTCATATTGGTGGGCCCATATCCAGTATTATCGGTGTCTTATAAGAGGAGAAGATCAGGACACATAGACTAAGGACATGTAAGGACATAGCAAGGAGGCAGTCATCAGGACTCCAAGAAACTAAATCTATCCACACTTTGATTTTGGACTTCAATCCTCTATCTCACACCAAATACAAAACTTACTCAGAAGGAATTATAGACCTAAATGTTAGAAGAGCTAAAACTATAAAACCTTTTAAGAGAATCATGGGAGTAAATCTTCATGACCTTGGGTTAATCAATATGTTCTTTTTCTTATTGTCTAAAGTTTTACATATGTCTCCTTTTTCCCCAATTGACCCCTCCCCGCTACAGCAATTCCCACCCAGGCAAGTCCCCACCACCCGGTGATTCCATACTATCTTTACAGTGGCTGAACCAGTCTGCATTCCCATCAGCAGTGCAAGAGGATTCCTTAGTGTGTCCATTAGTTATGCTAATATACATGCATACAAGTCTTTTGGTGGCTCTCTAACCTCTCCTCCTCTGCCATTTGTCTCTGGATCTATTCATGTTCACCAAATTATGTTGATCATTATACCCCACATATGAGTGAGATCATGTGATATTTCTTTTCTACAACTGGCTTGTTTCACTTAGGATAATGCTATCCAGTCCCATTCATGCTGCTGTAAATGATAAAAGTTCCTTCTTTTTCATAATGGCATAGTATTCCATCATGTACCTAGATGTACCACTGTTTTTTAATCCTCTGTTCTGCTGACGGGCACCTAGGCTGTTTCCAAATCTTAGCTATTGTAAATTGTGCTGCTATGAACATAGGGGTGCATATATTCTTTCTGATTGGTGTTTCTGGTTTCTTGGGATATAGCTCTAGAAGTGGAATTACTGGGTCAAATGGGAGTTCAATTTTTAACTTTTTGAGGAAACTCCATACTGTCTTCCACAGTGGCTGAACTAGTCTGCATTCCCACAAGCAGTGCAGGAGGGTTCCTTTTTCTCTACATCATTGCCAGCACTTGTCATTTGTTAATTTGTTGATGATAGCCATTCTGACAGGTGTGAGATGGTACTTCATTGTTGTTTTGATTTGCATCTCTCAGATGATTAATGACTTTGAGCATGTTTTCATACCCTGTTTCCCCAAAAGTAAGACATTCCCCCAAAATAAGACCTACTTCCAGTTTTGCCTCTCACTGTAATATAAGGCATCCCCCAAAAAATAAGACCTCCCCAATAATAAGGCCTCCCCCGAACATAAGGCCTCCCTGGAATATAAGGCCTCCGAAGCTACCGTAAGGCATCTGACTTCTGATTTAAAGAGACCTCGCACTGCCTGAACAGCTCCGGCTGTGATGCAGCCAATCAGTGAGCTGGTTTGTGATGACAACTACTGCCGACCGTATCATATACAGGTAATAAATTTCCTTTTTTTTTTGTTGTTCAACAATAAATGTGTACCATATTCTTCTTCATGGAAAAATAAGACATCCCCTGAAAATAAGACCTAGTGCATCTTTGGGAGAAAAATTAATATAAGACACTGTCTTATTTTTGGGGAAATAGGATAGAAGAAAAAAGCAAATGAAGAGAGAAAAAACAAAAGCAAAAAGAAAAGAAAAACAAGCTAACAATCAAACAAAACAACAAGAAGAAAGAAAAAAAAGAAAAAGGAAAAAAAAGGAAGAAAAATATTTGGACAGTGAAGAAAAAGAAGAGACAAGTGTGCATGGATTTGGAATAGGGGAAAGAAAATTAGATATATGATTAAGATCAATTTTTAACAGGGAGTAAAAAGAAAAGATAGAGGAAAACTAAAGCAGGAACAGAGTAAGAGAAACATGACAAAAAGGTAAAAGTAAGGAAGAGAGTGTTGGCAAAAGTAAAAATTGAAATAGAGTAATATGCACTGAGTGGCCAGATTATTATGATCTCTGAATGCATAATAATCTGGCCACTCAGTGTATATCCTATATAATCCTATATAATAAAAGGCTAATATGTAAATTGTCCCCTTGACCAGGAGTTCAACCAGCTGGCAGGCCGGCCCATCGCCCATGTTCCCTCCCCCTGGCCAGGCTGGACAGACCCCATCCACGCATGAATTCATGCATCAGGCCTCTAGTAAATATATATATATTATATACAGCTCTGGGATCTCTCTGTTCTCTTTGATTCTCAGTGTGCTTTTAGTTGTATTTACACACAAGAGTCTATTTCTGATCCAGCCAGATTATTACGTGTTCAGAGGTCATAATAAATAATAATCTGGCCATTCAGTTTAATGCTACAGAGAAAATGAAAATTTAATGTAGAACATTAATTTGAAAATAAAATAAAGAAAAAATAACAAAATAAAATTTTAAAAAGGTAAAATAATAGTATTAATACTAATAGTAAAAAATAAAAAACAAGGCAAAATCATGTGAGAGAAAAAATAGTTTCTTAAGTAAAAGATAAAAAATAAAAATGTGAAGCAGTGAAGGTCATTCATTCCTCCTCTCTTCTGCTTGCACATCTGTTTCTTTGCAGGTAGACAGCACAGATTTAAGTTCCCTGTGATCCACTGCTCCTCTGTGTCATAAGTCACAACCTTGTTTTCAAAACAGGCAGGATCTCTCTGTTCTCTTTGGTTCTGTGTGCCTTTTGTTGTATTTACACAGAAGAGTCTATTTCTAGGTGGCAGTGTTTATGTCTTAATATCCAGGACTAAAAGGCCTCTCTACCCTGACTTTGCATGTGTCTCTGAGGGTGTCTCTGTGTGTGACTCTGCGTGTTACTCTGTGTTCAACTCTGCACATGTCTTTTCCCCCTGGCTTTGTGAAGCTGGTACAGAACTTCATGCTGCCTTTTTAGGTCCAGTCCAGCTATGGGTTAATATCTAGAATCCCCTTCTGCCAGCAGCCTTGTGGACCCCCTTCCACATTCAAGGCCTACACTGATCCCAACAGCCGCTGATTTTGTGGGGGGAGGGTAGGAGAGAGAAAATCATTCTCTGAGGTTCTAGTTCCAGCTGCATGCATTTCTCCCTCCAGCCTGGATCTCAAATCTCCCCTTTCTCTAGGCAATATCCGACTCTTCTATTCACAGATTGCCAGTTGTGTTTAATTCACCAGTTCTTTGATTCAGCTGTTCCTTCTGCTCTGTGAGAAGGCACAGGGTCCATCCACAAACTCACTCTACTTTGTCTCCCCCTGAAAAAATCTCCCAGGTGCCTGTGGTCAGGGAGGTACTAGTTCTGGCATTTGTGGATTCACAGGTGAGGTAACTGGTCCCTGAGCATTGTAGTTGTAAGGTTCCAGAAGGTATCTGAGATCTCCCTAGTTGAACGTAAGGCTGGGGTTTCAATCACAGTCAGTTTCCTGACCATAGCCATCTCTCCTTCAAGATGGTGTATCTTCTGAGGCAGAGCTGACCACTCCAGGAGAGATTTCAGCTGCAGTTACTGGCTGCCTGGTCAGCTGTTGAGGGGAGGGGGGGGAAGGAAGCATCCTGCAGTCCCCAACAGCCCCTTGTAATATAGCTGTCCTGTCCTTCACTCACAAATACTGACACTCCCTGCACATCCACACACCCTTCCTTTCATTTTCTCACTCTCACAATATCTTGCAGCCTGCAATCCCATTGGCAGCCATGTTGGATCTCTCCCAATCATATAGGCCTTTTTTTAAAAAAAAAAAATCTGCTTTGCTGGAATCTCATAATTGAGCTGTAATTAGC
The DNA here is from genome assembly GCA_011751065.1 of Lasiurus cinereus. Classification (NCBI taxonomy): domain Eukaryota; kingdom Metazoa; phylum Chordata; class Mammalia; order Chiroptera; family Vespertilionidae; genus Lasiurus; species Lasiurus cinereus. The sequence continues at coordinate 10,815,770 of JAAGEH010000011.1, forward strand.
AGCTCAGGGCAAAGAAGCTGAACCATCTAGTTTCCATCATGTTTGCCTACAAATACCTGTAAACTTGGGCAAATTCCTCACATTCTTGAGGTTCCCAAAAAGTCTTGGGGTTATTTTCTTGCCACCTCTCAGGAAAGCAGCCTTTGTTCTTTACTCAAAAAGACTGCTATGAAACACTGACCAAGGAAGGTACCAGGCTATTTCTTTAAGGCGCTCACATTGGCTTCAAAGTCAGTCTTCATTCCTTAAAGCTTTCTGGTGACCACCAGAGTCCAGGCATGTGTCTTTCAGACATGATATTCCAGTCAAAGTCTTGATTGATAAAATCACAATTGGAAACTGATCTTATTGAATTCATGCAAAGAAATATTTTGCCAAGACTCACTTATTAAGAATTACAAAATTCTGGAGGGATCAAGTGGGGAGAAAAATACATAATTTACTAAATTGCTTTAAGAAAAGAAACAAGTTTCCTTACATCTGAAAAACAAAAAGATTAAAAATCAGCAATACTTTCAACAAAAGTTACAAAAACTGTATAATTATTTTCAGTTTATCCAGTTTCATAATCAATTTTTTGTTTCTCCTAATTGTTCCTGCCAGTACTTCTATAAATCCAGATACTCTATAGAGTTCTAATAATTTTCATTCAGTTCTGAACATGTCAGAGTCTTTTCCATGGATCCCTCAGAAGATGTAACATTTTCCCAAATGCATATAACAAAACAGTGACTGTCTCTAAATGACAAGAATAATTTTAAATGACATGGTTATGGTTATGGATTTTATTATAATGCAAATGACATGTAATTGTGTCCTTTCTGCAAAACACAATATTCCACAATATTATAACTAATAATAATGTTATAAATGAAAGCATATCAGAATCTATTTTAATAACATGTATATGTAAATAGAATGTAATTATTTCTTTATTTGACAAAGCTTCTCATGTACCTTAAGTATAAAACTTTCTTTTATCAAGAGAGAAAACAAATCCTTGAGGCATTCCAGGGCCTATAGGACTGACCTAAAGCCAATTCTAGTTCAAGAAAAGTTTCCTAAACTTCAAACGATGGTAAGGCTGTCAAACTAATCTTACCAAAAGATTATATATCATCCTTATTATTATGAAACAGTATTAGATTATTCACTCATTCAAAGTGACAAAGGGATATTAAACACAAACATAGTCTAGCAAAACTTCAGTTCCCACAATTAAAATCACCCTTTCTTAACTAAGTACCTAATTAACATAACATAATATATAACCATTTCAATAATTTATAGAATTTTTGCTTTCTGGTAAAAAACAGGAGAGAATTTTTTTTCCTTTAACAGACTAAAAGAGACTAAACCAATTCTGCATTAGCTTACTTTAAAATCATTTATCTAATTAAATTTATCATTTAGATTACTTATAATTCTTTCAAGATTTCTCTTCATAACCCCTTCATAACTTTCACAAAGCTTTTTACATTTATAAACCTTTCTATGTCTCATGCCTTCTATACCAAATCTACAATTTCTTTCCAATTAGTTGGAATTTTTAATCTCTAGAAACCTTAGAATTTAAGTAATATGTAAGTAATTAACATTCCTCAGATTAGCAATACATTCACATTTTAAGAGATATTTCAAATAAAATACAATATTTGTTAACAGGGTCAAATCTATCATCTAGATTCTCTGTAATAAAAATCCAAAAGTAGACAAACTCAGATTAGTATTTTAACATCCTATTATTTCAAAATACCTAGGTATTTAATAATTTTTATCATGTAATCCAGCAAACTCCAAAGTTTTAAGTTGCCAAAGACTTTGGAAAATTATATTTAGACATAAAATTATCACTGAAAAGCTTTATCATAAATCTTTTCATTTTAGTTACATCTGTTTATTACATCTTAACAACTTTGACATTTAAAGCCGATTATTATTACCCATGGAATTGGCAAATTTTGTAACAGGGATAACTCACTGGCGTTCAGTGGCTTTAATGTGAAAGTACTATTTTATTTTATTGTTCTTTACAAAAATTGCTATTTCGCCAAAACCTGTGTGGCTCAGTGGATAGAGCATCAGCCTGCGGACTGAAAGGTCCCAGGTTCGATTCCGGTCAGGGGCATGTGCCTTGGTTGCAGGCACATCCCCAGTAGAGGGTGTGCAGGAGGCAGCTGATGGATGTTTCTCTCTCATTAATGTTTCTAACTATCTCTCTCCCTCTCCCTTCCTCTCTATAAAAAATCAATAAAATATATTTTTTAAAAAAGAACAAAAATTGCTATTTCTGCAGCCTACAGGTGGAAGCTGAGATGGAAAAAGATTTGTAGGAGTTAGAAGGTTTTACTTCCCACATTTTTTTTTCTGAGTAGACTATAACAACATGAAATCTCAAATATAAGAAGAGATCTTAAAAACACAAACAGTAACCTCTATAGTAAATAAATGAGTACTCTCAAAAGTATGGATGGGGACATTCAACTTAGAATCTTATTTCACACTAACCCTACAGAGCAAAACGACCTTTGGTTCTGAGTGGCATAAAGCCCACATACAGCAGTGTCAGAGGATTCCATATGATCATAAACCAGTGAAGAGCAAACTAAGTCCCCAAAAGATAGAAAGCAAGCAAAGCACATCAATAACTGAAATTGCATTACAGACACAGAGATAAGAACTTTCACTAGCTAAGCGTTTCTGATGGCTAACATCCTGAGCGGGAACACAGGAAGAGTCCCCGAGATTAAGAACCCATCCTTGCAATATCTGCCAGGAGTTCAGTCTCACCACAAATACTGGCCCCCCAAAGTGGGACATGCCCCATCTTTAAACAAGTTAAACCAAACAACAAAAAGGCACAAAACATCAACAGAAACACTTTTATGTACAATATTTATAGATGTGCACAAACCACAGATACAAGCCTTACACTGTGCTCCTTGTCTGTCCTGTCACAGACACCACAGAATGCCCTACATAAAAAATAAACCACCAAAGTAGAGCAATGTCTCCTGAACCTGGTTTGGGACCGCCTACCCCTCTTAAGAACCAAAGCATTCTCCCAATGGACTATACAGGGGAATATCTTCCGTAGGCTTGGACTTTTTGTTTCTTATTCTCAGAAAGTACCCTGTGACTATATGCTCAATCCCTTATATTGGAGGTTTCTTGAACTCCCCGAGATCCTCTTTATCCCTCTCTGGCTGTTACCCTCTCAGGAGATCAGAATTGCAGATCAGAATTCCACATACGCTTCATGTCCAAGACAAATCCCAGTTATATATACTTGACCTCCAAGGATACCAATCACCAATGAAGTACTTAAAGTCCAGCTTCCTACCTTGGCCCATGCATGAGATATGTCTGCTTGCTACATGTGTACCTGCTTTTTCTGTCCCCCTTCAGAAAATTTTTGCCATTTTCTGAAGAAAAACAGTCTTGGTCCTATGCTATGGAGCCTGCAAAGAGACAGATCTCAGGCAAAGAGGCCACCCAAATCAGGTGGGATGCATCTCCCTTTCAACCAGAACCACACTCTCCATGTACACAGAGGTACCAAATGCACCCCCAAATTGTAAGAAATGCTCACTGTCCAAATTCAAATAATGAACTCAGAGTGAGAAGTATGGTGAAAACAAGACTTTTTTTTTTTTTTTTTGCGGGGGCGAGAGAGTGGTTGTTGTAGTTTTTTTTTAATTTAATAATTAAATTTTTTTAATTTATTTTCCAGATTATTACATTTGTTTCTCTCTTTCCTCCCCATAGCTCCCCTCCACGCACCTCCCACCCCTCCCTCTATCCTTATCCCCACCCTCCATTGTCCTCATCCATAGGTGTATGATTTTTGTCCAGTCTCTCCCTGAACGCCCCTCACCTCTTTCCCCCTGAGAATTGTCAATCCACTCCCTTTCTGTGCTCCTGATTCTATTATATTCACCAGTTTATTCTGTTCATCAGATTTTTAATTCACTTAATTTTTAGATTCACTTGTTGATAGATATGTATTTGTTGTTCATAATTTTTATCTTTACCTTTTCTTCTTCCTCTTCTTAAGAGTACTTTTCAGCATTTCATATAATACTGGTTTGGAGTTGATGAACTCCTTTAGCTTTTTCTTCTCTGTGAAGCTCTTTATCTGCCCTTCAATTCTGGATGATAGCTTTGCTGGATAGAGTATTCTTGGTTATAGGTTCTTGCTATTCATCACTTTGAATATTTCTTGCCACTCCCATCTGGCCTGCATAGTTTCTGTTGAGAAATCAGCTGACAATCATATGGGTACTCCCTTGTAGGTAATTAACTGCTTTTCTCTTGCTGCTTTTTTTAAAATTAAATCTTTATTATCCAGATTATTATAGTTGTTTCCATTTTTTCCCCTCCATAGCACCACTCCACCCAGCTCCCACCCTTCCCTCTGTCCTTACCTCCCTCCCATTTATCTCATCCATAGGTGTATGATTTTTGTCCAGTCTCTCCCTGTACACCCCTCACCCCTTTCCCCCTGAGAATGATCAGTCCACTCCCTTTCTGTGCTCCTGATTCTATTATATTCACCAGTTTATTCTGTTCATCAAATTTTTCATTCACTTAATTTTTAGATTCACTTGTTGATAGATATGTATTTGTTGTTCATAATTTTTTGGCTTTTACCTTTTTCTTCTTCCTCTTCTAAAAGAGTACCTTTCAGCATTTCATATAATACTGGTTTGGAGTTGATGAACTCCTTTAGCTTTTTCTTCTCTGTGAAGCTCTTTATCTGCACTTCAATTCTGAATGTTAGCTTTGCTGGATAGATTATTCTTGGTTGTAGGTTCTTGCTATTCATCATGTTGAATATTTCTTGCCACTCCATTCTGGCCTGCATCTATTCTGTTGAGAGATCAGCTGACAGTCGTATGGGTGCTCCCTTGTAGGTAATGAACTGTTTTTCTCTTGCTGCTTTTAATATTCTCTCTTTGTCTTTTGCTCTTGGTATTTTAATTATGATGTGTCTTGGTGTAGTCCTCTTTGGATTCCTTTTATATGGGGTTCTGTGTGCTTCCTGAACTTGTAAGTCTATTTCTTTTACCAGATGTGGGAAGTTTTCAGTCATTATTTCTTTAAATAGGTTTTCAGTATCTTGCTCTCTCTCTTCGTCTTGCACCCCTGCAATTCTGATGTTGGTATGCTTGAAGCTGTCCCAGAGGCTCCTTACATTATCTTCACATTTTTGGATTCTCTTCTCTTCTTGCTTTTCCAGTTGAGTGTTTTCTGCTTCTTTATATTTCAAATTTTTTACTTGATTCTTGCCTTCCTCTAGTCTGCTGTTAGGACTCTGTATAATATTTTTTATTTCAGTCAGTGTCTCTAGTTGGTCCTTTTTCATCTCCTCTTGGGACTCGCTAAATTTATCCATCATCTCTAGATGGATCTTTTGCATCTCTAGTTAGTCCTTTTGCATCTCTTCTTGGGACTTGATAAATTTATCCATCTTTTCTAGCATATTCTTGAAAAGCCTTATAAGCGTGGTTTTGAACTCTATATCCAGTCTTTTTTTCCCCTCCATTTCTTTTGTTTGTGATCCTTTCCCTTTTCTCGGCATTTTCACTATGCCGGGGAAACTTCTGTGTTGAATTCAGCCTTATGATACCAGACTTGCAAAACCGAAGAAGCCGCTGTTGAGCTTGGGATTGGTGGAGTCTCAGGGCTTAAGGGACCGCCTTGCCTTCCAGTCAGCCCCACCCTCTACGGCCCCTGACTGGGTAATTGCTGGAACGGTCCTTGTGCATGCCTGCCCGCAGTGCTTCTAGACTGCTGCCTTTCCGGCTCTCCTATGCACCAGGACCACAGGAGTCTGGGTCCCCAGGGTTTCACCCAAAACAGGGGCTTAGTAGAAGTGGCATAGTTGGGAGGGTCTGTCTCCTGCCCACTCGCAAAAGACAGCGGCACAATCAGCAATCTGTCCTCTGCACGTACTGCTGTGTGCACCACCAGGCCTCTGATCTTATGCGACTCCACTAAATTTCCATGCACCTCTCCCTTTTCACAGTCCAAACTCCCCCAGTATGAGTTTCGGCTGGATTTGGGGTTTAGGGTCGTAGATAAGGGGTTCAATGCCATTGGGAGTCTCCGTTTCTCTCCCGCCAGAGAAAGCCAGCCAGGTACTCCAGCACTCGCTCTCTCAGCGTGCATGTCTCCGTACCTCAGCTTTTTGCAGCTCCTCTGGTTTTCTCTGAGCCCCTCTCTTTCCTTCTAGCTGTAGAACTTACACTCAGCCAGCTTTCCTGTGGTTCTGGATGATGTCCGTTCTGTCTTTTAGTTGTAGTTTTGAAATTGTTGTGCGAGGCAGCAGTGTAGGTGTTTACTTATGCCGCCATCTTGGATTCTCTCCCTCTTGCTGCTTTTAATATTCTCTCTTTGTCCTTTGCTCTTGATATTTTAATTATGATGTGTTTTCGTGTGGTCCTCTTTGGATTCCTTTTATTTGGTGTTCTGTGTGCTTCCATGACTGAAAGTTTTCAGTCATGATTTCTTCAAATACGTTTTCAGTATCTTGATCTCTTTCTTCTTCTGACACCCCCATAATTCTGATGTTGGTATGCTTGAAGTTGTCCCAGAGGCTCCTTACACTATCTTCACATTTTTTTATTCCTTTTTCTTTTTGCTTTTCCAGTTGAGTGTTTTCTGTTTCTTTGTATTTCAAATCTTTGACTTGAAGACTTGAATATTGCAATTCTCTAGTCTGCTCTTAGGTCTCTGTACAATATATATATTTCTTTAAATATATTTTATTGATTTTTTACAGAGAGGAAGGAAGAGAGATAGAAAGTCAGAAACATCGATGAGAGAGAGACATCGATCAGCTGCCTCCTGCACACCCCACTGTGGAGATGTGCCCGCAAGCAAGGTACATGCCCTCAACCGGAATCAAACCTGGGACCTTTCAGTCTGCAAGCCAACGCTCTATCCACTGAGCCAAACCAGTCTCAGCTGTATAATATTTTTTTATTTCGGTCTGTGTATGTTTAATTTCTAGTTGGTTCTTTTTCATCTTCTGTTGGGTCTCACTAAATTTATGCATCTTTTCTAGGAAATTCTTAAAAAAACTTATAATCGTGGTTTTGTACTCTATCCAGTCATTTATTTTCCTCCATTTCTTTTGTTTGTGATCTGTTCCTATGCCGGGAGAACTTCTGTGCTGAAATCAGACTTATGATGCAAGACTTGCAAAACTGCAAAAGCCTCTCTGTTGAGCTTGGATGGGGTGGAGTCTCAAGGCTTAGCAGACCACCTTGGCTTTCAGTCAGCCCCGCCCTATGCAGCCACTGGGTCTCAAGTGTCTCGTGGTAATTGCTGCCACTGTCCCTGTGTGCACATATGCACGTGCCTCTAGACCTTTGCCTTTCTGGTTCCCTTGTACTCCGGGACCTGTATGAGTCTGGGTCTCCAGGATCTCGCCCAAAACTAGGGTTCAGTGCAGTTAGAATTGGAGCAGTTGGGAGGGTCTGTCTCCTACCCACTAGAGAAAGCCAGCAGCACAATCAGCAGTCCTTCTTCTGCGCACAGCCCCCAGACCTCTGCCCTTTTATGGCTCCCTAAATTTCTGTGCACTCCTCCCTTTTCACAGTTCAGATTCCCCCCTATGAGTCTCCTCAGGAACTGGGGTTCAGTGCCATAGAATAAGCGGTTCACTGCAATTGGGAGTCTTCGTCTCCCTCCCGCCAGAGGAAGCCAGCCAAGCACTTTGCCTCCCACTCTCCACATGTGCGTGTCCATATCTCAGCTTTTGGCAGCTACTCTGAGTCTCCATGAACCCCTCTCTTTCCTTCTAGTTGTAGAATTTGCACTCAGCAAACTTTCCTATGGTTCTGAATGATGTCCATTTTGTCCTTTAGTTGTAGTGGGTTTTTTTATCATTAATTTTTTATACATATCTCCCCATTGCCCTCCTTCCCTCCCAGGCATGCCCCAAACCCCCAGTGTCTATGTTCATTGGTTATGCTTATATGCATGCATGCAAGTCATTTGATTGATCTCTTATCTAACTCACCTAACTTTAATCTTCCTGCTGTAATTTCACAGTCTGTTTGAAGCTATACTGCCTCTGTATCTATCCTTTTGTTCATCAGGTTATAATGTTCTTTATTATCCACAAATTAGTGAGATCATGTGATGCTTCTCCTTCATTGACTGGCTTATTTCACTAAGCATAAGGCTCTCCAGTTACAACCAGGTTGCTGCAAATGGTAAGAATTCCTTTTTAATGGAAGCATAGAATTCCATTGTGTAGATGTACCACTGTTTTCTGATCCACTCAACTGCTGATGCGCACCTAGGCTGTTTCCAAATTGTAGCTATTGTAAATTGTGCTGCTATGAACATAGGGGTGCATAAATCCTTTCTGATTGGTGTTTGTGATTTCTTAGGATAAATTCCTAAGAGTGGGATTACAGGGTCAAATGGGAGATCCATTTTTAGTTTTTGAGGAAACTCCATACTGTTCTCCACAGTGGCTGCACCAGTCTGCATTCCCACCAACAGTGCACAAGGGTTCCTTTTGCTCCGCATCCTCACCAACACTTGTCTTTGGTGATTTGTTGATGATTGCTATTCTGACAGGTGTGAGATGGTATCGCATTGTTGTTTTGATTTGCATCACTCGGATAATTAGTGACTTTGAACATGTTTTCATTTGTCTCTTGGCCTTCCTTCTGTTGTCTTTCGAACAAGTTCTATTTAGGTCCAATGCCCATTTTTTATTGGATCGTTTATCTTCCTTTTATTAAATTGTATAAGCTGACTGTAGATTTTGAAGATTAAACCTTTATCAGTGATAACATTTGCAAATATGTTCTCCCATACAGTGGTCTTTCTAGCTGTTTTGTTGATGGTTTCTTTTGCTGTGCAAAAGCTTTTTATTTGGATGTAGTCCCATTTGTTTATTTTTTCTTTAGCTTCCATTGCCTTTGGAGCAGTATCAGTGAAGAAGTTCTTTTGACATATATCTGAGATTGTGCTGCCTGTGGATCCCTCTAGTATTTTTATGGTTTCCTGTCTTATGTTTAAACCCTGTATCCATTTTGAGTTTATTTTTATATTTGGTGTAAGTTGGTGGTCCAGTTTCATTTTTTTGCATGTATCTGTCCAATTTTCCCAACACCATTTATTGAAGAAGCTATCTTGGCTCCATAGAAGGTTCATGCCTCCTTTGTCAAATATTAGTTGAGCATAGTGGTTTGGGTGGATATCTGGGCTCTCTATTCTATTCCATTGGTCTATATGTTTGTTCTTGTGCCAGTACCAGGCTGTTTTGAGAACAGTTGCTTTGTAATATAGCTTGAAATCTGGTATTGAGATCCCACCTACTTTATTCTTCTTTCTCAGAATTGCTGTGGCTATTCGTGGTCTTTTTTTGTTCCAGATGGATCTATGAAGAATTCTTTCTAGGTCTGTGAAATATGCCGTTGGTATATTAATGGGTAGTACATTGAATCTGTAGATTGCTTTGGGTAGTATGGATTTTTTAATGATGTTGATTCTCCTAATCCATGAGCATGGTATGCTCTTCCATCCAGTAACATCTTCCTCTATCTCTTTTTTCAGTGTCCTGTAGTTTTCTGCATATAGGTCTTTTACCTCTTTAGTAAGGTTTATTCCCAGGTATCTTAATTTTTTGATGCGATGGTAAATGGGATTGCTTTTTTAGTTTCTCTGTCTGTAAATTCACTATTACTGTATAGAAATGCCACAGACTTCTTAGCATTAATTTTGTATCCTGCTACAATGCCGAATTCATTAATTAAGTCAATTAGTTTTGGAACGGAGTCCTTTGGGTTTTTTATGTACAATATCATGTCATCTGCAAATAAAGACAGCTTTACTTCTTCTTTTCCAATTTGGATGCCTTTTATTTCTTCTTATTGTCTCATTGCAATGGCTAATACATCCAGTACTATGTCGAACAGGAGTGGTGAGAGTGGGCATCCCTGTCTTGTTCCTGTTATTAGGGGAAATGATTTTAGATTTTGCCCACTAAGTATGATGTTAGCTGTGAGTTTATCATATATAGCTTTTATGATGTTGAGGTATGCTCCTTCTATTCCTACTTTGCTGACAGTTTTTATCAAGAAAGGATGTTGGATTTTGTCAAATGCTTTTTCTGCATCAATTGATATGACTATGTGATTTTTATCTCTCCATTTGTTTATGTGATGTATCACATTTATTAATTTGCTGATATTGTACCATACCTGCATTCCTGGGATGAATCCTGCTTGGTCATGGTGTATGATCTTTCTGATGTACTGCTGGATCCGATTTGCTAGAATTTTGTTGAGGATTTTGGCATCCATGTTCATGAGAGATATTGGCCTATAATTCTCTTTCATTGTGTTATCTTTATCTGGTTTTGGTATTAGGGTTATGCTGGCTTCATAGAAGGTGTTTGGAAGTGTTCCCTCTTCTTGAATGTTTTTGAATAGTCTGAGGAGGATAGGTTTTAATTCTTCCTTGAACGTTTGGTAAAACTCCTGTGTAGCCATCTGGGCCTGGGCCTTTATTTGCTGGAAGCTTTTTGATTACTGCTTCAATTTCTTCCATAGTTATTGTACTATTGAGATGTTTGGATTTCTCTTCATTAAATTTTGGAAGGTTATCTTTTTCTAGGAAAATGTCCATTTCTTGCAAGTTGTCCAATTTGTTGGAATAGAGTTGTTCATAGTATTTTTTAACAATCCTTTGTATTTCCACAGGGTCTGTTGTTATATTTCATTTCTGATTTTGTTTATTTGGGTCTTCTCTCTTTGCCTATTGGTGAGCCTGGCTAAAGGTCCATCAATCTTGTTTATCCTTTCAAAGAACCAGCTCTTTGTTTTGTTGATCTTTTGAATTGTTTCTTTGGTCTCCAAGTTGTTTATCTCCGCTCTGATCATCACTATTTCCTTCCTTCTGAGTACACTGGGCTTTTATTGTTGCTCTCGTTCTAGCTCTTTGAGTTGTAGATTTAGGTAATTTATTACCATTGTTTCCTGTTTTTTGCAGTAGGCTTGTAGGGCTATGAACTTCCCTCTCAAGACTGCTTTCA
>JAAGEH010000011.1:10827234-10985018 GCA_011751065.1 Lasiurus cinereus
CCTTTCTGTCTTATGTGGGCTGTTTCTTTTTCTGCCCATGGTCTTTCTTCTCCGGGTGTCTGGTTATGTAGTTCTCTCTCCTACGTTGATTGAAAGGCACAAACTACAACACGAACAGGTACAGCACACAAGGCACTGAGTAGGAATGTATTCAAGATGTTAATAATCAGAAATAAAGTGACCACCAATGAAGGACAAATTAGGGGTAAATAGAGAAAGAAGAAGAGGAAAATGAGGAAGAAAGAAAAGAAAGAAGTGCCAAAATCAAATTGGGAGAGTGAGGAAAAAAAGATAAGTAAATGAACAATAAAATAAAATAAAATAAAATAAGAAAATACAGAGAAGAAGGAAAAGGAAAGAGGAAGAGAAAAAAGTCAGAGAGGAAAAAAAGTGTATAAAAGAGAAAAGAGGAACAAAATATAGATGTCAGGAGACAACTCCAATAGAACAGTCACTAATCCCAATAAAGGCCAGCAACCAGTACCTAGAGATTAAGGCAAATTGCAAATAGCAACTGGTATCGAGGGAGGTGAGGGAAAAGAGAGGTAGAAAACAAAGCAAGCAAAAATCAAAATAAAACAAGTAGAATAAACTAAAACAATCTCACAAAAAATTTTAAAAAATCGATATAATCACTTTTCAGGCAAATAGCAACAAAAGGATGTAGAGAAAAAACAACTTTTTGGCTAGTGAAGACAAGAAGAGAGAGGTTTATGTGGACTTGTAGTAGGGGATTTGAAATTAGATATATAAATGGGTTGAAATTTTAACCAGATAAAGAGAAAAATAGGGAGAATCTAAAGTTGGAAAAGGGAAAGAGAAACAAGACAACAAAATGGGGAAAGTTAGGAGGAAAGTGTTGGCATAAAGGTAGAGTTGAGTTGGAGTAAAATTATGCTAAAGGAAAGATGAAAATAGAATGTAGAACTCTAATCCCGAAATAAAATAAAGAGAAAACAAAATGACACTTGTTTTTTTTTCCCCCCAAACGGTTAAATACTAGTAATAATTAATAATACTATTTTAAAACAAAAATGTAATAATTATAAAGGTAAAATCAATTGGGGCAGAAAGAAGAAAAATATTCTTTTAACTAAAATATGTGAAAATGAAATATTAAAAATTAAAAAAAAGAAAAAAGGAAAAATTAAAAAAAACAAGAAAAATAGATTGGTCCTTCACTTCCACTATTTTCTGCTTGGCACTCCTGTTTCCCAGTAGGGAAGGTTTTGCATTTCCCTGTGTTCCCCTCTTGGTGTTTTAATCTCTTTATTCTTTTGTGGTTATGCGAGAGTCAATTTGTGTGTCATCCACTGGGTGGCAGTGTTTCAGAATTGGATCCTGCTACTCTGTGGTTCTGAAAGCCAGTTTGTGGGGGTTTTGCAGCCGGGACACTGTAATAACTCCCAGGCTGTCCCTCTGCCCCAGAAAAAAATAAAAAACAAAAAACAAAAACAAAAAACGAGTTGTTTTCCAGAGCTCTCCTCTGTCAACAGCTCAGAGGGTTTGCCTTCACACTCAGGGATCATGCCCTGACCACCTCTGCGGACTTCTCCAGAGGCAGCTTTCCCACAGCCTGGCTCCCACACTGTGCGCGTCTTTGTTGTGCGGGGGGGGGGGGGGGGTAGGAGACCTCACCCTGACCCAGGCGAAATCTGACCCTTCCGCATGCCGCGTGGATCTCCGAATCTGCTGCCTGTGCGTCCATGCCGCCTGGGAAGCTGTGCTCTGGGTCCCTGGCTGCTCTGTGGGTGCCTCCGTCAGCTGCAGCTTTCAGACTTCGGCAGACATCCACCTCCCCCTTAACTCAGGCGCAATCTGACCTTTCCGTGTGCTCTGTGGATCTCTGATTCCGCCACGTGTCTGCGCCAATTAGAGAGCAGAGTTCTGGGTCCCTGGGTCCCTGGCTGCTCAATGGGTGCCCAGCTGAAGGCTTCAGATGGCCGCAGACATCCACCTCCCACTGCAAGATGGCTCGGGCTCCGCGTTCGCGCTGGTGGTTCTGGCCGACAAAAACCCGTGGCAGTGGGGCTGCCTGGCCGGGAGAGCCCCTTCCAGCAGTTCTCCGCCTTCTCCTGGAGGATAACTGACTCGTAGCTTGCCAACAAACACTCCCAATGCGACTCTCAGCCGCTCTCTCTCCTTCTGCCCAGGGACAAAGCTCCAGATGCATCTGTCTACTCCGCCGCCATTCATTTACTTCCTTTTCTGATGATACATGGTTTTCTTTCATATGTGGGCTGTTTTCTTTCATATATGTTCTCTCTTCTCTGAGTGTCTGGTTATGTAGTTTCTCTCTCCTGTGTTGATTTAAAGATACAAAATACAATACAACTACGCACAATGCACAAGGCACTGAACAGAAATGTATTCACGATATTAACAGACTCAAATAAAATGACCACCAGAGAGAGACAAATCAGGGGATAGAAGAGAAAGAAGAAGAGAGAACAGAAGAAAAAAAAATAAAGAAAGGAGTACCAAAATGAAATTGAGAGAAGGGAGAAAAAAGAAAAAAATGTAAGAGAGAAAAGAAATAGAATAAGAAAGAGAAGGGGAACAAATTTTATATATATGAGGAGAAAACTCCAATGGAACAGCCACTCATCCCATCAAATGCCATGAACAAGTACCTGGAGATTAATACAAACTACAAACAACCATTAATATCAAGCAAGGCATGGGGAAACAGAAGTAAAAAACAAATAAAAACAAAGCACACACAAAAACAAAACAAAACAAAAAGAATAAGCAAAACAATCTCACAAAAATTTATAAGAATGGATATAATCAATATTCAAGCAAACACCAACAAAAGACATAAAGAAAAGCAATTTTTTGGATAGTGAAGACAGAGAAGAGAGGAGTGTATGGACTTGGAGCAGGGGATTGAAAATTAGGTATAAAAGTAGGGTGAAATTTTAACAGAGGGTAAAAGAAAGAAGAAGGAAAATCTAAAGTAGGAAAAAGGTAAGAGAAATAGGACATCAAAAGGCACAAGTTAGGAAGAGAGTGATGGCATATAGGTAGAGTTGAGACAGAATAAAATTATGCTATAGAAAAGATGAAAATAGAATGTAGAACTCTAATCCCAAAGTAAAATAAAGAGTAATAAAATGACACTTTTTTCCCCATAAAGGTAAAATAGTAGTAGTAATAATACTAATTGGAAATAAAAATTTAATAATTAAAAATGGAAAATCAAGTGAGAAAAAAATTAGTTTCTTAAGTAAAAGATGAAAAAATAAAAAGTAAAAAAATTAAAAAGTTAAAAAACAAAATAATAGAATGTGCAGTAGTGAAGGTCATTCACTTCCTCTATTGTTCTGTTTGGCTCGGTTGTTACCCAGTCGGGACAGTATTGCAGTTCCCTGTGTTCCACTGGTTCTCAGTGTTGTAAACAAGTGTTGGTTTTTAAGCAGGTGGTATGTCTTAATCTCTTTATTCTTCTATTTGTGATTATACAAGAGTCAATTTTTGAGTCATCCCCTGAGTGGCAATGTTTCTGGATTGACCTCTGAGACTATAAGTCCTCTTTAACCTGTGCTTAGATCCTGCTTTCCCTTTGTCACTCAATACCGGTTTATGGGAGTGGGCTTCCCCAGAGCTGGTTCTTTGATGGTCACTTCCTGCTCCGATCCCCAGGTTCCAGAAAACAGCTTTCCCCTGCAGTCTCCCAGGGTGTCCCCAACTGGGTGATCCTATATATTGGCTTAGGAATGAGAAGCCAGGATCTGAAGAGGAAAGAGTGCAAGTGTGTGCAGTCCCTCTTGCCCACTCTTGTCCAAACAGCTGGCACACTTCAATAACTCCCAGGCTGTCCCTCTGCATCCAGATCAAAATGGGTTGCTTTCTAGAGATCCCTTCTGTTAGCAGCTCTGAGGGACCCCTTCCACATTCATGGATCACTCCAGGCCCCACAGCCACAGATTTCTCTAGGTGTATTGTACCCCCAGTTCTCCAGCTCCCACAATGCATGCATTTTTCTGTCTTGAGGGACCAGAGACCTCACCTTATTCCAGGCGAAATCTGACCTTTCTGTGTGGAGTATAGAGTTCCTCTGAATCTAAGTATTTGTGCCAATTGGGGACCAGTGTTTTGGGGCTCGCAACTGTTCTGTGGGTGCCACAACTGTAGATTTTCAGCCTTCTCTAAACACCTACTTTCCCATTCAAGATGGTGCAGTCTCCACATCTGAGCTGGTGGCTCTCTGAGACAAACCCAGCAGCAGTGAGAGCTGCCCAGTGAGGGGATCTCAGTCCAGCAGTCCCCCATCTTCTTCTGGATTACAGCTGTCCCTTAACTCGCCAACAACCACTCCCAGTGCGACCCTCAGATGGTCAAGGACAAGGCTCGGGACAAGTCCATCTATTCCATGACCATTTTTTTCCCCTCCAGTCTTTGAAAATATTATGTTTCTCTGAATATCGGTTTTGCAAAACTATACATGTTGATTTGGTTCTTACTATCCCTTACTACCCAGGTGACTGTGACTCATAACCAGCACTGCTTATTCTGTAATAGGACCTTCATGGCTCCAGATTTCCCAGATTGGGAGCCCCGGGGCCTAATTCTATCCACACTGTCTGGAGGTCACAGTGGTTCCACAAACTCCTGTGAGAGGAGCAGTGAGGCAGTCCTGCTTTGAACAACCTTCACGACAGCAATATCAGCTATGGAGTTTGTTGTAGAACCTGAGAGGGTGGCCCTTGACCACATGGGATGACCAGAATCAATTGAGTGTCCTGAATCATGCAGATAGTACATTAACTGGTAAAAATTGAGTGGCGACCTCACTATACTCACTGGATGGGGGGCTTGGGGACAAGTGACTCATGCAGATGATATGATGGACTAGGAAAGGCTGTCTTATGTCATGAGGACCCGTGCTTTGACATGGACATTTTCCCTTTTAGGTGGGTCTGCCAGTGCCAAATGCATACCATTCATTTTTATCTTCTTCCACCTCAGCTTCGAGGATGCAGTGTTCTGAAAAGTAAGTTATCCGTCTTTCCAGGCTAGAAGAAGAAGAATCATGTATGAGAATAGGACCTGTCCCAATTATGCCCCAATTAATTGATTATCTGTCTAGAATTAGTGGGACAAACACAGGTAACCTGGTACTTCAATGTCTAGAATGTTGAGCCAAACCAGAACAGATGACACACAAGACAGAATGAGTATACAATCACACAGGGTTTCTTTATTCCTAGTGGGTCCTAGGCTCCAGCAAAGGCCATCCGGCAATACACATTGAAGGACGGATGACAAAAACAGAGACAGGCAGGCAGCCGCAGTTGGTTCAGTCTCACACAGCAGAGCAGTCAGGGGCTTGTCTCACGGAGCGACATAGAGTCCTTTTCTCATAGAGCAGGAGACATCAACTGAAGAAGGGTCCCAGGCTTATATAGACTATAGTAAACAACTTGTGTCCTTATCAGTGTGGGCCAGATGGTGTGTCTTATGCTAGGAGCAGGACATTTACACTTTAAGGGCTCAAGGCTTTTACATCAAGATAGTGGGGTGTTCATTAATTTTGGACGTTTCAGAGTATTGGGGTTTCCACACAGCAAACATTTCACACAATAATTATTTCATACATTAGAGGGGTTTCCTTATGACCTAACATTATTATTACTGAACCCATGGTCACACAGTTGAAGGCAACAAGGATAACTTCTCAGTTACATGGATTTTCCATGTTAGAAAAAGACCCAGGGTAGCTGAATCTGTTGGGAACAAGAGAATTTCCCCTCCATTTTCCAGCTACCAACTCATGGGATATTTTCCAAGTGGATGATTTTTTGCATTTGGTCAACTTATTTTTGTTGTGTTTGTGTTTGATATGCTGGCATCCTGGAAGAATTGCTACTGACACCAAGAATCCAATCAACGTGTTTGGTTTTGCAAAACCAATATTCAGAAAACCATAATATTTTCAGGGCTGAACAAAACTTTAAGATCAATTAATCATACCCCTCATTTTATAGATCAAAAGCAGTGATTGCAAGAGGTCACAAACTGATTAAGTAGAACCTGAGAGTAGAACCCAGGTGACTATGACTCATAATTAGTATTACTTATTCTGTAATTTCACAGTTTGGATTCCCACAGAGTGGCCTAGGGCTAATTTCTTTGTGTGTGTGTGTGTGTGTGTGTGTGTGTGTGTGTGTGTGTGTTTCTTGGAAGGAATTTACAGACTATTTCTGGAGGTACTTATTGTCAAATTTGACAGAATAATAATCAAAGAAACATGTAATGATTTTCTTACATAACATCAAGGTCAGTCATGAGGTCCATTGTCTTACCCTCATTCGCTCTTGGAAAGCAAACATCAGGCAAGTTCTGTATTGATTTTCTTGAACTGAGTACCCTTCGTCTCCCTCCCTTTTTCCTTCCCTCTTCCTTCTCCTCCTTTCTCCCCTCCCTGCCACCTTGCCCTCCCTTACTCACCCTTCCTTCATCTGTAGTCTGATTCTCTCAGTTCTTGTGGAGCAGCATCCAGCCCAGGCTTTTGTGCATGTCAGCACACTTTTCCTTGCTTATTCTGTTTTCACCACTCCCACCCCCATGCTTTTGTTTTCCAAATTATGATCCTATCAAAATTAATGAACTCATTTATTTTCTTTATATCAAATGCACACAGAAATTTTTATATTTCTAAATGGACCAACAGTGATTGTGTGGCCACATCTGAGTCATCTGAGAGCTGTCAGAGCCTCTCTTTATAACCTTGGGAATACTTTTGAGGGCTCAACTGTGTAAATGTGACAAGACAGCTGTCCTTGAGCTATGTTTGTCTGGTCCCTTGGGGCTGTATGCAGGCCAGGGGCAAGGTTATGCCATGTGATCAGCATTCTAGGAGGCTGCTAAGGAAAAGCCTAAGAGACATCACTTCACTGGCACAGCAGGTGTCCTGCTATGAGTTGTAACATAACCAGTGAGCAATAGCTCATGAAATGACCTTCTTTTCCATTTATTACAGGGTAAACATTTCTTGGAAATCCATATGATTCACTGAGTTCTAAATCAAGACTCCATCTACCCAGGCCTTCAAAGTCTCTTACTCCAATTTTGACTTTTATAGACTTTGACACTAAACCCGTCATTTCTCCGGTTCATTTGTCAGTGTAGAAAATGGTCCTCTGTGATCCATCTCCAGCATGGCTGGCTTTTGATGAAATTTTCTGAATTTCCCCAGGACAAACAGAATGTAGGGAGGAGGGAAGAGAATATAGGAACAAAGAACTGTATACATGGGCAGGCATCATTGTGGAAACCCCTGAGGCACTTGCCTCAACTAGTCAGGTGGAGGTGGAGGCAATTAGAGAAGGCCTCAGCCCAATTTTTTAAAATGGTCCAATGGGCCCTGACCAGTTTGGCTCAGTGGATAAAGTGTCAGCCTGAGGACTGAAGGGCCCCAGGTTTGATTCTGGTCAGGGGCATGTACCTGGGTTGTGGGCACATCCCCCAGTAGGAGATGTGCAGGAGGCAGCTGATTAATATTTCTCCTTCATTGATGTTTCTGACTCTATATCCTTCTCCCTTACTATCTGTAAAAAATATATATTAAATAGAATATATTAAAATGGCCCAATGGGAGGCAGCAAGACCTAGGTGACATAGGAGGAAACAGGTGACCCTTTGCTCAACCAATGAGGAATCAGAGGAGGGACTGAAGAAGTGGGCTGTGTTTGCTGCACCAGGTGTGCTTGTACAACTGGGCAGACACCCCCTCTCAAGAGTGTATTAAAAGTCTTGTTTTTGAAAACGAAGATGGCGGCATAGGTGAACACCTAAATTGCTGCCTCACACAACAATTTCAAAACTACAACTAGGGAGACCGTGCCATCTTGCAGAGAAAGGTGGATGTCTGCAGCGGTCTGAAACCTGCGGCTGGGGCACCCATCGAGTAGCCGGGGACGCGGGGACCCAGAACTCCGCTCTCCAATCGGCACAGACACGCGGCAGAATCAGAGATCCACACAGCACATGGAAAGGTCAGATTTCGCCTGGGATAAGAGTGAGGTGGATGTCTGCGGAGGTCTGAAAACTGTCGCTGGTGGAGGCACCCACAGAGCAGCCAGGGACCCAGAGCACGGCTTCCCAGGTGGCACGAACGCGCAGGCGGTGGATTCGGAGATCCACGCGGCGCGTGGAAGGGTCAGATTTCGCCTGGGTCAGGGTGAGGTCTCCTACACCCGCACAACAAAGACGAGCACACTGTGGGAGCCGGGCTGCGGGAAAGCTGCCTCTGGAGAGGTCCGCGGAGGTGGGCAGGGTGTGATCCCTAAGTGTGGAGGCAAACTCTCCGATCTGTTGACAGAGGAGAGCTCTGGAAAATGACTCGTTTTTTTTCTGGGGCAGATGGACAGCCTGGCAGTTATTACAGTGTCCCGGCTGCAAAACCCCCACAAACTGGCTTTGAGAACCACAGAGTAGCAGGATCTGAGCACAGCCTAGAGAAGTCCTGTGCTTTGTCTCAGATATCAGTTCTGAAACACTGCTACCCAGTGGATGACGTACAAATTGACTATCGCATAACCACAAAAGAATAAAGAGAATAAAACACCAACAGGGAAACACAGGGAACTGCAATACCTTCCCTACTGGGAAACAGGAGTGCCAAGCAGAATAATAGTGGAAGTGAATGACCATTCTATTTTTTTTTCTTTTTCCTTTTTTCTTTAAAAAAAATTTTTTTTTATTTTTCATTTTTACATATTTTAATTAAAAGACTTTTTTTTTCTGACTCAATTGATTTTACCTTTTTAATTATTACAATTTTGTTTTAAGCTAGTATTATTAATTACTACTAGTACTTTACCTTTCTGGAAAAAAACAAGTGTCATTTTGTTTTCTCTTTATTTTACTTCAGGATTAGAGTTCTACATTCTATTTTCATCTTTCCTTTAGCATAATTTTACTCCAACTCAACTCTACCTTTATGCCAACACTTTCCTCTTAACTTTCCCCATTTTGTTGTCTTGTTTCTCTTTCCCTTTTCCAACTTTAGATTCTCCCTATTCTTTCTCTTTACCTGGTTAAAATTCCACCCCATTTATATATATATAATTTCAAATCCCCTACTACAAGTCCATACAAACCTCTCTCTTATTTTTTTCACTAGTCAAAAAGTTGTTTTTTCTCTATGTTCTTTTGTTGCTATTTGCCTGAAAAGTGATTATATCGATTTTTTGAATTTTTTTTGTGAGACTGTTTTAGTTTATTCTACTTGTTTTATTTTGCTTTTTGCTTGCTTTGTTTTTTACCTCTCTTTTCCCTCTCCTCCCTTGATACCAGTTGCTATTTGCAGTTTGTATTAATCCCTAGATACTGGTTGCTGGCCTTTATTGGGATTAGTGACTGTTCTATTGGAGTTGTCTCCTGACATCTATATTTTGTTCCCCTTTTCTCTCTTATGCACTTTCTTTTCTCTCTGACTTTTTTCTCTTCCTCTTTTCTTCTCCTTCTTCTCCCTTTTATTTTCTTATTTTATTTTATTTTTTTTGTTCATTTATTTATTTTTTTTCTCACTCTCCCAATCTGATTTTGGCATTCCTTTCTTTTCTTTTTCCCTCATTTTCTTCTTCTTCTTTCTCTATTTACCCCTAATTTGTCTTTCATTGGTGGTCACCTTATTTGTGATTATTAACATCTTGAATACATTTCTACTCAGTGCCTTGTGTGCTATATCTGGTCTTGTTGTAGTTTGTGCCTTTCAATCAACGTAGGAGAGAGAACTACATAACCAGACACCCGGAGAAGAAAGACCATGGGCAGAAAAAGAAACAGCCCACATAAGACAGAAAGGTAGGTTTCACCAGGAAAGGAAGTAAACGAAATAGAACCAGAAATAAGCCTACCAGAGAAAAAGTTCAGAGAAATGATCATAATGTGGTTGAAAAGAATGGAAGACAAAATCGACAATCTGAGTAAGAGCCAAGAGGAAATGAAGAAGACCCAAGAGGAAATGAAGAAGACCCAAGAGGAGATGAAGCAGCAGCAAAAAGAAATGCAGAAGAAACTAGAGGAGGTGCAGAATAAACATGAAGAAATAAAAAATGACATCACTGCTATAAAGAACTCAAAGAAAGCATCAAAAGTAGATTAGAAGAAGCAGAGGACCGCATCAGTGAGCTAGAAGACACGGTAGGAAAAAATACCCAAGTACAGCAGCTTCTAGAAAAAAAAGTTAAAAAGCAAGAGGAGAGCCTAAGGGAACTTTGGGATAACATGAAACAAAATGACATCCGCATAATTGGGGTTCCAGAAAGAGTGGAAACTGAACAAGGATTAGAGAACGTGTTTGAAGAAATAATGACAGAAAATTTCCCCAATATAGGAAAAAAACCCCACACAAATCCAAGAAACTCACAGAGCCCCAAGCAAAATGAACCCCAACAAACCAACACCAAGGCACATTATAATTAAATTGGCAAACACCGATGACAAAGTAAGAATCTTAAAAGCAGCCAGAGAGAAACAGAAAGTTACCTACAAAGAACCCCCATAAGACTAGCTACTGACTTCTCAACAGAAACTCATCAAGCCAGAGGGGAATGGAATAAAATATACAAAGTCATGCAAAGGAAGGGTCTGAATCCAAGAATACTGTACCCTGCAAGACTCTCAATCAAAATTGAAGGTGAAATCAAAAGCTTCACAGACAAAAAAGGACTAAGGGAATATATTACCACCAAACCAGCAATGCAAGAAATGTTAAAGGGTCTGCTGTAATAAAAAGAAAGAGGAAGCTAAGAAGGAACTCGGGGGTAAGGACTAAAAATGGCAACAGATAAGTACTTATCAATAATAACTTTAAATGTAAACAGATTAAATGCTCCAATAAAAAGACATAGGGTAACTGATTGGATAAGAAAACATGATCCATATATCTGCTGTCTGCAAGAAACCCACCTCAGGAAAAGAGATGCACACAGATTGAGAGTAAAGGGATGGAAGATGGTATTTCAGGCAAATGGAAATGAAAGAAAAGCTGGGGTTGCAATACTTATATCTGACACATTAGATCTCAAAGTGAAGGACATAATAAGAGATAAAGAAGGACACTTCATAAAACTAAAGGGAACAATCTAACAAGAAGAAATACCTCTGGTAAACATATATGCACCCAATATAGACACACCTAAGTACATAAAAAAACTCTTGGAGGATATTAAGGGAGAGATTGACAGCAATACAATCATAGTAGGAGACTTTAATACTCCACTGTCACCACTGGACAAATCCTTCAATCAAAATATCAACAAAGAAACATCAATCCTAAATGACTTACTAGACCAGATGAAATTAATTGACATCTTTAGAACATTTCACCCCAAAGCCACAGAATATACATTGTTCTCAAGTGCACATGGGTCATTTTCAAAGATAGATCATATGTTGGATCATAAAAAAAGTCTCTTCAAATTCAAGAAGATAGAAATCATATCAAGCATTTTCTCAGACCACAGTGGCATAAAACTGGAAATCAACTATAATAAAAACAATAGAAAGAAGTCAAACACATGGAGACTAAACAGCATGCTATTAAACAATGACTGGGTAACCAGATAGGTCAAGGAAGAAATAAAAAACATCATGGCAACAAATAACAATGACAACACAACAATACAAAATTTATGGGACACAGTGAAAGCAGTCTTGAGAGGGAAGTTCATAGCCCTACAAGCCTACTGCAAAAAACAGGAAACAATGGTAATAAATTACCTAAATCTACAACTCAAAGAGCTAGAACGAGAGCAACAATAAAAGCCCAGTGTACTCAGAAGGAAGGAAATAGTGATGATCAGAGCGGAGATAAACAACTTGGAGACCAAAGAAACAATTCAAAAGATCAACAAAACAAAGAGCTGGTTCTTTGAAAGGATAAACAAGATTGATGGACCCCTAGCCAGGCTCACCAAGAAGCAAAGAGAGAAGACCCAAATAAACAAAATCAGAAATGAAAGAGGAGAAATAACAACACACCCTGTGGAAATACAAAGGATTGTTAAAAAATACTATGAACAACTCTATTCCAACAAATTAGACAACCTGCAAGAAATGGACATTTTCCTAGAAAAATATAACCTCCCAAAACTCAATGAGGAGGAAACCAAACATCTCAATAGTCCAATAACTATGGAAGAAATTGAAGCAGTAATCAAAAACCTTCCAGCAAATAAAAGCCCAGGCCCAGATGGCTACACAGGAGAGTTTTACCAAACATTCAAGGAAGAATTAAAACCTATCCTCCTCAGACTATTCAAAAACATTCAAGAAGAAGGAACACTTACAAACACCTTCTATGAAGCCAGCATCACCCTAATACCAAAACCAGATAAAGACAACACAATGAAAGAGAATTATAGGCCAGTATCTCTCATGAACATAGATGTCAAAATCCTCAACAAAATTCTAGCAAACCGGATCCAGCAGTATATCAGAAAGATCATACACCATGACCAAGCAGGATTCATCCCAGAAATGCAGGGATGGTACAATATCCACAAATCAATAAATGTGATACATCACATAAACAAATTGAGAGATAAAAATCACATAGTCATATCAATTGATGCAGAAAAAGCATTTGACAAAATCCAATACCCTTTCTTGATAAAAACTCTCTGCAAAGTGGGAATAGAAGGATCATACCTCAACATCATAAAAGCTATATATGATAAACCCACACCTAACATCATACTCAATGGGAAAAAACTAAAACCATTTCCCTTAAGAACAGGAACAAGACAGGGATGCCCACTCTCACCTCTCCTGTTCGACATAGTACTGGAAGTATTAGCCATTGCAATTAGACAAGAAGAAGAAATAAAAGGCATCCAAATTGGAAAAGAAGAAGTAAAGCTGTCCTTATTTGCAGATGACATGATATTGTACATAAAAATCCCAAGGACTCCATTCCAAAACTAATTGACTTAATTAATGAATTCGGCAATGTAGCAGGATACAAAATTAATGCTAATAAGTCTGTGGCATTTCTATACACTAATAGTTAAATTATAGAAAGAGAAATTAAAAAAGCAATCCCATTTACCATCACACCAAAAAAATTAAGATACCTAGGAATAAACCTAACCAAAGAGGTAAAAGACCTTTATGCAGAAAACTACAGGACACTGAAAAAAGAGTTAGAGGAAGATGTTAACAGATGAAAATTGGACAGATACATGCAAAAAATTGAAACTGGACCACCAACTAACACCAAATACAAAAATAAACTCAAAATGGATACAGGACTTAAACATTAGAAGGGAAACCATAAAAATACTGGAGGAATCCACAGGCAGCACAATCTCAGATATATGCCAAAAGAACTTCTTCACTGATACTGCTCCAAAGGCAATGGAAGCTAAAGAAAAAAATAAACAAATGGTACTACATCGAAATAAAAAGCTTTTGCACAGCAAAAGAAACCATCAACAAAACAACAAGAAAGATCACTGTATGGGAGAACATATTTGCAAATGTTATCACTGATAAAGGTTTAATCTCCAAAATCTACAGACAACTAAGACAACTTAATAAAAGAAAGATGAAGGATCCAATACAAAAATAGGAAACGGACCTAAATAGAAACTTTTCAAAAGACGACAGAAGGAAGGCCAAGAGACACATGAAAACATGTTCAAAGTCATTAATCATCCGAGAGATGCAAATCAAAACGACAATGCGATACCATCTTACACCTGTCAGAATGGCAATCATCAACAAATCAACAAACAACAAGGGTTGGCAAGGATGTGGAGAAAAAGGAACCCTTGTGCACTGTTGGTGGGAATGCAGACTGGTGCAGCCACTGTGGAGAACAGTATGGAGTTTCCTCAAAAAACTAAAAATGGATCTCCCATTTGACCCTGTAATCCCACTCTTAGGAATTTATCCTAAGAAATCACAAACACCAATCAGAAAGGATTTATGCACCCCTATGTTCATAGCAGCACAATTTACAATAGCTACAATTTGGAAACAGCCTAGGTGTCCATCAGCAGATGAGTGGATCAGAAAACAGTGGTACATCTACACAATGGAATTCTATGCTGCCATTAAAAAGAAGGAATTCTTACCATTTGCAGCAACCTGGTTGGAACTGGAGAACCTTATGCTTAGTGAAATAAGCCAGTCAATGAAGGAGAAGCATCACATGATCGCACTCATTGGGGGATAATAAAGAACATTATAAACTGATGAACAAAAGTATAGATACAGAGACAGTAAAGGTTCAAACAGACTGTGAAATTACAGCAGGAAGATTAAAGTTAGGTGAGGTAGATAAGAGATCAATCAAAGGACTTGTATGCATGCATATAAGCATAACCAATGAACATAGACACTGGGGGGTTGAGGTATGCCTTGGAGGGAGAGGGGGCAATGGGGAGATATGTATAAAAATTAATAAAAAAGAAAAAGAAAAAGAAAACTGTGAAAAAAAAAGAAAAGGAAGTAAATGATATGGAGGCAAGAAACCTGCCAGAGAAAGAGTTCAGAGAAATGGTTATAAGGTTGCAAGAAAGAACGAAAGACAAATTCGACAATATGAGTAAGAATCAAGAGGAAATTGTAAAGAATGAATAAGAAATAAAAAATGACAATGCTGCTATAAGGAACTCTATAGAAAGCATCAAAAGTAGACTAGAAGAAGCAGAGGGCTGCATCAGTGTGCTAGAATACAAGGTAGGGAAAAATACCCAAGTATAGAAGCTTCTAGAAAAAAAAATTAAAAAGCAGGAGGAGACCCTAAGGGAACTTTGGGACAACACAAAACAAAACAACATCTGCATGATAGGAGTTGCAGAGGGAGAGGAAACTGAGCAAGGAATACAAAACCTGTTTGAAGAAATAATGACAGAAAACTTCCCTGATATAGGAAAGAAAAAACCCACACAAATCCAAGAAGCTCACAGAATCCCAAGCAATATGAACCCCAAAAGACCGATACCAAGGCACATCATAATTAAATTGGCAAACACCAACAATAAAGTAAGAATCTTAAAAGTGGCCAGAGAGAGATAGAAAGTTACCTACACACTTTCAGACTAGTGACTGATTTCTCAAAAGAAACTCATCAGACAAGACGGAATTTGAGTGAAATATACAAAGTTATGAAAAGAAAGAGTCTGAATCCAAGAATACTGTACCCAACAAGGCTATCAATCAAAATTGAAGGTAAAATCAGGAACGTCACAGACAAAAAAGGGAGTTTATTACCAACAAACCAGCAATGCAAGAAATGCTAAAGTGTCTGCTATAAAAATAAGAAATAGAAAGAGAGAAATAGAAAGTTACCTACAAAAGAATCCCCATCAGACTAGTGACTAATTTCTCAACAGAAATTCATGGCATTTCTATACACTAATAGTGAACTTACAGAAAGAGAGACTAAAGAAGCAATCCCATTTATCATTGCACCAAAATAATTAACATACTTAGGAATAAACTTAACTAAGGAGGTAAAAGACCTATACGCAGAAAACTACAGGACACTGAAAAAAGAGATAGATGAAGACGTAAACAGATGGAAGAGCATACCATGCTCATGGATTGGGAGAATCAACATCGTTAAAATGCCAATAATATCCAAAACAATCTATAGATTCAATGCACTACTCATTAAAATACCAATGGGTTACTTCACTGACCTAGAAAGAACTTTCCAAAGATTCATCTGGAAAAAAAAAAAGACCCCAAATAGCTACAGCAATCCTGAGAAAGAAGAATAAAGTAGGTGGGATCTCAATACCAGATTTCAAGCTGTATTACAAAGCCACTGTTTTCAAAACAGTCTGGTACTGGCACAAGAACAGACATATAGACCAATGGAATAAAATAGAGAATCCAGATATCGGCCCAACCACTATGCTCAATTAATATTTGACAAAGGAACATACAATGGACTCAAGACATCTCTTCAATAAATGGTGTTGGGAAATGGACAGAAACATGCAAAAAAAAAAAAAAGAAACTAGACCACCAACTTACGCCATACACAAAAATAAACTCAGAATGGACACAGGACTTAAACATTAGGTGGGAAACCATAAAAATACTAGAGGACTCCACAGGCAGTAAAATCTCAGACATATGCCAAAGTAACTTCTTCACTGATACTGCTCCAAGGGCAATGGAAGCTAAAGAGAAAATAAACAAATGGGACTACTTCAAAATAAAAAGCTTTTTCACAGCAAAAGAAATCACCAACAAAACAACAAGCAAGCCCATTGTATAGGAGAACATATTTGCAAATGTTATCACTGATAAACGTTTAATCTCCAACATCTACAGGCAACTTATACAACTGAATAAAAGAAAGATAAATGATCCAATACAAAAATAGGCAACGGACCTAAATAGAATCTTTTCAAAAGAAGACAGAAAGAAGGTCAAGGGACACATGAAAACATGCTCAAGGTCACTAATTATCCGAGAGATGAAAATCAAAACGACAGTGCCCTAACATCTCACACCTGTCAGAATAGCTATCATCAACAAATCAACAAATGAAGAGGATGCAGAGAAAAAGGAACCCTCGTGCACTGCTGGTGGTGCATCTACTATGGAGAACAGTATGGAGTTTCCACAAAAAACTAGAAATGGAACTCCCATTTGACCCAGCAATTCCACTCCTAGGAATATATCCTAAGAAACTAGAAACACCAATCAGAAAGGATATATGCACCCCTATGTTCATAGCAGCACAATTTACAGTAGCTAAGATTTGGAAACAGCCTAGGTGCCCAACAGCAGAGGAGTGGATCAGAAAACTATGGTACATCTACACAATGGAATACTATGCTGTCATAAAAAAGAATTCTTACCATTTGCAGCAACCTGGATGGAACTGGAGAACATTATGCTTAGTGAAATAAGCCAGTTAATGAAAAACAAATACCACTGATCTCACTTTTTTATGGATAATAAAGAACATTATAAACTGATAAACAAAAAGATAGATACAGAGGCAGTAAAGCATCAAACAGACTGTCAAGTTACAGTGGTAAGGTTAGGAAGAGTTGCTATAGATAAGAGATCAACTGAAGGACTTGTATGCATGCACTTAAGCATAACCAATGGACACAAGACACTGGGGGGTTAGGGCATGAATGGGAATGGGGTGGGGACGGGGGGCAATGGGAAGATATGTACACATGTAATACATTAATTTAAAAATAATAAATGTAAAAAAATATTTTCAAATGTTGAACAAAATTTCATAATCAGCTAATCACACACCTCATTTTATAGATCAAAAGAAGTGATTGCAGGAGGTCACAAACTAATTAAGGTGAACTTGAGAGTAGTAAGGATAGTAAGAAGCTAGAAAAATTTCTTGGCAAGTGGAATGGGGTAACTGAGACTGACAGCTGAACAAACTGGCTGAGTAATTTACAACAGATACAGAAGGTCATCTCTTAAGAGATAACATCCAGGCCTCAGTTGTATTTCATCTCCAGGCCCAAAAAAGGTAGCAAAACCAGGTAGGTGACACCAGTTGCAATGACTAATGACCCCCTGCCCTGGTATTGACCAATTAATAAAGATCATATCCTGAAAGAGCACACCTGGAAAACTGATGAGTATTCTGCTGAGACCCTCCCTTAAGATTCAAGAGGAAGAGAGAGAGAGAGAGAGAGAGAGAGAGAGAGAGAGAGAGAGAGAGACCCTTAAGAAAAAAAGACCAAGCTCACACTCTCCCTCCTGGGACCCCACCTGCATCATTCCTTCTTCTTCTTCTTCTTCTTTTAATATATTTTATTGATTTTCTACAGAGAGAGAGGAAGGGAGAGGGATAGTTAGAAACATCGATGAGAGAGAGACATCGATCAGCTGCCTCCCGCATGCCCACCACTGGGGATGTGCCCAAAACCAAGGTACATGCCCTTGACCGGAATCGAACCCGGGACCCTTCAGTCCGCAGGCCGACACTCTATCCACTGAGCCACATCAGTTTCGGCGCATCATTCCTTCTTTCTCTTCTTCCCCGACAGGCCTGCATCTCCTAAACTCTAAGGGTCCCTACAAGACTTGCAAACAGGAGAGCAATGGACAGTGGCAGCTGGTCCAGAGCCCTAAACTTGTATCCAAGGCCCCTTTTCTCTGACTTACAAATGAGTTAAAGCAGCCCCACCTAGGCTCTCTCCTGTTGCTTCTTCTATGCTAAGCCCTTTCTTGTTTCAATGTCCCCAGTTTTAATAAATGTACTCTCAAAATCACCTGAACTCATGTTGTGTAATCTGTCCTGCATGTAGTCAAGAATCCACACACTGCCAGCAAGTCCTAGGCAGACCCACTCAGGGTTAGGTCCCCTATCTGATAACACTACCTGTCCTTACTCCATGCCCTAGGTCATGTGGGTCTACAGAGAAGTAGGCGAAGAATAAATGCTTCTCATTCCTTGGGTCTAATCACCAAGTTCAGGAGATGAAGTGTGGTGATGGTTGCATAATAGTTTTAATGTAGCTAATTCCACAAAACTGACACTTAAAAGTAGTTAAGATGGTAAATTTTATGTTATATGTATTTTACCACAATTAAAAATTAAAGAATGGGGAGGTTAAAAATGGCAGGAGAGTAAGAGGAAGCTATACTAACACTCTTCCACAACCACATTGGAAATATAACTAAAATATAGAAAAACCACCTTGAAAAATGAACTGAAGAGTACCTGGAAAGAACCCTGATAACCAAAGATGTAAAGTGGAGACTGCATAGAAACTGTAGAAAGTGAGATGTGAAAGGAATGGTTGGGCTCACACAGACAGCACCTGAATATCTGGAGGAGTAGCTCAGCTATGGGGGGTTCCCATTGAGAACTCTGGGGTCTGAACCCCAAGCTGAGTTCCCCAGCCCAGAACATCAGAAATAAGAAAAGCACGTAACCCCTGGCTGTGAAAAGCGGTAGGGTTGCTGTCTGCCAGCCAAAGATGGCTGGAAATGCAGGCACTCTTTGAAAGGGCAATGCACAAATTTTCCTGTACAGCCAATCACCTTGGGCTCCAGCAGAGGGTGGGCAGTGTGGACTGGAGTTGTGTGAGGAGAGTCCAGGGTTGGGAGCTCTGAGGTTGGAGCTTAAAGGCAGCCATTCTACTTTCCTGTGCTGAGTCATTCCTTCATACTGTGGAGGACATCATTATCCAATAGACCTTTGCTATCCATGTGGTTTTGGCCTGGGGGAAAAGTAGTTATCACACCCTTTTGGAAGAACTTTTGTCCCACCCTGTGATTCATAACCTAATGCCAATCAAAACTGATAACAATCAGATTTCAGGCAGAGGCAGATCTCTGGATGCTTTGAATCTTTGCCTGATTTCCTTCTGAGCCTGGGTTTAGGAAAAGCAGACCCTAGTGCACATCTCAGTCCTTTCCAAAGGCATCCAGTCCCAGCAGAGGTATCCACAAGCTGTGGATTGCTGATATCCCTAAAAAAGGTATTCAGAGACAATCAGAAACAGCATCTGACATTGTCCTGCAATAGAGATTGGGAGTCATAGCAGATCTATCTAATACAAATAGACACAAACCCAAACTGGCAGCCAAAATGGGAAAGCAAAAAAAACAACACCCAAATAAAATACCAAGATAATTATCCAGAAGAAGAGATAAATGAAATGGAGATAAGAAATGTATCTAATATAGAGTTCAGAATAATGATGTTAAAGATGATCAAGAGCTGGAGAAAATGTATAGTAACTATGAAAAAAGAATATCTTTATTTCCAGTCAGAAATAAAGAATGACATAGCACTAATTTAAGAACACATTGGAAGATTAGGGTAAGCTGAGGATTGAAACAATGAATTAGAAGGCAGGGTAGAAAAATCACTCCATCAAAAAAAACAAAAAGAAAAAAAAATTTTAAAAACGGGAGGCCTGCCTAAGGGAGCTGTGGGACAACATGAAACATATAATATTTACATAATGGGAGTACCAGAAGGGGAAGAAAGTGAGGGAGAGGGAGAGAACTAGTTTGAAGAAATAATGACAGAAAACTTCCCTAACCTGATAGAGGAAAAATCACACAAGTTCAGGAGGCACGTAGAGTCCCAAGCAAGAAGAACCCAAATAGGCCCACAATCAGATACATCATAATTAAAATGCCCAAAATTAAAGACAAGGAAGAATCTTAAAGGCAGCAAGAGAAAAGCAAGTTGTTATCTACAAGAAAGCTCCCATAAGGCTGTCACCTAATGTCACTCCCTCTTCAGTAGCCCAGATCACCCAGCCAGATGGTTTACAGGACCACCAGAGAGTAGCATCTGCGTTAGGAAAAAACTAGTGCTGCAATGGTGCTAGTCTTTGCAGGTCTCAGTGCAGCAGATGGAGAGATAGAGACTGGACACATTACACTGTTTCTCAGCTCCACCTAGTTTCCTGAGGCCACACCCAAGTTCCTGGTGAGGTGATTTATCTCCTTCCCAGCAACTAGCCTTGCCCACGAAGAGACTGCCATGCAAGTACTGGGGATACCCAGCCAGCATCAAGCTCCAGGACTCAGTAACCTGGGCAAGGGGAATCCCTATATCCTCTGCCTTCTTCCTCTCTGAATGATGGCCCAGGACCATTTGCCTCTGGAAAGCAACATGTCAGCTTGTCAGGTCTCTCTCCAGAAAGCCAAGATAGGAAGTGAAAACCAATGCATCCTACAGCAGTGAGGAGGGGAATACAATTAGAGCAAATTCTGCTTACAGTTCTGATTTAATATTTAAAAGGGATAATTGTGAAATAAGAGATTGCCTGATTTCTCTACCAAATGTGTGAATGGTTCATTAGCTCTTATTTGACATTTGATTATTGAATCTGATTAGCTTTATTGTGGAGTTGGACTTCAAGAAGTCCTGAAGACAGAGCAATCAAGTTTCACAATGATCCCCAACTGCAAATTTAAAAACATAAATGGCAGCTGTGCCTTGGACCTCAAACCCATGCATGCTGTGGGGAATTTGTATTTCATGCCCACTTAATGAACCTCATTCCTGCTTGGCATATCACTATCTTACGTTATCTGCATTGATATAAATGCCTTCTTCCTATTGATATAATCATTCACCTTTCTTTTCTCATCATACTCCTTGCCTTTGTCTCCTAGTCAAAACATTACTAGAGCTTCTTCCTGAATCAATGCTTCCCAAATAAATATTCTTTGATCTCAAATAAATGCTTATTGCCTCTCACTTTGAAAGAACTTTTATGTTTAGGTTAGCATGACATTAACATGGTGATTGGTGAGTATTGGGTTACTCATCTGTGAAATGGAGATAACCATTTCATCCATCCTATAAAACTGAACAAGACTATGCCCATAAAATACCACTGTGCCTAGCACACAATGCAGGTTCAAGAAATGACAGCTGTTGTTCCTGATGACTATTTTCAGTCCACAGATGAAAAAGCATGTAAGAGTCCATTAATTTCTTCAGCCTCCAAAGGGCAAAGGCTGAAGCCTAGATTCAAAGCAAGACATAGGAAATATCAAGTTAACTCTGCTTTTCCCATTTCACCACAAGTTAAGAAAGGAAATGAGTTGCAGGCAGGTGGAATGCATCTGTGAAAGCATGAGATGAAATTAGGCCTGTGCAATAGAGTTGGTCTGAGGAAGCATGATGAGATGCTAGGTATAGGTTGAAGAATGGGCCTTTCCTGTTATGCATGGCTGCTACTATATACCAGGCTCAGTGCCCAGCAGAACTGAGGCCTGGCAGGAGCACCATTTACAGTTGCGTGAGCAGGCACTGGTGATAATCCTTGTGGACTTTACTGTTTTATCCCTGACCCATAGAGGCGTGGGTTCTGCATTGCCTAGAAAACAACTTTTAGCTTAAGGGCCCTGCTGTGGCATGTATTGCCTTGAGAATAGGGTGAGCTCAAATGTGCCCCATCACTCTCTTAGCAACCTCATGTAAGGGGTTCCTTCATTCCATTCATTTGATGGAAGAGAAAAGTGAAGCTCAGTCAGAGTTGATGTGACTTGTCCATGATCATAGAACTGTAAACTCTGAACCATGGTCAATCTGTCTCTAAGGCCAGGCTCTTTCTTCCAGGCTGGGGGAGGCTATTGGCTTCTGAAAGACATAGGCAGGTGAGATGAGTCAACCTTGGCCTGAGGACATCAAGGCCCCTGTTGGGAGATGCAGGCAGAGGCAGTTTGGAGTCCTAGGTCCAGACTAATCAGAAGGATGGTCTTTAAATAGAGCTGGGAAGAATATGAGGAAGAAATGTAGGTCTAGGGGCACAAAGAGTTCTGTATCTGCTCATCTTCCTTGGGCCAACCTGTCTGCATCTTGTGCCCAGAGACTCATGGGCTGACCTGGCTCAACGATACCTGAGTCTCCACTCTACCATTGACTAGTCCCGTTACCTGAGGCAAGTCACTTTAACTCTGGAACCTCACCTTCCCTGTTTGTGAAATGGTCTCCTTTTCTTACTCGCTTAGGTATCTGGAGGAAAGTGGTGTAGTCCAAGGCTCACCCACAGAGCCCCCACACAGCAGGCTCTTGACACACATGACCTAGGCCTCATTGCCTTTGCTCCCCTTCTGAGAATGGACTCAAGGCTTGTCACAAAGTCAGCCAGGTGTCGACTCCATCCCAGCTGCCCGGTTAATGATTGACCAGGGTATATGGCTTGTAAAAGCTGCTAACCAGAAAAGCAGGTAGCAGATGAGTGTATGGCTATGGTGGGATACCGAGGGAGCAAGATGGGAGGCAGGACTGTGTGAAGGCTTCGGTCTGAAGTGGCTATGGCCCTCCTGGGGCTCCTGCAGAGCACACGATCTGAATACATCCAGGTGAGTCCTTCCAGCCCGAATAGCCTTTGACTAAAGGTTCTCATGGTGGGATGTTAGGAAGGAGAGAGGATGCTGGGAATTCATAAGGTAGGATTCAGCCCAACACACATTCATAGCCCAGAGACTAGGACAGCGAGGGGTGTGAGCGGCCAGCATACCTATGGTTATGGTGATGATGACAATAGTAATAATAATAATAAACTGCTGTTATTTAGCACAACTCTCCTTGAAGGCTGGTTCATCCTAGTCAGAGGTCAGAGTGGAAAAAGATGTGGAGCCTGTCCTTGAGACGCCCTGAAAGTAGAGGAGAGACCCCATATGCTCCCACAGCTCTCCATGTTCACCAATGCATAGGTGCAGGAGAGTAAGCACCAGAAAATGTTTTCCTGGCAGGTAACTTGAGCTGACATTGCAGGATGAACAATAGGTACAGAGAACACAGACTGCTCCAGACAGAGAGCCCAGCATAGGAAAAGCCCAGAGAGCAGATGGCAAGGGGCCAAGTCTCCTTCCGGAGTGTCCGTGATGCTGAAAGGAGTCACAGAAGCAGGTCTGTCTGTGTGACACAGTTTGCTGCTGGCCTCTCAGAAGTCTGTGCCTCCAAGTCCTAGTGGGTAGGGCCTCCATGAGAAGAATAAAGAGAGAGCATCCACCTCCCCAGGCAGTCTGGCCTTACAACTGGCCAGCTTGGAATTGCCATCATTTTGGCATATCAGTTCAGGGGAGGTCACCCAGCTATGGAGTGTGCCTGGATATCAGGCACTGGGGAAGATTACTGCCACTTGTCACATGAGGCTCAGAGTGGGAAAGAGACAGGCACCTGGTCAGGAAGAGCTGATATTTGAACTGAGGTCCAAAGCCCATGTCTTGAACCACAGTGGCCTCACTGTGGCCTCATCTAGCAGTGACTGGGGCCTGTGGCATGAGGGTATAGTGTTAGATAACACCTTGCACTTTCTCTGAGAACTGAAAAGGTTTGTGGAGTCTGATGAGCCCTGGTCTGCCAGTCTAGGTTTTGATCCCTCCCATTTTCTCCCTGCTTCCCTACAGTATGAGCGCTTCCAGGTCCAGCTAGAATCTATGAAGAAATGAGAGACCAGGAGAGGCATTGGGTGCTCAGCCCCCACCTGCAGGCCCAGAGCCTCCTGCCTGTCCCATGCTAACACCTGGTCCTGCGACTGGACATCCAGTCCATCTGCACCTCTAGGGAGGCCACCAGCATCTTTACAGCCTTGAGTGAGTGTCCCCATCGCCAAGTATGAGGAAGTTCCTCAATTCCCAACAACCAGGACCAGTTGGTCATCCTACATCAAAGACTTCACAGATGGGAGGGAAGGGCCCAGGGAAAGAAACCCATGAGCACTGACTGTGATGCAATGATTAGGGGGAGCACAGCGGAACATGAAGAGAGGTGAGTCATGTCTGGGGTGGCATAAAGAATCTGAAAAACTTCTAAGAGGTGACATCTAAGCTGAAAGATAAAG
The DNA here is from genome assembly GCA_011751065.1 of Lasiurus cinereus. Classification (NCBI taxonomy): domain Eukaryota; kingdom Metazoa; phylum Chordata; class Mammalia; order Chiroptera; family Vespertilionidae; genus Lasiurus; species Lasiurus cinereus. Next base: position 10,851,525 of record JAAGEH010000011.1, read on the forward strand.
GATGAAGCAGAGCTGGCCAGGAGTATATAGTGACTAGTTACCATTTACTGAGTAACTATTTAGTGCCAGGTCCTTGGCAGTCCTGTGCCTGCATCCTCTCCTCACAGCCATCCTGTCAGGCTGTTACTGTCCATTCAGGAGACATGAAACTCAGGAACAGAGTGTAAACGACCTGCCCAGGCTCTGTGAGGAAGGAAAGGACCTGGGACTTAAGCCAAGATCATTCCATTACTAAAATGCCATGCTCTTCATCTGTGAGAAAGATGCTGGTCCTCTAAGCAGGCCTTCTCTAGCCACCTGGCCATCAGCTCCCTGGACTACAGATGTTTCAGATTCATGCTCAGCTGGCTGATTTTCTCCTCTTGCCCAGAGACTATTACTACCAAAAACTGTGAGCTGTGTGTGAATGTTGCCTGTACTGGCTGACTCTGAGATGGCCCTGGATATCCTGAGCCAACTCTGGGCACCTTCCCTTGCCAAACTACTGCCTTTACAGCTCCTAACCAAGCTCTGGCAATGTCCTGGCCACTTTGGTCACTGCCAGCCTCCCAGAGCCAAATCCACTGGCTTTGGCACAGAGCAGTGTAACTAGCAGGTGGAGGAGAGTTTGGCCACTTAGGCAGCCCTGCCACTGAATAAAGGTTCTCCACCCACAAGTATAGTCAGCTTCCATTTTTTTATCCCCAGGAGCCATGGGGAGAGTTTCTTGGGAGTTGAGCAGATTGAGGACAAAGTGTGGACTAGAGTTAGGAGTTCCCCAGATTTCCAATACCCAAGGAGTCAGTTCACTATGACCTATTTGGTATAGAAGAGCGTGAGCTCAGAGTGGGAAATAAGGTGCCACAGAGCACTCAGACCACGTAACCCAAGCTGAGCTCAAGGCCTGGCCTAGCTGCATGGCCAGAGCTCTGTGCTCCTGATGGGGGTGAGGGAAAGATGAGAGGGGAATTTCCTTTCTTAGTTGGGCTAGAAGTGGACAGAGGGAAGGATCACATGTTGCCCCCTCTTATGCCCATCCTCAGGCTTTCCTGAGAAGATGGGCCCCTAGCTTTCACCCAGCCCCAGATGGAAGATATTTCCTTCCTCTTTCCATCGTTTGGCCCTGGAAAATATTAATGACAATAGCCATTGTTTATTGAGCATTTGCTATACCCTAGGCACTATACTAAACCCTTTGCACATATTAATTCATAAAAGTCTTACAACCGGTGCTATTATGATTAGAATCTCTGCTCTATGAAGAAGGACACCCAGGTAGAGATGACCAGTCCAGGCTCAGCAAACTGATAAAGCAGGATTCTTCCCACAAAGCCTGGGCCAGAATCCATGCTGTGTCTCCCTGTGACACGGGGACATGGGGCTCCCAGACCCCGTGCCACTGCATTCTCCCTTAAAGTGGCCTTCAGTGCCTTAACTCAAGGCCAGAGCTGTGCTAGGAATTCCCTGGAGCAGGGCTTTTCCACATCATGGGGTCTTCTCCAGCTTCTGCCTGAGGGAAAAGAGATAAGGAAAGCCAGGTACAAAGGGGTTGGGCTCTCTGAACTCAATTCCAGCCCTCTCACCCCAAAAGCCTGAATGAATTCCCCCAGACCAGCTACTCCTTCTGACTCTCCACTTGTGCTCCCAAGTCCTGCAGTCTCTCAGTCTGCTAGGCCGAAAACCCAGAGCTCCAGCGCTTTTTTATTCCTCCCTCACAGGCCAGATTGGCTAGGGCCCTAGCAATGCCTCCTGAGTTCCTCTGGGCCACTCTCATCCCTACCATCACTCAAGGTAGGCATTTAGCATACTACCTCAGACCAAGCCAGAGCTTCCTCCTTGCCCTGTTTTTCATACCCACCACCTTACTCTTCTGTGGCTCCCCAGTACCACTTCTCAAATCTAAAACAAGCTCATGAGCCATGTGGCCTCTTCTCTACCAGTCCCTTCAGCTATTCTGGCTTCCTACCTGCCTGGGAGAAGGCAGTGAAAGAAACTGCCACTGACCAAGCATCTTCTATGTGCCAGGCAGAAGGCTGAGCCATCCACATGGAATTAATAACAACAACAACAATAATAGCAGCATTGACAAAGTGCTCACTACAGGCCTGGCTGGTAGAGCTTGAACAGGCTTTTCCTATATCACTTCATTTAATCTTCACTCAACCACATTTTATTTAGGGGTAAAAATAAAGACTTTCAAACAACTCATTTCTTAAAGTTCTAAAAAACGGAATCTCTCTCTTCCTATTTTGTCATCCAGTTTACAGTAGAAATTGAGGAAACAGGCTAAGTGATTTGCCCAAAGTCTCTTAGCTGGTAACAGGCAGAGCCAGGACTCTCACCCAGAGAGCAGGCTCCAGAGTGGGAGCACTAAATGGCCCATCAAATGCCCCTGCAAACCTGGAAGGCAGGATCTGTTATCATCCTCATTTGTGGTTGAGGTAACCGAGTCTCAGAAATAGAGGCACAACTTATAAATGACACACTCAGGCTCAAACTCAGCCCATGTGCCTTCTGGGTCATTTTATCCATGTTATTGAATAGAGAGAGTTTGCCCACTCAGTGCTAGTAGAGCCCAACAGTGAACAATGAGAATTGTAGTGGAGAAATATTGGCTATTTTATTATGACTGGTGTCACCCTGAAGAAAGGGAAGCTAATGCTCAGAAGCCCAAACTCCCCGATGGTGTGTAGGTTACAGATTATATAAGGGAAAATCACAAGACACCGTGGGTTAGGGGTTCGGGGTCATGCAGGCAACCTTAGGTCTATTCTGGTATCCTTCTGTCTAGTTTCACAGGAAAGTAGTCAGGGGGTCATTCTGCCTTAGGGCACAGCAGCTGAAACTTAGGTCAAGAAATTATCTTTAGCCCGGCCCATGTGGCTCAGTGGTTGAGCATCGACCAATGAACCAGGAGATCATGGTTTGATTCCAGATCAGGACACATGCTCTGTTGTGAGCTTGATCCCCAGTGAGGGGTGTGCAAGAGGCAGCCAATTAATGATTCTCTCTCATCATTGATGTTTCTCTCTCTCTTTTCCTCGCTGAAATCAACAAATTTTTTTTTAAAAAAAGATATTATCCTTAGCTTATCAGAAACCCTTACCTTGTGACCCTTAGTGAAGGCATAGCCATTGTTTCTGACTGCCTTAGGGGGTTAATGACTAGTAAGGGAAGGATTAAGTCTTATAGGCCAAGCTGTGAATAAACTGAATAGAATTAAAAAAAAAAAAAAAGAGTGCTGGGCTACATTGTCAATAGAAATCATACTAGTACATTAAATCAAGACCTCAGTTTTACCAGCTGAACCATTCCAGTGCCTTGGACATTCCTGCTCTGTGTGTGTGCACCAACCCCACCTTCTGGAATGCCCTCTGCCCTCTATCTCTACACAGGTTTGAAATTCCTTCCATCCCAATCCAAATTTCAAGGGCTAATGCAAATGCCTGTCTCCCCTCCCCTTCTTCACACAGCCTTCCATGACTTCTAAGACATCATGCTCTGAATTCTGCAGCCCAGGGAATCCTACTAGAGTCACCCAATTCCCCTCCACTTCTCTCCCCAAGAAGGACCTAAGAAGGTTGCCTCCTCTTTTCTCCTTCCCTCTATCTCCTTCCTTGCCTCACCTCCTCACCCATGCCTGAACCATTCTTACCTTGACCCTGGTTCCACTTTCTTTTATTTGTTTCTGCTGTTTATTGAATTCTGTTATGTTTGCATATAGCCTGAACTTTATATACATCACAAACACACACACACACACACACACACACACACACACTTGCATGCAGTATTCCCCCTAGCCTGGGATGCAGGTGCTATTACTATCCCAGTTTTACAGAGGAGGAAACTAATACACAGAGAGGAAAAACTACTTTCTTAACATCACACAGCACACGGAAGACCTAGGACTGGAACCGACTTTCTCTTGCTTTTCCCTGCTCTGTTACATTCTCATGCAATCATCCATGTGGTAGGCCTCACCCACACTGGGGGCAGAGAGATTTTCCCAGGCATAGGAGCAAGCTATTATACTTCAGAGTGGCCAGAACTGTGCAAGGGATATGAGTGATCAAGGTGCTCAGGAAGCCCCAAGGACAGACTGGGAACATAAAGACTCTTCCTGGGAGGATGGGAAAGTTCTTGAGGAGAGGCCCTGGTGCCTGAGTGGGGAGTGGACCTAGCCAGAGGTGTGGGGAGAGGAGCCATGCAGAGGTGAGAAAGGCAGAGGAAATGCTGAGAGCTGTTACTTGGGATGTGGGTGGGGGAGTGGAGGAGATGGCAAGAAGCAATGCTGAAGTGGTCAGTGGGGACCAGATTCTGAGGCACCTTGAATACTCTAGAGCTTGAGACCAATGTCATAGATGCTTGTGACCCTGTGCTCATATGTGGCTTAGTGACTTTGGTGACTCCAGGACACGTGAAAGAAGAGCAGATATTCCACCTCCTCCACTGATGGTTTGAAGAGTCAAGTCACTGGGTGCAGGGAGATTGGGGTCCTTGCATTTAGCAGACAAGGCTCTGTACTTGAAGGGCAGGTAGGCATTCATGACACTAGGTGATGTGTAGACTAAGAGATGAGAATGAATGAAATCAATATCAAGAGTACTCTGGAATCTAGTTTATTAGAGGCAGGTTGGAGAAGCAGCCAGAAGCTGGCAGCTCTGATGGGGTTAGGGGCTGGGTCTCCCCAAGCTGCTCTCTCTTCATTCATCCATTGGGGGAAGGGCAGATTAATCTGCCAGGAGTGGGAGCATTTTGCGGGAAGAGGGACAGAAAACAGCGAGCTCCTGCTGTCCTAGCATCCAGTACAGGCAGGGTAGATACAGATCTCACATAAGCTCAGGTCCTCAGAGATGGCCTCTGGATGGGAGAGATGTGACTCCGTGAGCGCCAGCTTCTCTTCCCCAAAGCCCCACACTCTCTTGAACCAGAGCTAGGACATCTGCCACCCAGCTCCCAGGAGAAACCCAGGCCTGTCCTCTATGACCAGTTGGACTCAAACCAGGACACAGGTACCACTCAAGCTCACCAATCAGAGCAGAGTTTCTACCCAGAAATGAGCTAAAGCTAACACTGATGAACTGTGACACAGTGCTATCTCTGCACCAGAGTTCAGACCTTCCTAAAGCAAGTCTTGCCAATTACAACTAAGAACTAATTACAGCAGAGGGCTTCATATGACCCACCAGTCAGAGCAGAGTCCCCTAGTCTCATCAATCAGAGCAGAGCCCCATCTCTGAATCCCACAAATCAGAGCACTTCTCTCCCTCATGTATCACCAGTCGGGGAATTCCCAAGCCCCACCCATCAGAGAGGTGGCTACTCACCCAGCCTCCAAAGGATCTTATTGGCCTTGGGCTCCTTGCAGACAGGCTTGAGTTCTGCAGGAAACTTAGTAGAGCTACAGAAGGCAGGAACCACAAACTGCTTTCAAACTGCCTTCGGTTCCCAGTGCTGGGCTCCTATAACTCCAAGGGGCCCTTGAGCGTCTTCACTGACTTGAGAGAAAGGGACATCCTGAGAGACACATGTCCAGAGCATGAGGCCAACTTACAGCCTGTTCCCTGACTTTTTTCTGGAACTGATCCCTTTCCAGCCCCAGTGGCTCAAGCATTGTTTGTGGCACATGGGAACCAGAGGCTCCTCTCAGGGCAACATGAGCTTCACTCTTAGATTCCCAGCCCCACTCCTTGAATCCTAGTTTTTTCTCTGTAGCCATGGAGAGGTCATTACTCTGAGAGCTTTAGGTTCTGCATATTATGAAGAATGGGGAAAATGGATGAGACATGTCAAGGATACAACAGGTGCCCAATATGTGGGAGCCATTACACTAATTTTTAGCATGAGTTACAGAGCTGGAACCAGGACCAGGTTCCACATGGCCATGCCCAGACTCTCTTCACCCCTACCTGACAGCTATGTGGGCTGCTCACCTGGCCCCCAGCTCCAGCCTGTAGCCTGGTTGATGTTTGAGAAGCAATAAAAGGCTTTCAGAGTCCTGGCTGTGACAGAGAATAGGGCCACTGTTGGGTGCAAGACTCTTATTGCTGGCATCCAAACTGAAAGCATACCATTCCCTCAGGACCTCCAGGATGACTATGTGAATCCTGAGTCCCACGCCGGTGCTCTGGCTGAGTATAGGACTGATAACTGAATCTGAGGAAAGATAGTGAGAAGTTAGGAGAATTCCTTGGCAAGTAGAATTGGGAAACTGTGATAGATAGCTAAACAAACTGGTCCAGCAATTCACAGCCAGCAGGGCCTAGCAATGGTCAAAACTGGCATCAGACTGGCCTTTCCTCCTCTGGCATATCACTGGTCATGCCTGACATTTCCTCCCTAGAGATAACCTCTAAGCCTCAATTGTATTTCCGCTCTAAGCCTAGAAAAGCAGCAAAACCAGGCAGGTGACTCTAGGACCAATTGCAATAACTAACGATCCCCTGCCCTGGTGCCAGCCAATCAGTAGAGACCACGACCCTGAAAGGATACACCTGGAAAAGCCAATGAATTTTATATTGAGATCCTCCCCTGAGACTTCTCCTAAACTCACAGCCTTTAAAATCCTCAAAACAAAGATCCCAGCTTTTCCCTTCCCCCACAGGCATGCATCTCCTAAACTCTAAAGGTTCCCACAATGGGCAGTGGCAGCTCCTCCTGGTCTAACCCTCTGAACCTACCTCCAAGGCTCCCTTTTTTTCTGATTCTCCCAGGAGCTGACAGCAGACCCCACCTTGGCTCACTTCTTTCCTATAATGTTTCTAGGGAGCCAATGCCACCTCACCTAATCTCCTGTTGCTTCTTCTGCCCTAACCCCTTCCATATTTCACTATCTGTTTTATTATTTAGCTTTCATAAATGTATTCTCAAAATCACCTAGACTCGAAATAATCAACAGAACACTGGCTAGAAAGAACCCTGATAACCGAGGACATAAGGTGGAGACTGCATAGAGACCGATAGGAGGAACAGAGGTGGAAAATGGAAGGTCAGGCTCCCAAAGACCACAGCTGAAATTCCAAAGAGATATCTCAACTATAGCAAGTTGCCACTGGGGAACTCTGGGGTCTAATCCCAAAGCTGGGCCCCGAGCAGAGAGCACCAAAATTGAGAAGGGTACCCATCCACATAACATCTGTGAAAAGTAGCAGGGTTGATGTCTGACAGGGAGAGAGGGCTGGAAATTTAGGCACCCTCTTAAAAAGCCAATGCACAAAATTCCCAGTGAAGCCATCCACCTTGTGTTCTGGCAGACTGAGGTTAGAGTGGACTGGAGCTGTGCAAGCAGAAACCAGGACCTGGGGCTCTGAGGTTAGAGTTCAGAAGGCAGACTACCCAGTTTCCTGTACTGAGTCATTCCTTCATCCTATGGAGGTCATCTTTCTCATGCAGACATTTGATAGACAAGCAGCTTTGCCTGGAGGGAAGAAAGTTGACCCATCCTATTGGAAAATATCTTGCCCTATGGTATGGAGTTTCTGAGGCCCAGTAAGAGATTGAGAATAACAATTAGGTTCCAGGCAGAAGCAATTGCCCCACCCTGTTGGGGAAAAAAAAAAGTCATGTCACACCTATGGACAATTATCTAAGGGCAATTGAAGACAGAATGATATCAGTGTGTAGGTTGAGGAGGTCTCTGGAGGCTTTGAGTCTTTGCCTGATCTAATTAGACAGGAGCTGCATTTGACACTGTCCTGCACTAGAGATTGAGAGGTGTAACAGATCTACCTAATACATAGTCACAAACTCAAACAGGCAGCCAAAATGAGGAGACAAAGAAACAACCCTCAAATGAAAGAACAAGAGAATTCTTCAGAAAAAGAGATAAATGAAATGGAGATAAGAAATTTAGATATAGAGTTCAGAATAATGATGGTAAAGATGCTCAATGTAACTAATCATCAAAGATGCAAATTAAAACAATGAAGTATCACCTCACACCTGGCAAAATGGCTATTATCAATAACTCAACAAATAATAAGTGATGACAAGGATGTGAAGAAAAAGGAGACCTAGTACACTGATGATGGAATGCAGATAGTGTAGAGTTTCCTCAAAAAATTAAATGTAGAATTGACATTTGACCCAGTGATCCCACTTCTAGGAATATATCCTAAGAAACCCAAAACACCAATCAGAAAGAATATGTGCACCCTCATGTTCCTATCAGCACAATCTACAATAGCTAAGATCTGGAAACAGCTCAAGTACCCATCAGTAAATGAGTGGATAAAAATCTGTGGTACATTTATACCATGAAATACTATGCAGCTATAAAGAAGAAGGATCTCTTACTCCTTGAGACAGCATTAGAGTATTATGGTAAATGAAATAAGCCAGACAAAGACAAGTATCACATGATCTCACTTATATGTGGAATCTAATAAACAAAATAAACTGATGAACAAAAAAGATTCAGAAACATTGAAGACGTTGAAGTGTTGGTGGTGCATTCCTCTTTAAGGGGAAAAAAAAGAGGGACACCATAATTAGAGCATCAGGTGAAGAGCAGGGAGTGGACATAGGGAAACTGAAGTGTCTCTATCCTCCTGGAATCATGCGCTGCGCAACCCACATAGTGACATTGCTCGAGGTCATGACATGGTCAACTGTTTCACATCACTTCCTCCACTTTACTTAATTTCCAAGTTTTGAGGTCCATCTTTATTAGTTCTTTCCAATATCATCTTGGAGAACATTTCCAATTCTTCTCCAATGAATTAATTCTTCTTAGTTCCCTTCTGTTCCTTAGTGTCCTCATCAGCATATTAAGGAGTTGAATTACATTTCTACTTTGCAGGCAGTGTATTGGAGTGCTTGGGCAGAGGAGGATTGGAGGAAGGTCAAGGCATGGGAGCTCTCCAAGCACCACTTTACCACTTTTCTATATTGATAGTAGATATGGAGCATTTTTTAAGATGTCACTGGGAAAAAAGGTGGGGCATGGGGCCTGCTACTTAAGATGATGATAGATATGTAGATAAACAGATAAATAAAAGGCTTGAGAACCTTTGGACAAGTTGTTCCCAGGGTGTCACTCCAGATTTAATATTCGCACTGGTGCTGTTTACTTTGTCTGCCTTATCTTTCCACCCCCTTTACTTTTTTTTTTTTCATCTATCCCCTCTCTTCTAAAAATAAGCATTACAAAGTTTCCATCTTAACTTCCAAACTTAGGTTGAACTTGAGAACCAAACTTGAAGCCTTGTTCTTATCTTTATGAGATGATGTGAGGTCATGTGAAGGAGAAGGTTGTAGGGAGCGGCTATAGGGTTTAGCCTCAGACTGACCTGTTGGCAAAGCCACAAACAAGTCCCAGCTTAGAGGGGACAGCCCTCTTAGCATAATTAAGCAACCTTATGATGCTCCCTAGATCCTTCCTGGGTAGCTAATGAGCTATGGGAGGTACAGCAAGTGCTGCCAAAACAAGTGAACATTGTAACTATGTTGACCACTACCTTGTTTACCTCTGTGAAATAAAGCATCAGCTTGCCCTCTGGATCTTTTTCTGTGGCCTTAGCACAGGAGATCCACCTAGACCCAGCTTATTCTCTTTGTCTTTTCGACATCCTTCACTACCTCCCTCAGGCCAGCATAGAAGGGAGAAATAAAATCAATCTATAATTTCTCCCATTGTTATTCTTTTCCTTATTGATATACATTGAACCACACAGATTGTTGAGAACTTGACATGCTGGAGTCACAAAGTACTCTTGCTTCCCCGCACTGCGCTATGCAGTGCAAAATCTTGAGGAATGGGAGCATGTTATTCTTAATGACACTAAAATGTTTATATAGTTTTTATTGGGTTTTGTTTGTTTGTTTGTTTGTTTTTAAGGCAAGAGGAACCATTCAAATAGGTTTTTATGTTCAAAATGTACTTTGGAGTTCCATCTTGGGGAATAAGAGGGCATTTGTTCCTCTTTTTGTTGCAGTTTTACTTAGTTTCCACTGATACTAGCTCTAGAAGAGTTTGAATCAGCCATAAAATATGCCCATTCAGGAAATGGGCAAATCCATTTTCATTATTCTTTTCTGGAGGGAAAAGTGCAAATTCAAGGAGAGCTGGCAGGGAGGTAGAATGTAGGGAGACATTTCATACAGGATAGAGCATGCCATTCTGCTCCTGCTCTGTGTGGTCCTCCTAGGCCATGGGGATTTACTTGAGGAGGAAGTGACTGGAACCATGCCCACTACACTGGTGGTGCCTACCTGATTGAGTTCTGGACACTAGCTGGGTCAAGACCAACCTATTGCATCACCCTTGATTGAGGCCCTTCTAACCTGGCTACATACATACAGAAAAGGGAGCAGCAAGGCTGAGACCGAGCATGTGCACACCTCACCTGCTGATTGGCTAGAGACTGAGAGGCGGAGCTTTCTCTCTATCGGTTGGTCCAGATTGGCATAGGTAGCAGGTGAGGACAAATCTTGTGGTCACCAAAAACCCTCTGCCTCCTAGTTCCTTGGGCTCTAAATGTCCCCACCAAAACAAAACAAAAACAAAAGAAAAAAGAAACCATTCTTGTGCTCAAGTAACACACAATCTAATGGTAGAACGATAAACAAATCATCCTATATAATCCTATAGAATAAAAGAGAAACATGTAAATCACCCTCACCAGCCAATCAGAGGAGTATGCAAATTAACCCACCATACACAGGCACCCGGTGGCCTGTAGGCCTGCATATAGGACCTGAGCAGCTGGGTCCCAGAATGCCCCTTCACCCTCCCCCTCACCTCCCCACCCCGCCTGTAGGCGCAGGCACAAATCAGCTGGGGGAGGTGGGGAGCAGAACACTTGGGTTCAGTGGAAGGTAGGCATCTGCCTTCCCCCACCCCCATCCCCAGCTGCTCTAGGCCAGTGGGCAGCATGTGGAGGCTCAAGGCTGCGGGTGGGCTGGGTGGAACACTTGCCCACCCACCTGCCCAGAGCACACTGCCCAAGGCGACAAAGCCAGGCGCCCGTCTCCAGGCCTGTGGGCAGCATGCACAGGTATGGACAGGCTGGTGGGCGGGGCGGGGCGAGATGCCGGCCTTGGTCACCTTGGACAGTGCGCTCCGGGCATGGGCAGTGCATGCAGGTGCAGTGGCCGGTAGGCAGCACATTTTGGGCAAGTGGGCAACGCACACAGGCGTCCCGCCCCACCCAGGCTGCTCCGGGCCTGTGGGCAGCGCACTGAGAGCCTCTGGGAGGGGGAGGGGGGCTGGCGGAGGGCGGCCAGTACTCCCCACATAGCTGCGGTGACAGCCGACAGCCGACAGCCGTGAGCATGCCAAGTGGAGCCTGCGGGCTGAGCTGAAGTAAGGCTTGCAAGTCAGCAGTGCCAAGGAGTGGCTGCGCAAGTCCCGCCTCCTGGCCCAGAAGGTTTGCGATCACAGGGACAGCTAACATGGCGGGCCAGATTGACGTCCTCCTGTGCCACAGGAGTTTTCGGATCTGCACAGCTGCGGGCCTCCAGTGCGTGTGCGATTCCTCTCCTCCCCCACTGGCGTGTGAAAGTCCCCCAGCGCGCGGTCACCCGCACACACCTGCAACAATCCTAGATCATGGTGTGTGCAAGTTTCCCTCTCCGCCCTCGCTCGTCTTCAGCACGTTCATCAACCCCTGCATGCCTACATCCCCACAGGACATACGCACGTCCCTTCTGACATGCTCACGTCCTTTGGAGAGTGTCTGGGTGTTCTGGGGCTGAGGGTGGGCACCTGTGAGATGACAGTGAAGGGTCGAGTGACACCCTGTTCCCTTGGAGGCCAGTGTGGCCACCAGATTGTGTCCCTGGGGCTAATCCAGGTGCTGAGGCGGGAGCTGGAACACACACACCTGGTGGATGCGGGCGGCCCTCATTGAGGTGCCTTCCTTCAGCATCCAAGATCAGGAACCCAGAGGAGGTGAGGAGTTCCATCCTCTCAGTGAAATGGTGGGATAGTTGGGGAGACTGCAGGGGAGGAATGTGCACTGTGGGTGCCAGCACCCATCAGCGAAGGCTGCCCTGACTGAGCCTCACCCACTTGGGTCCTAGCGTATTCCTGCGGGACAGCGGGTGACAGGACATGCTTTTCTGAGTTAATGAGAGAAAACATTGATTTTCCCGCTGCCCGTGAAGGTGGAAACTGGAGTGGGGAGACATGCTGGGAATGAGCAAGGTTCTCTGTCTGGGGGTTCCAAATCTGCTGTTGGTTCCTTTCACTGCCTACTAGAGATATACAGGGTGTCCCCTCAAAATGTATACACACTTTGAATACCTAATTCCAATGGGTTTAAGCATGAAAAGAAACAATGGAGCTGTCATCTATTAAAAATGTGCAGGCACAAAACCAGCAGTCAGAAATTCCCCTACAGGTCTGGATTGGAGAGGGTGCAGGGAGGACTGCGGGGTCCCCTTTCCTGCCCACCCCATGCACGAATTTCATGCACTGGGCCTCTAGTGATAAAATAATACTTTACTACGCAGGAGAGACTCACAGGGAGTTCCCCAGGGGAGCTAACAGGAAGCTTTCAGGAGGTTTTGCTGGGATTCTCAAGGGACTAGGCAGTTATGTGTGGGGGAGCATGCATGTATGTGTGGTGTACATGGCATGAGATGTGTGATATATGTGTACATGTTTGTACACTTTCGGGTAGGAGGTTTAGTGGGGCTGCTGTGACCAGGCAAACAGGTATGGGGTGCTTTGTGATTCTTGGGTGTCACTCCTTCCCCACCAGAAGTCACAGCCCTGCTCCACTATCTGTGGCTTCCAAGGAGGGGATTATCCCCATCAGCAGGGACCATTTTTGCTGCTTCAACAAGCCCAGGGCTCCCCAACCAACTGCAGAGCAGCCTCAGACTGTCACTGTTGCTTGACAAAACTGCTATGCCACCCCATCTCTCCTATTGAAACAAAGTGAGGGAAATGATGCACTGTGCATACTCCAGTTGAGTTGGTCTCAGTGACCTGAAAGACCCTGCTCAAAGGTCTGCTCCCACTGGCCAGTGAAGGCCCTCAGCCCTGTGTCACCCTCAGCCACCATGCAGCAAACCAAAACTGGGATTGGCCACCTGTGGACTTCTATCTCCAACTCCGCTCTTCTAAAGAGATCTTTGTGTCTTAGTGCTTTAGTTTCTTTGAGGAATGGTGTTTGAAATTCACTATAGGCTAAAATCTCTGGGCAGCATGTAGTCAATTCTTTGCAGCAGCTGAGGTCTTTTGGAGGTCAATGAGGAAAGAACTAGGTAGCACCAGATGGACAGAAGGGAGAGTTCTGTGCTAGACTCTTGAGCTATAAACAAATAATAAACTGGGCCTCTTGTAAGCAGCTGATGCAGAACTTTGAGAAAAGGTTGCATGTAATTCAGGGTGCCTTGGGAGCAGGGCTGGAGGGAAAACACAAGAGAGCAAACAGTTTACCAGGCTCTGTGCATGACTTGTCTACACTTGCCACCCCAGGGTTGGATTGTAATTTCAGATTTGAGTATTTCCATTTTCTATGTTTTTTACACCTGTTATCAGTGCATGCTAATTTTTACCATTCTATCATAGAGAGGAGAGGCTTTGGTCTGTCAGATCCATGTGCTGATGGACCTTTGAACTTGGTCAGACTTTCACCTTTTTTTCACTTGTAAAACAGAAAATCTCCTCCTAAGGATTGAGGGAGAAAATGACACAGTACAGGGTCACTGGAAGGCAGTAAGGCATTTACGTCACTTTATGTAGACACAGGGCAACCCCACCCTAAATGTCAATAGTCCTGAAGTAGAGTCCTTGCCATAAAGAAACCCCCATTAGTCAGCCCAGGCCACGTTACCTCTGCTAGGACTTGGTATAGGTTCAGACAAGCTGAATGATCTTCCTAAAAACCATAGTGGGGTCAGGACAATCTGGATTGCACTTGAAATCAAGTATTTTTCTCCACAAAATCTGCTTTTTCCACCATACCATACAACCACCTGACATGAAGTAGAGTAATTAAGAGGCCCACACTTCACTGCAGCTAAAAGTATTGTCATAAAGTAACAATTTACATGAAAATTAAACATAAAATTCAATCTTTGTTAGAGCACTTATCCAAATTGGTGTATACATACCACAATTGTGCAGGCTAATATTAATATAAAATAATCAATGTTTTTGTCCTACATCCAAAAATGCAATTCTGAGATCTGCAAACTATAAGTCAGTTGGGCCTATTTTTGAAATACTGCTCATCTTTACAGAAGTAAGGCTATCAAAAATTTCTAACCTTTAATGAAAACAAACTGGTTTAGGCCAGACTGATACTACTCCCATTATTATCATCAGGTAGTTTTGAGAGAGAAAAAAACTACTTTCTTATTCATTTTTAAATCTTTATAAGCTTCCCAACTCTACACAGAAAACTATCTTCACCTCTCAACAGTATACAATGTATACTTATTGAGTATATATTAGTGTGCATTAGAAAAACTTGAGACAGATTACAAAATTCAAGGCTTCTAAATGATAAAAGTTAAAAGAAATTACAAAGTAGGAGAATGTTTGAATACTGACAAGTGGTTAAGATTCTTAACATGTTATAGAAAGTCAACATTCAAGATTTACCAATGAGAATGCATAGAATATTCAGTTCTTGAAATACAGAGGCAAATTTAAAATGATGAAGTCCACACCAGACACACAAATGAAGTGTGCACTGGGAGTGTGGGCTTATTTAACATTTAAGTGTTCAAGTTTGTTCCCAACTCTGATACTTCCCCTGTGATCATGGGTTAAGTATTAAATATTAAACTTCAATTACTGGTTACCCACACCCCTACTCCTCAACCCAGTCCCAAGACTACTACAATTTCCTCCTTAGACAATAAAAAACAGGTAAGGTTTATTGCAGTATTAATAGAATAGCAAAAACTTGGAAAACACCTAAATCCACCAATACTGGGATTGGTAAAAATACTTTAAAAAAAATGTATTTTATTGATTTTTTACAGAGAGGAAGAGAGAGAAAAAGTTAGAAACATCAATGAGAGAGAAACATCAATCAGCTGCCTTCTGCACACTCCCTACTAGGGATATGCACAACCAAGGTACATGCCCTTGACCAGAACCCTTTAGTCCACAAGCCGATGCTCTATCCACTGAACAAAACCGATTAGGGCTGTAAAAAATACTTTATGCAAGTCTTTAATTTAATGGAATTCAGCACATCAGTAAAGTTATAACACATTCTATGGGACTAGTGGCCTGAGAGGATTAATTAGAGGAAATAATTTAATAATGCTATTTGCCCTTTCTCTATACTAGAAGTGTCAGAGATGAAAGAAAACCAGTAAAATGTATATGAAAACCTTCCTCCTGTCAGTCTGGGCACACCACAAGACCCAGAGTCAAGTCCCCACCCATCCACATTCTCCTCAAAATCACGTGAGATCCAGACCCAGCCGACCACCCCCCGACTAGATCCAGACCTGGCCTTTCCCACCTTTGTTATGACCCACCAGGCAGGGGACATAGCCTCAGGAGGTCCCCTGGCCCAGCGCCAGGATGGGGGCATGGCCTGAGGTCCCCCAGCCCAGACCAGGGCGGGGTGTGCCTTGAGATCCCCCATCAAGCCATACCAGGTGTGAAACATGGCCTGGGATCCCCTCTCAAGCCCCACAGGTTGGGGGCAAGGCCTGAGATCCCCTGTTAAGCTCCACTAGGCAGAGGTGCACAGCCTTAGGTCCCCCGGCCTGGCACCAGGAGAAGGGAACAGCCTCAAGTCCCTGGTCAAGCCCTATCAGCAGGGGAGTGCAGCCTCAGGTCCACCATCAAGCCCTGCTGGGTCGGGGGCGCTGCCCGAGTTCCCCTGACCCAGCACTGGGGGTGCACCTTGAGGTCCCCAGTCAAGCCCTGCCAGGTGGGGAGCATGGCCTGAGGTCCCTGTCAAGCCCCACCAGGCAGAAGGGCACAGCCTCAGGTCCGCTGGCCCAGTGCTGGGGCGGAGGGGTACAGCCTGAGGTCTCCCGGCCTGATGCCAGAGCAAGGGTGGGGGGGGGCCCGGGCAGCCTGAGGTCCCCTAGCCCAGTACCAGGACAGGAAGCATACCTTCAGGTCCCCCATCAAGCCTTGCTGGGGGAAGGGGGCGTGGCCTCAGGTCCCCTGGCCTTGCATGGGGGTGGGGTTGCAGCCTGAGGTTGCCCCAGCCTGGTGCCAAGGCAGGAGGCATGGCCTGAGGTCCTGTCAAGCCCTGCCAGGTAGGGGGTGCAGCTGAGGTACCTAGCCCAGCACCAGGATGGGAAGTGCACCTTGAGATCCTCTGTCAAGCTCTGCCGGGTGGGGGGCACAGCCTAAGGTCCCCCACATCAAGCTCTGCTGGGGGATGAGGGAAGGGCAGAGCCTCAGGTCCCTGCTGATTGCTTGTTAAGGCTCCTTATGGGAACTTGGCCTCAGCTGTGGATGTAGCCATCTTTGTGTCAGTAATGGTTAATTAGCATGTTCCCTCTTTATTATATAGGATGGGCAAAAGTATGTACACAAGTGTCAAATACTCATAACCTATACTTTTTTTTCCCTTAGGCATAACTGTAAAACCTACTTTGTCCACCCCTGTATTCACTTATTTGTCTGGGAGAGTTTTAGACAAAAGACTATACAACACTGTAACGTAATATCCACACTGACACAGAATCCTGTCATTAGAAGGCTTCAAAGATAGGCAACAGCCCTAACCTGTTTGGCGTCAGCCTGTGGACTCAAGGGTTCCAGGTTCGATTCCGGTCAAGGGCATGCACCTTGGTTGTGGGCACATATCTGGTGGGGAGTGTGCAGTGGGCAGCTGATCGATGTTTCTGACTCTCTATCCCTCTCCCTTCCTCTCTGTAAAAAAAAAATCAATAAAATATTATTTAAAAAAATAAAAAATAAAAAAGATAGGCAACAAGAATCAATGCTTTTTTATGAATGGTAGATTATAATTTATGTTCAACTTTATAGTTTTAAATGTGATAAACATGTTACTTTTCTATCAGTAGAAAGTCATTTTCAGTTAGCAAAGAGGTAGCATATATAAGCAGCAGCAAAAAAGAGATTTTCACAGTGACTTCATTTCTGCTATAATAGTTTATATCACTCTCCCCAACGCAATTTTTAAGTCAGTGACCAAACCGTTTAGAAATGACACCATAGATGAACTTTATTTTAAAGCTCATAAAAGGCTTCACAATACCGGTAACACACAACCTACATTTCTTCCATTTGACACCTCCACTTGACAGTGCACTGTGTAACAAGTGATACATTTGTAAGATTTGTTCTGCATGCTGCTAACACATTTCACTAGCGCTTGCATTACTCAATGCATTTTAATAATATCAAAGCGAAAAGTCATCTTCTATTGGACAGAATTTTAGAAAGCCCTTGTGAAATCAGACTGTATTGTTTATAAACATCCACACACATGCTGAAATGGAGAGCAAGATGCAAGAAAACTACCTTGGCAGGAACAAATGCTTAATGTTTTTACCCACAGTCCTCTTGAACAAGCAGTACAGTTTGTTTTAGCTTTTCCAAAAGACAAGTCAATTTCCTCCTCAGTGATGCAAATAGTAATACTGCACAGAAGCTTAGTATGAATTCACAATTCCACAGGAATCTGAAAGTTACCAAGGCAATTTTCCCTTTTAGGATCATAAAGATTACAGACTTAAGCTTTTCCTTTTTCCATATAGTACACAAAAGTTCTAAACATTCTTAAAAAAGAAAATATAAATAGTCTCAGTATGTTATGTAGAGTCACATACTACGGCAAAAATATTTTATTAATTAAAGGATGAAGCCAGTTTGATGTTATCTAGTCCAAGTCCATATTAATGGAACTCTTCTCGTTAGGGTAACATTCACCATTCTGATGTGGAGGTTCAGCACCAAAATTATTTTTGCCTTGATCTAAATCGTCTTCCTTTTTATCAGTATTTGGGCCATTTGGAGTTCTTTCCAGTTTGGGTAACTCGATTTTTGGTTTGGGTTGTGTTACAACAGGTTCACAGATATTACTCAACTCCTAAAAAGGAAAACAAAGAGACACTTATAACATCTTCTAATTATTGTGATTAAACCAAAAAATATGGTTTTAGTCAGAAGGAGGTGAAAGACTTATGGGAGAAATGGCCATGTACAGGGTTCAAGTGATTGTAACTTGAGCCCCTAAGAAAACACAGCAATGAATATACAATATCACTCACCTTTATTTTTTCTTTAATTTCTTCAGCACGTATAACTGGATCCTGATCGAGACTCTTTCTAGCCTGGGCATTCATGACGTTATTCATCCACTCCATCACTTCATTCACAGACTTCTCAACCTTCTTCATTTCTGACTCATCAATATGATTATATTTTTCATCCTGAATGGAAAAAGCAGGGTCATGCAGCATAATTAAGTATTTAACATTGATAACAAACTTTGACAAAATTTTCTATGAAGTTCAAATGCCAAAAACAAATCTCTTATTTAAGAACATTATCTGTTCACTCTAAAGGTTCCTCAACTTCACTATTTGCTAATTAAAACCTGCAGTCCCCTCTTCCTGGTACATAAAGACTTACACTCTTTCTGAAGTCGGCTGCTATCTTGGCATAGTGCTGCAGCCTCTGACCTAGTTCTTCAAATGCTTTTGGCCGTTCCTCAGCTTCTTGAAATCGAACTTTAATTGGAGTGCCAATTTTCTAAAACAAACATAATAAATTAGTATTTGTCATCATCATATTTTAAGTCTAAGTCTAAAGCACAGACACTGCTTTCAGAGGGGAAAGAAGGGCCTACCATTAATTCTTCTAACTTGTCCACATAAGCTTGTTTTGGTTGGTCCTCCCCTTCCTCATAGAGCCAGTCCTCAGTCTTGGTGAGCAGTTGCAAAAATTTTTGATGGTCCTGTATGTGATACATGAGAACCAACATGACCAAGAATCACAGTCAGAAATGTTAAACACTAAGTATCTGCTCTTATTTCAAGGAAGGCACATGGATCAATTGGATTCTCCTCATTAAAAAGTATGAAGGATCAACATACTCTACTATCAGCCCCATGCAATATTTCCCATGAGGGATCGATTGTTATTTTTTGGCTTCTCTGTCTTTTACATTGAGACATCTGGGAATTTTTGACACTTACTGATTTATAATATTGTATCTTCAAAGTCTAATTATGGACAATTTCCACATTGAGATCTGAGTAATTATCTTCCTCTTCAAAAACAGTTAGGTTGTGATTAGTACCTTTCTATTCACTTTCACAACTACTAAGTACTGAAGGCAAATTAGACAAGCTGACAAGTCAAGCATGAAAAACTCATATAAACCATGTACTGCTATTCTAGCCTTAGATTTGGGCTAGCTCTACTTCAGAATCACCACCATAACCAATCTAGGAAATGTAGGGCAGAAATGAGAACTGAAATATCATAAAAATCTTAGGACTAAAATAGTAAGTTTAAACTCTTTTAACTTCAGAATTAATCCTTCAACCATCCTAGATCTCTATCTAGCCATTTTTCCCCCCAAGTCCTATCTTTCACAATTGTGCTTTTGGGATTTACTCAGAAGCCTACTGACTTTGAGAGCTTAGACAAAGGCTAAGGAGAATGGGAGCTGATAAACTTTGGATTGAATGAATAAACAAGATTTTTGGGATAAACAATAAAGCAAGCTAGTCTTAAAAATTTTTTGAGGTCTCTGAAAACAAGGGTTTTCAGTTTCTCTTTTTAGCCTTTGTAATTGTGAATGTCATAGGCTCTAATAAAAATTAAAGAATCTTTGGTATTAGCTACATAGAAAAATTGTACACCACTAGTGAGCCTCTCTCTGGGATTTTGTTTATACAATTTCTACTTCAAGTTCTTTTGTTTCCAAAAGCTTATTACATAATCTAGTAGAGGTTCAAATGCTAAGCTTGATATTAAACACTTTACAGCTGAATAAAAATCAGACTCTAAACATACCTGCTCACAGATGAATTTTTCATATGGTCCGCACAGCTTATCCCGGAATTCATACACATATTCCTCCACTGCGTTTTTAGCATCGTTTCTTTCCTTCTCCAATTTATCCTGCATTATCATCTTACCCTGTCAGGGAACAGAAAAGGTTAATTCCAGCCTTCTGCTATCTGTAATAAATTGTACCAAAAGTATTAACAGTTCTAAATTATATCTCATATAACTCTTTACAGCAAAACCCTACAAAGTTCTTCATTTTTTAACATTACATAAAAAAATTACATAGCTTTCTCATTTGAGATTTAATTCTAAGATGAAAAAAACAATTCATGGCTTTTATATTATTTTGTCTTTTTTTATGGAGTTACATGGTTGTCTCATCTTGGTATTAATATTGACCAATAAATAATGATCAGACCACTCTGCCATATTTAAAAATCAAGGATAAATTACTTATATTTATTGTTAAATTTCATTTTTTCTGTACTCAGATAGGAACACTAAACACAGTGTTCCTATCTGAGTACAGAAAAAATGAATCTTAATCATCTCACACACTCTAGACTATGGAAAAGCACATGTTTTAACAAAAATATTCAATGTGACCTGGGAAATACCAATTGTACTGTTCCCAGTGCTAGAAAATACTGGCATCAAATTCTTCATAAGGACTTGGAATCAATTTTATACCAAGCAGAATAGTATAGATCTCTTGCTACAAAGATGAAAAAATATAACATTTGTTTAAAAATTTTAATTAAGCCCTCACCAGTTAGTTGGAGAATCATCCTGACATGTGAAGGTTGCTGGTTTGATACCCGGGCCAGGGCACACACAAGAATCAACCAATGAATGCATAAATAAGTGGAACAAAAAAAATCAGTATTTCTCTCTCTCTCTAAAATCAATCAATAAGAAAATAAACTAAAAAGCCAGTGATTTTGTTTTCATCTTTGGTTTCATCCTAGCTCTAAAACCGTAGAAAACTTGGGATACCGAAAAAGATTATAGCCATTTATTAGAAATATGGACAACAGGACCAAGCAACTAAAAATATTCTAAAATAAAAGTATTTACTGGAAGTACCTACCTCTGTTTCAATATACATGTTAAGCAGGTCTCTCCCCAGCTGATAGACCAAGTTGGCCTCAACAGGTAGCTCTACATTCACTACCTTGATTTTGGGTTTTTTAGCTTCTGGAGGCTGGTCAACTTTCTTTTCATTTGCCTTAGGAAGAGGGGTAAAAAGAAAAAAAAAAAGAAATTCTTAAAGAATCCTTGAAAAACAAAACAAATAAAACTCCTTATCATACTTAGGCAAAAATAAAATCCTCACAACTATGAAGTTGAAGTGTGATATAAGGTTATTTGGTTTCCACCCACCTGTTTTTAATCATATAAGCATGCCACACTCTCATTTGGGAATTCACCCATACATTTCTTTCTTTTCATATTAAACTTAATCTCTCCTGCTAAAACTTTTCTCCATTGGTCTTTACCTTTCATCCCTTTAAGCAATATTTGTGACTCTGAAGAGTAAAAAATATTATTAAATTGCTGCATCTTTATAGTCTAGAATCTGACAATAATTGCAGACTGACCAATGCTAGCAATGTTAAGGTCAACACTATCTCTGTAATATATACATATCTAAGTCCAATATTGAGTGCCTTTCAAAATGTTCTACTGAATTTGGAGATTACACACATGTATATTTATCTGTCTGTATATATTCATATATCCCTATCCCTACTACCTGCTTCTGAGTCATATTACTTCTCATAAGCAACTCCTCATGGTCAAGAAATAAGTCTTAAAATAGCAAACAGAACGATGCAGCTAATGCTAATAACTTATTATAGATTTTTCAAAATATTTAAATACAGGGCTAAAGAAGTAAGCATCTCCTATGGCCTTTAATTTTCCAATTCCAAGCCTTTTCTGTGTATTTCTAATTCTGCAGGTTCCCATTTGCACAAGTAGAAAACAGACTGGATGATAACCAGGAGATATATCACAGGTACTCTGGTTGATTTGTTTGGTCAAGTAGGAAGAGAACCAGCCGACAGGTCACAGAAAGCTCTGCCAATGAATAACTTTGGGGAGTTATTATGATATTAAAATTCTAGGCAGTTTGTAGAAAAAACTGGGACTTGAAAAAAGATTCAATGGTTTGCCTAAAATTACAAAGACAGAGATGGGGTGAGAACTCTTGTTTTCCAGACTTCTACTTCAGTGCTCCTTAGAAATCCCACACCTCTGAACTGCTGTAAACTGTGTCAGTAGCAATGACCCAGTCAGTCTGGCTATACTCTAGTGCACAGGAGAACTCTCCAATATAATGTGCAACCTCTGGGGGCATGACCACCAGATAGACAAATGGATCAGTTGATACCTACACTTAGCAAGACACTGGAGAACAACAGATGTTTGGGAAATGAATGGATGATAGTTCTGTCTGACAGATAAGTTAGGTTAAAAGTATCTGGCAATACAACGTTAAAGCAACTACTGACAAAACCAATTATCATCATAACATGACATTTGACATGGCATGAACAAGGAACCCTCTGAAGAGATGTGTAAGAATGTTCCAAAGGGCCTTACCCTGGCTGTCCCTACAGCTAAGAGCATGAGGTGCTACTAATGGCATGTTCCAGACAGGTATCAACATCATTAGCACCATCAGTTAATGTCAAAGTGAATGAGGGGAGTGATGCTAAAATCAAGCAAACAAAGCAATGCTGCTTTCTCTGACATCATTAACCCGAGCAGAAGAAAACAAGGAAGGCTTTCAGAAACTAGAACCAGGACCAATGCTTCACGTCGGGACCCTATAGGAGCAATCAGGACACAGGATATTCATAACTGGAAACTTCCACCAAGTGTAAATAAAATGTATTTTGACACCAATGAACAACCCTGTAATTTCATCAAGAGTAAAGAATCCTACACTCATAATGAGAAAACCAAATCATTAACGAAAGGTTAATAATTTGCATGCAACTTGCATAAGGAACAAATTTCTGAAAAGCACAGAATGATATGGAGACAAAAGAAACTTTCTAATATTCATCTGACAATGAAATTTAAAGGTTTGATTAGGAAATGATATTTTCAAAGGGACACAATGCAACTATTTAATTTAGCTTCAAACACATGCTGTGGGAACAGGGCAAATGAACAATTACTTGGAAAGCAATCTGGTTATTTCCAGATCATCTTAATTAATGTATTCAAATTTGGCATGTGATTTGAAAGGAGGAGAAAGTTTACTAGACTCTTGTAGCCCATGTATTTATCATAAGATTAATTCAAGTGGAAACAAATCACACAGCCCTGGGATGTATCTATTTCTGCTCTTCACAAGTACCTTTGGCACTAGAGAAGACAACCAATGCTATGTGTTCATCTCTTGTTGCTTGGTGCGGCAATAAAACAAGAGAAGCCTTCAGGTCTAAAGCAGGATATTCAATTCCCTTAGTTGAACTTGAGTACCTTCAATTGGTTTTAGTTGAAAAATACATAGAAAATCAACAGGAGAAAAAAAATCCTACTCAGACTAAATAAGACAATTTGGTGCTTGTTTTTGAAACTGCGGATTTAATATTATTAATGATTACATGTTGCAACACTGTTCAATGGAATGAACTAGAAGCATCACTCACTTTGTCAGCATCTGGGGTTTTGTTCTCTTCTGAAGTAAGTTCAGGTGAAGGGGGAGACTGTGAGGTCTGTTGACCATCAGTTTGTACCTGGGGCTGTGTTCCAGCTTCACTGCTGTCTTGCTGGACATTTTTCTGAAATGAAAGCCCAGGCACAAAGGATGTAGAAAGCAAGTGTACTTGGAAAATGTAAAGGTTACAGGGTACCTGAGACAGTATGCTCAATTTCTTAAATCTTAACAGGTGGGGAAAGACACTGGATAAAAGCAAAATGAACACAAAATAGCTGAAAACTTCTTTGAAATTTTAAATCCCTAAAAATTATTCGAATGACAGCACTTCATATAGTTAAATAACACAAATAGAAGGCATTTTAATTTATGTGATGACAATAACTCTTTTAAGAAACTTCCACCTAGCCTTGTAGAGATATTCTCTCGAAAACAAATAGGGTTTACCTCAGGTCTGTCCCAGAGGAAAGCTTCCAAAACCTAATTTAACCAGGAGCCATCATGCATGTGGACATATCTCCATTTCAATGAACTGAACAGTTACATGAAAGAGCCAACCATCAGTTATTCAGGGGCTCATTATGACAGCTCACAGACACACAGACTCCTCTGTCCCCAACGCTTGTCGTCTGACAACCAAATGATCTCAGAATAGATAATATGCTACATGGTAGTGACTTCAATCCTTCCTGTCCTACCATCAAGACTCTCTTTTCTGTCAGAGCTTTGAGATTCTAAGGCTTAATCAACAGCCAACATTTGACTTCACAATATGTGGTCTATGTTTCTTAACAAATAAGTGTTCAGAAGCCAAGCACTCCTGATATGTCCAGAATGTCCTAACAGAACTGACCCAACAGGCATTAGAACAATGGTGTCTGTAACCAAATGAGAAAGAAAATAGCCCTGGTCATTTCACTCTTTGTACTGAAGTTTTTCTACATGAGAACACTAAGGCTCAGATACTAATGTTCCTACGTGTTCTAGAAATAGAGGTCTCTGACCACTATTGTCAAATCTTAACTAAAACACTGTACTGTCTGGGCCCTCATTAAAGTGATTTCTGATTATTATCCAGAAGTAAACTTAATAGCTGATCTATTTTAAAGTTTCTGAAAGGTCCTCTGTTAGCACTCATGCTAAAGGAAGTCTGAATTACGAATATGAGCAGTAACAACTTTCTGTGCTATAGAAAGACACTTTTCTTTCTTCTTCCCACAATATAGCAAATCATGAAAATAAAAGCAAGTTCTAAATTGCCAAAACCAATTTTGACATTAAGAAAAAAAATCAGCTTTAATATTTAGTATATATTTCACCAAATTTTTTGTAGTACTTTTTATTTTCCTTTTCCTTCAACACCAGCCAACATTTGAATTTGTAATATGTGGTCTATATTTTTTTAAAAAAATAATGCAAAGAAATTACTCCAATTGTCATATGCCAGTTCAAATTAATCATAATTCACCACATTCCAGGCTATATATTAACATTATATAGCAACTGCAAATTATCATCATTATCCAAAAAGCTAACCAAAATTAAGCAAAACCTATGTTAACCCTTCTCTTACAGATTAGGATTAACTCAACTATGTATTCAAACTCAAAGGTTCATCCACAAACTTACCTCAGCTTCTGGGTTTTCTGGAGGTTTTTGGCTGTGACACTCTACATCTGCTTCAACAGAAGGCAGCTCACTGTTCTCGGCAGGGACTTTTTCCACCATAGACGCTGTAGAGATGGTGAAAATGCCATGCGTGTTAACTCGCACTTTCACTTTCACTCTCGATTTTTCTCCATCTTTTTGTGCAGAAACATTCTGAACTATGAACCGGCCTGAATAAAAATAAATTGAGAATTTAAAAACTAAATCTACATCTCTGTAAAGAAGATAAAGGCTTCTTTACCCTGGCTGGTGTGGCTCACTTCATTGGGCATCATCCTATGCTCCAAAAAGTTGCCACTTTGATTGCCTGTCAGGGCATATGCCTGGGTTGCTGGATCCCTGGTAGGGCAGCAGGATATAGCCAACTGATGTTTTGCTCTCACATCGATATTTCTCCCCCTCCCTTCCTCTCTCTAAAAACCAAAAAAAAAAAATAATAAAAAAATAAAAATAAAAAAATGTCATAGAACTTAAAGCTTCAAAGTACTGCTATTCCAATACCTCCCAATTTTCTTTACCAATTGTATTAGATTTAAGCCATTTAATATATAGTATAATCATAACCTCTTAAAATAGACAAGCTTCCAGTATAATTATAATATTTGGGCTTAATCTTAATATGCTGTGAAATGTCCAAAGGCCAAGGACACATTTATGACTGTTTTTATTTAACATTTATGACCTAGCCATTATGTGTAAAACACTAATAATTACAAGTAGTCACTACCTCCTCTCATCCTACTTCTCCAGGCAGGTGAGCACAAACTACAGGTGAAAATCCATTAGCAAGTGAAACGCTGAATTTTATCAGGCCATGCTGCATTTTCATCCTACAGGGCTTTCAGGGAATATATTTTTTGTGATTGAATAATCAAAACAGTTTTCAAGGTTTTAAATAGGTAAGGTGAGCTAAAACCTTTATCAAAGCTTGAAATTATTATGCACAACAGAGTAGTTCCAGAGCACTACAGAGTAGTTCCAGAACACTAAGGAGATGTTGAAAGCTGACGCTGACTCAGATAATCTGGGCTCAAATCCTGGCTGTGTGACAGCTGCAAGTTACTTGACCTTTTCATGCTTCTATGGATTAAGCTGATGTTTATAGTGAGCATGGAAAACTATGGAACCAAGAACTGTCAGACCCTCCACCAATAATAGTACTGTTACTCCAGAGATTACTATATCAAACTTAAGTAGTGTGAACATACTATGTGCAAAGCACTATATGGTACTGAACAGTCTTGTATTTAAGGTGCTATCTACACAAACACAAAAAAGTTACAGTGAGAGATGTTGGAACAGACCTTCATTAATGATTAATTCACTAGTTCAGGAAGTGATTGCCATTAATACACATTTAAAGAACAGCATTTATGCCTGGCGGGCGTGGTTGTGGCTCAGTGGTTGAGTGTCAACCTATAAAATCAGGTCACGGTTCAATTCCCAATCAGGGCACATGCCTGGGTTGTGGGCTTAGGAAGATGTCTGAGGCTCTCCAACAGATTTCTAGAGTTACTGTGGGTCAAAACAGATGTACAGTGTCAAGCCTCTCAAAGAAAAACGTACCAAAAAAGATGTACTTTTTAAAATATGTAAGTACATTTGAGAAGTAGCTCAATGATTGCTAAGCCAGGGTTTATACTAGAATTCATGTAGAGCAGTGGTCAGCAACCTTATTAGTCAACAGAGTGGCAAACCACAGCTTGCGAACCGCAGTTTGCCGACTACTGACCTAGAGGTAAGTTTAATGTTAAAAGTAGCTGATAATTCCTTAAATATAGATGATATCAGAATAGGAAAAATGCCTATATTTTCTTAAACATAGATCCTTAACAGCAGCACTAATTAGCAAGTCATTTTACCTTTGTAGGTTAGTTTATTCATCAATAAAACAAAGATTTCTCCATCACCATTATCCTAAATTGAAAATGCCTTCACTTGGAATTATGTTCCATGCAACACTGCTAAGAATATGAAAAAGTTTCAAGGTTGTACATGAAATTAAATCCTAAGAGTAAATACACAACTAATTGCTTTACCTATTTTTGCTTCTGGATATGGAACTCCTTGAGGATCAGAATAGAAAGCTTCCAGTTCAAAAGGTCCGCTTCTCAGAAAGGTGAGAACTTTGGAGAAGGGAGCAGCATGGTTTCGACTGAACACTTCGTGAACACTAGAGGAAGGAAAGACAATCAGCATGTTGAGTACTCAAGCTTACCGTGCTACATAAACAGAACAAGAACATCTCAAAGTCTGTATCAAATCTTTCGCACCATTTATATCACCAAAATGACAGAAATACTGATAGGTTTTGTTGTTGAAAAATCCTAGTTAGATTAATTAGACAGGGTAGCATAAAGTCATTCTTTTATATTAAATCACATTACCTAAAAGTTATTTTCTGATACATACCCTTCAGTGTCTTCTGAATCGGTGCTCCAGACTAGAGATATGGGAAAAGGAACTGCATCTGTGATGGAAAACTCTCTAACTTTAAATGCTGGAGACAGGATTGCACACTTCAAAAAAGAAACATAGAAATAAAGCATTATCATGAGTACACGAATAATTCCACTCATCTTTTAACAAAACTCGAATTTAAAATTGCTGACAGTTTATGTCAACTATAAAAACTTCCCACAGGTTTCTGGGAATGTTAGCTAAGGAGGCATACCCCTTAGGAAAAAACTAAGACAAAAACCCCATGATGGTTCCAGTAATAAATAGCTACAAATTCTTTCCTTTTTTTAAGTTTTAAAGGGTAGTCCATCTAAATACTTTTCTCCATAGAATCTCTCACTTTATACAAAACAAAAACTTATGCTGCTCTAGCTGATTTAGCTCAGTGACCTGTGGACTGAAGGGTCCTGGGGTTCAATTCCAGTCAAGGGCTCCATCCCTACTGTGGGGCTGGCAAGAGGTAGCCAAACAATGATTATCTGTCATCATTGATATTTTCATCTCTCCCTCTCCTTTCCTCTCTGAAATCAATTAAAATATATTAAAAAAATAAGCAAATAAAAAAACCTATGCTAATCAGATCAAAACTCAAGCATATTAACTTGAAACTTTAGTTAAAACTATTTGACTATAATGACCTAAATATAAACTGGTATTAATTTTTTAAAATTACTTACTTCTAGATTTGGTGCTTTTGCTTTGTCACAAGTCAGGCCTCTGAACTGCCTTCTTACTTGATAAGCAGGTTCAAAGCAATTTGGAAGGGGAGCAGTTCTTTCCTAAAACTAGTTAACCAATACCCTAACCCTGCAAACTTCACCCCACATCAATTCTGCATTACACTAGATTGCCATTCACATTCGCTCCCATATGCTTTGTAACAACTATGACCCTACAACACCCTGCAGCTATTTCCGCTAACAGCCATTTTCTGTGACACTCTAGAATCATATCAATAGTTTCTCATCGCCAGTTTGAGAAACACTAGTTCTGTAGTCTTTTAAATTTCCTGTATCTTCTACATTTGAAGATCCTCTTCTTCCTATAGCCTTACGGACTTATTTAAAAGTAACCCCCCTGTGATATCCAATTAGGCACACCATGATACAATGAGGTGGAAGAGGTTCTGGCAAGAAAGGAAGAGAAGGGCTTAGGAAGCATACCTGCAGTGCACAGCCTCTGGCAACTGCTTCATCTGCATTGAGTGTTGTGCTAACATCTTTTGCAAAGAATCTGGCAATTTTTTCTTTCACAGCTGGAATTCGTGTAGTGCCTCCAATTATCTCAACAGCACTCACATCTTCTACTTTGAGCTGAGTCTGTTCCATCAGTGAATAAAGGGGAACTTCTATTTTTTGCAGGAGTTCAGCACAGAGTTCTTCAAATTGTGCCCTTAGTGAGTAAAAGGAACACTTTATAAGTCTTAGAAAAATTACCTAAAGGCCAATATCTTGTTTTAAACAATAAATTCTATCAACCTGTTGAATTTCCTTTTTTTTTTTAAATCACCCAAGTTTAACTCTTATAATTTTCAACTTTTAAAAAAATATATAAACATATGTGTAAGGGAGGAGGAGATAAATTAGTTCTACTGGGTATCATTGGAAAAATCACTTTTACATAAAAACTAACATTTCACTCCTAAATGATTTCTGTGATCCAATTCTCATTACTCTAAATATTTATTTCCATTGATTTAAAATATTTCTGTGAAATATTTGGTGAAACCATTATTCAATTACTGGCCCAGAAGTACTAAGAAGTGGAAAATACCAAAAAGACTTTCATTACATCTTTGCAGAAGTGCCCCTAGCTCTGAGGTGATTGGTTCACAGTCTGCCAGCAGGCAGTGCACAACTGTGGGCCAAGACATACAGCACTAAGGTCAGAACCAAATCCTGGGCTCTTAAGCCAGTCAGAACTCTTCCTATTTACTCTAGCAGATTTCAGAACGCACCTGTTCATCTTTCCCAACACGTCCTGGTCATTCATGAAACACTCAATGCTCAGTGGCAGGTCCATACTGTTGGAGCTCATTAGCTTTTTCAATTTCTCACACTCTTGATAGAGACGAAGAAGGGCTCGAATTTTGGATTTTGCATCCAACTTGTACTTAGTTTTAAATTCTGCACAAAAATATTCTACTAACTTTTCATCGAAGTTTTTTCCTCCCAAGAAAGGATCAAAAGCTGTTCCCAGTACCTAATTTAGTTAAAACAACAACCCTGGTTATTTTTTTTACTACAATGTTTAACATTTCTACTCAAACAACTTACGACTAACAGGCTGAATACTTCTATCTAAATGACAACATGAAATCCAAGTCGTTAGGAGAAATATAACTAAAATTCAAATGAAATACTGAATCTCTAAGATAATTTTGACCTTTAATGATTAAGAGATGACCTGAAAAGGCTTTTCTTCCCTAAACAAGAACATTAGAGCCGTGTCTCCAACCTTTCGGAACTTACAACCACCACTGGTCCGCAGACTACAGGTTGGTGACCCCTAATCCAAAGGTTTCCTTAAACAAATGCTCCCCAAATTTAGGGACCTCATGGACCACCCGTTGGCGACCACTGCATTAGAGTATACTGAGTCATCATCTTTGGGAACAATTCTTTATTCATACCATTACCCAACACTCTTCATTACCTAGAAGCCCATAGTCAAGCTCGGTAGCTTAAGTTAATGACAAGTATAACACTTAATAGGTTTTGGTAATTTAATTCCCATTTTTTACTTTACCTTCAATTTTCCCTTGTTAAAGGAACAGGCAGACACCTGAAGAGCTGAGTGTCCCATATCAACAAAAACCACTATCCGAGGTTTCTCTTCCAGGGCGGGGAGATCAGGCTTATAAATTCCATAGTTCAAAGCAACTACAAAAAAATTAACTAAGTTTCAATTCTTTCATTCAAGGTTTCTTAGGAATTTCACTGTTACGATGTAACTGGTGTCCCAGTGCATGAATTAGTGCACATTGAAAAGAAATTAATTAGAAGAAATACTTTAATATCACTATTTGCCCTTTCTCTGTAATAGAAGTGTCAACCAAATTCATGATCAACAATGACAGATCGAAACACAATCATGTGATTGGAGCCAGCAAGAGCTTTGTATGTATTACACATACACAAGTCAACTTAGCCTTATATACTATCTAATAAGAGTAATATGCAAATTAACCATCACTTCTCTGCACCCACACACCACACGCCCACTGACCAATCAGGAGCAAGTACACAAATTAACCCAATCAAGATGGTTGCAGCGACAGAGAGAGCAGAAGGCTTGGATTTCCCTGGCAATGAGGAAGCCAATCTTTCTGCACACCCTGGACAGCCCAGGCCTCCATTCAAGGCTACAAAGTTTCAATTATAGAAGATAAATAAATCCCAACAAAAATGGCTACAGCCACAGAGCTGGAAAGAGCAGAAGGCTTGAGTTCCCCCAGGCGATGGAGGAACCCAAGCTTCCATAGCCCTGGCTTGCCTTGGTCTCCGCTCAAGGCTACGAAGTTTCAATTATAGAAGATAAATAAATCCCAAAATAAATGGCTGCAGCCACGGAGCAAGCAGGAGGTTTGGCTCCACTCAAAGCTACAAAGTTTCAATTATAAAAGATAAATAAATCCCAGATATCAGGGCTCTGCTTGGGTCGCTGGGGGACATGGCCAGCCTGCAAACCACTACAGGCCCCTCACCCAGGCTGCCCCATGTCCAAGGGAACCCTCACCCTGATCTGGGACACCCTTCAGGGCAAACCAGCTGGCCCCCACCCATGCACCATGCCTCTATCCTATATAATAAAATTATACGCAAATCAACCAACACTCCAACACAAAAGATGGCTGGCCCCACGTGGCCAAAGATGGTTGCTCCCATGTGAACCCAAGATGGCCAGCAGAGGAGGGCACTTGAGGGCGATAAAGCCAGCAGAAGAAGGCAGTTAGGGGTAAAAACAGGCTGGTAGGGGAGCAGTTAGGCCTCTTATCAGGCTGGCAGGGGAGTGGTTAGGGGGTGATCATGCTGGCAGGCAGAAGTGGTTAGGGGCAATCAGGAAGACAGGCAGGCGAGCAATTGGGAGCCAGCAGTCCTGGAATGTGACAGGGATCCCAGATTAAAGAGAGTGTAAGCTAGGCTGAGGGACACGAATTTCATGCACCGGGCTTCTAGTATATATAGGATAAACTTGCTTAATTAGACCTGCTTTCTGATTTAGCTAAACTTTTTCCAGCCCAGTGAAGCATCCCAACTTCTCTTTCAGGTCATTGTCAACAACACAGCAGTAAATAATCAACATTCTGCAGATTATTATTGTGGATCACACAGGGAGAACAAAGGGTAAAATATTTAAATGCAGCAGTGTTTTGACTATATTCTGCACAGTGATAAACCCTGAAGTCATTTTCAAGGTCCACCATTTCTTACTACTTTTCAGATAGAGTTAAGTTTCTAAGCTTTCTAAATCTCCATTTTCCAGCTAATGAAAAGAAAATAGGATTCCACTGAGTTTCCTATCTACCTACTCCAGGACTTCTGTGAAGATCAAATGAGATGAGGCATGTAAAAACACTTCAAACATTTGGTTCAAGTGTAAAATGTTTGCATCTGCTATAAAGCAAGTCCTGTTCCTGAGCTTAAGCCACATCAAGGAGGCTAGTCTCTAGGGAGAGGAAGCCAGGCGTTGCTACATGGCATCATTACCCAGTGCCCACAGCGACCGTTTCCAGACGAGGCTGGATTGGGGGCTGCATTTTGCACCATGGGGTCTTGGCAGCATTGGCTGTGATTTGGTGGGGTGTCACTCTGGGGTGATGGTGGAGCCTGTGTCCCACTTGGGGGAAGCCAAGTGTTGATTTGTTGGCGCCAAGTCCATGGTGCTGTTTATTTTTAAATGGCCAGTATGCATCATGGCAGGTCCTGCATTGAGCATCTGCCCCTGGGTGGGTCAGTGTGTGTCAGAGATACTGGTCAGATGGAAGTACACTTAGCTTTTTATATAATAGAAGATTACATATACAGGAAACTTTACTATACTTCAAACACTTAAAGCTGAACACACTGCTCTTATATCTGACTTCATACTAGTTTTCTTGATATTGATTACCCTTTTCTGATTTTAAAATAATGCTCTATCACTTTTCAATATATGGAGAGAAGACATACAATCACAAACAGTTATCAGATTCATTATACAATACTCACATTTTAACCACAACCTGCTTGAACACTGCTCATCCAGAAAAATTAAGAATATACAGCTACACTAACTCTATTTCCTATCAATTATATTTAGATCCAAAGCAAATAATTGATCTCATTTAAAGAGTCTGTTAGCTTTTTCTGAACTTTGAAGCTACTGCTTTTTTAAACATTTATACCTAAGAAAATGTCTTTATTGAAACATTAAGACTTAAGAAACTACTGGAAATAGGCTGAAAAAAAGTCTTATTTGTTTTGCCCAACAATAAAATGTAACTACTTATTTTCATCCGAGATTGTAATAAACTGATAAAAGCTCTAGGAGATAACAGTGACCACTTTGCTGACCATTATATCCACACCTCAACCTAATGCCTAGCAAATGGTACAGCTTAGCATAACTATGCATATTCAGGAAATATAGGAGGAAAACTTTTTTACTACACCAGTAATTGTAGTCAAGGTAGTTGTGAGACCCAGAATCATAAGATTTGGAGAAAATTTGTTTCTGAACTAAAAAACAATGTAAGAAAATTTAAAAATTAAATCCAACACACCTTATTAAAAAAGTATATACAGAGTAGAGCAAAAGTAGGTTAGTTTTTTATATGGAAACTAATACAATAAATACAAGAATAACTGTTTTATGTACTCACAACTGTAAACCTACTTTTGCCCTATCCTGTGTGTGTGTGTGTGTGTGTTTAAAAGAATTTACTAATGAAAACAGATGAATAAATCTGAGAAAGTGCCAATTTCTCATTAAACATAAGCATCGGGAAAGCTGAAGTGCTTTCAAACCTGACACATTTTTTTAATAAACTGTATTTCTACATCAATGTGAAAAATTGTTTAGTAATTGTTTCTGATTTTGCTTACCAGCTGTCATATCATTCATGAGTCTTAAGCAGTTTAGACCAACAATTTGTGCAGCATCTAATACAGATCGCCTCTCAGCATCTGTAAAGAAAGAGGGCACCTGAAGACAAGGAAAAAAAGAATTTTAAAATACTTAGAACACAAGAATATATACAAATTACTTATAACAACTTGTACTAAATTCATAGGTGTCTTAGCTAGGTCATAAACCAGAAATAGACCTTTAGGCTTAGTTACTTAACATTCAAAACAGTAACTTACTTTAAAAAAATTGTCCTAAACTTATATCAAGGATGGAGTTTTTACGGTGTTGAATGAGGCGCTTCTAACTAGATTATTTTTATCGCTTTTCTAGGACAGCATTTTAATTAGGATACTCAAGAGCATATAACATAGAAGCAATTAATTAGAAAATACATAAGACTTGGTGGCTTTCACATTTACCCCCCAAAGTATTTGTAGATGTTGCAGAAAGAGACAAAAAAGAGCCAATATGGGTCTCTGCTCACCTTTCAAATCAGAACACTACTTTCATCAGTTTTTTTTCATCAAGTTAAAGAAAAATAAAATAGGACCACTGATTTATAATTTAATTAGAGGCCTGGTGCATGGAATTCATACATGGGTAGGATCTCTAAGGCCTGGCCCATGATCAGGGCCGATTGGGGCCTTCTGGCTGCCTGCCGGGGCCTCCCTTCATTCCGCACCACCCCCTGGTGGTCTGCACACATCCCAGCGAGCAATGGAACTTCCGGTCTCACTCCTGCAGGGACACTTTGCATGTTAGCCATATATTCTTTAATTTTACAAGAAATTAATGTAATTTCTCCAAGCAACAGGCAGACAACCTTCTGATAGATCATATTCTGTCTTACAAGAGCAAGAGGAGAAATTTTAGCTCTCTCTCTCTGTTCTTTCATATCCTAGAATATACTGCCACAAAGACTATGGTGTAGGTAAGTCCTGGGGAAGAGTTCATAAAGTTACCCTAGTCCAGCGATTGGCAAACTTAGTCATCAGAGCAGCAAACCACAGGTCATGAGCCACAGTTTGCCGACCACTGCCTTAGACATTTGGGAGAACAGAATTTAAAACTACCTTTTTGATGTCCAAATAAAAGATGACCTTTGTCCATTTCAAATACTCCTTGATAACAACTTATCAATTGTCCATTGAAGGTAGTATGCTGGGTAGTGCTGAACATCTAGGTTTTGTCACTACTGGTAGGTTACATTTTAAAACTTCTAATGCACTGGTTCTCAATTTGAGAATTGAATTGAGAAAAGCTCTCATGTATGTATACAACTTGTCTAACATTGAAGTAACTACTAGAACATCCTCCATTCTACTATTCAGTCTGTATTTTCAAAAAGCCTCATGGGAGATTTTGATTTATATCTCCAGTCAAAAACCTTTGCAACTTCTGGCTAAAAATACAACTCAAACCTCCTCTGAAATAATCCTGACTATGCTAACAAGGCCCATAGAATTTTGATCCCTAGTAATAGAATTGCTTTCACAACTTGTATATTTGAGAGTAACATAAAGCCGATTAAAATAAGACACATTGCCTTGCAGATTTCTACTTACTGAAATAACACAATCTGTTACTGGTTTCTTGAGGTTGTTTTCAGCAGTTTCCTTTAACTTAGTTAACAGCATGGCTGTTATCTGTTCCACACTAAACAGATGTTCTTCATCCATGTACATTACCTATGTTGAAGAAAGAAAATGTTTTAACTAGTAGTAAAGTTACCTGCTAATATTAACTTCCAAATACTATTACATATTTTCTTCCAGAAAAATCTCTAGAATTATAGTTGTTTAGGGAAAAAGAAGGGAAAGGAAAAGGAAGCAAAAAAAAAAAAAAAAAAAGAAAAGGAAAGAAAAGAAAAAGGAAGAACTTTTCCCTAATGATGAAGAGAAAAATAAAAACTAGAACAGATTTTCCCTACCCAAAGTACTAGTCAAAACATTATGGAAAGTAGCAAATTTCTATTCTAACTAAAGAGCTGAACCACTGGGTTAAATATTATTTTGTGTAGATCATCAGATGGGAATGCTTCTGCAAGTTTAAAAAAGATTTCTGGTGATATTACAAGGCTGCGCTCCAAACAATACAACTGGGCTGCACTGGACAGACTTTTGTTTCACATGACAACACAACTTAGGATTTTTAAACACCACTAAACTCTACAATTGTCAGAAAATTACAAGAAACACAAATTAAGTTACAGCAGTATAAACTGAATAATTTTCAAAGATAATTTAAAGATATATCTAAAGTTTAAAAGAAGCTAGGTGGAAAACAAAGGAATAAAAAGACCATATTATACAATTAAGAAATGAGAGCTAACTTTAAGAATTAAGTATCTTTCTCTATAGATGAATTAGTTTCCTATTACGATAATAAGTGAGTTGTTCAATTATATTACCTTTATTCCAACGCCACCATTTTTCATCTGAACCAAATCGTAACTTAAGTTTTCCTTCTCTTTTTGAATGAAGGGGTCATTAAATGCTCTGCCATGAAATCTCTTGAAGTTAGACACTGTATTGTTTGCATGAGTAATTTGCTACACAAGAAATTAGATATTTTAAATTATTTTCTAATTTCAACAACTATTAGTATTAGTACTTAAAACAATTTTACAAAAAGTCTCTTGTAAAATTCAAACCATGTGGTTATAAGTAACTTTCCCAGAGCCCTGAATTTCCCCATCAATGAATGGACTTTATTCTTTCTCCTTTTCTATAGATAGGCAGTGAGATGGAACAAGAGGCAGTATTGTCACCACAGACTAAAACAGATTTCAAAACCTTGTACTTCATTTCATTCTTGTTCTTCTCTAAACTTGATTTCTAACCACTGAATAAGTAAGGAAATCTAGATATACTACAGTCAAATTGCTTTTTTTTAATAAAGGGTTCATTGTTCATAATAAATTGCTAAGTGGCCAGAATAAACATATGTGCCACAAAAATACCTGGATTGCTACTTTTCCAACCATTAGTATGCAATGCTAATTATCTATACCAAAAACCAGAAGAGGCAAGGAAAATTTTAAATTTTCCAAGCGACCTAACACTTTCAAATGCATGTACATATTTTTTATAATTAGGCTCTGGATTAAGAAGTCCACTTCACAACACTTTCATGCAAAGACATCAGCAGAAAGAACCTTATTTAAAATACAGAAGTAATTAAAATAAAAGATCAAAAACTAAGTTACCAGGTCAAAATTACCAAACAGTTCACCAATTACTTTTTCTCTGACTTCCTTTTGTAAAAGAGAAAAATATAGCTTGGTAGTATTTATTTTCAAATGACATGAAGTAAAAGCAAATTTATAATCTAGAATTCCTGTGATTCCATAATTGAGATGAAGAATGTCTAATAATCTACAGGCCAGATCTGAGCCTCAACTGATTCTCTTCACATAACCATAAAAATGTAATAGAAGTGTCTCTCTCCTTTGGAGTATGTCATTTTGAGTATATATACCTATTTCTCTTCTCTCCTTTGTTTTTTTATCTCTTTTGTCTTGTTATCTATTCCAAATAACTATAGTACAGTATACTAGGGTTTTAAATTTGATTTATTTTTTTAGCAATACTATTTCCTTTTTTTAAAAAAAAATTTTCAGTATCTCTCATAAAGCCTCTCAAAGAACATTTCTTATTTTTTTTCTGTATTTCCCCCCACAACTCCAAGAGTTATAAGATGAGGCCTGCCTAAGTGGAAAGGACATATGTACATTTCCTGGTCACATTAAGCAGTAACAGGTGAAATTAATTTCAATAGCTATTTAGCCTAATACACCTAAAATACTACCATTTCAACATGTAATGTAAATATTGGTGAGATACTTCAGTTTAAGTGTTCAAAATCTCATGTGTATTTCAATTCAGACTAGGCACATTTCAGTGCTCAGAAGCCATGTATAGCTAATAGCTACAATATAAGATCACAGTCTAGACAAAAAGTTCTCCCAGTTATACCTTAATTATTAAGTAACCTGAAAACACTTTTAAACACAGAAATTCTAGAAGTTTTAATTCTTAAATGAGTGTTATTGGAAACTTCACATAAATTGCGTGAAGTTACTAAAAATTAAGGTTAGCAGATTAGACAATAAAAGCGTATCTTATTCTCTCATTCAATAAAACAAGAAGGGAACAGAAGGAAAAAATAACTAAGTAAGGGCTGATAAAGATACTTACATTACATTTTGAAAACTCAATAACAGATAGGCTTAGGTATTTCATATTCCTGCATGTCCTTGAGATTTCACCTTTAAAACTTTCCCTTTAAAAATTGATCAGAATTCTCTTAAAGAACATACCTGATTTTTGGCTGCAACTCCAATTGTTCTGTTTTTTGACCCAAATGATACGACTGATCTATAAGAAATAAAAAACATTTTTAAAAAGTTTTTTAAAAATGTGGACATTTTTAGCTAACAAGAGAGAAAATCTAATATAAAGTTCCTACCCATGGTTTGGGGCAGGGAGGGGAACAAGTGTAGCACAACTCTGGAGTCTAAACTTTGGTCAAATACTCAGACAGTACAGGTCTGTCCATTTAACTGCTACTGAAAATCCAACCTAGGTGGCAGTCCTATCCCTTCCTCTACCCCACCAAAATAAGTCTGCCCTTAGCTCAGGGGCAGTTTCCATATGTATTTTTACTTCACATTTCAATTCTCCAAGCCCCATTGTTAGAAGGTACTGAAAATGCTTTGAATAAAGGGTATTATTAACTTGGCCCTAGATATAAACTTAACAAAAAGTATGGTATAACTACTTCTCAGTCACCATGCCTGTACAAACCTAAATATCATTGTTACTTCTACTGCTATCCTAATACCATCTGCCTCTTTAGAACCACAAGTTTTTCTATAAACCCACACAAGTGGGGCCTAAGTTATGCTTCTGGCTTGTAAAAGCACAAAAAGAGAGTCATTCATGGAAGATTCTACTCAGAAAGTCAAGCAAAATGATACAGAGAAGTACCACAGCAAAACTGAGTATAAATGTGAAGAACCAGTTACATTAAGTCACCTTGAAGAAATGAAAAGTGACCCAGAACTGTGAGAGCGCCTTCCAGCGAGGGAAATAAAGAGTGTGGCACAGAGCGCACACACACACAGGAAAAGTCACAAGGTTATGTAGGCGAATTAGGTTTTAGGTTCCAGAACAGGTAGTTGTAATGGTAAAGATGAACAAAATGGGAACATAGTGAGGGTATTGAATACCAGGCTAACTCAAGTTTAAATCTGCTCTAACACAGGCATCCAAAGACATGGATTTTCTAAGCAGGTGTCATGTAACATCCCAAAAGCTAGGAAAGTGTTCAAGCAAAGACTAGAGCTTTTAAGATAACTTCCCAAACACTTTAAATTTAAAGTAACTAAATACTTGCAGAATGAATTTACTTATTTTCTAAGGAAAATCAAATTAATTATATTAAAAAGAAAATTACTAGTTGCCAATGCAGTTGAATCAAACATCTATTTTATCAAAAACATTAAAAGGACTTCCAATACTGCCCTCAGTTGACAGTTTTGAGAGCCATACCTGTTGTCTTTAGTTTCACAGTGGTCACTCAAGCCACATAAACCATTCTTTTCCTGCCTTCACGTTTTTGTTTTTTTAAATAGGGATCAAAGAGAACAAATATGTCAATTGCACCTAAGCACGGAAGCCTGAGAGGCTGTCTTCTTCATCATTGTACTCCAATACAGAACCCTTGGCCTAGCTAAAAACGGGCTTTCGAACAGGTGGAATCAGTGTATGCTAAGGGAATAAGTCTTCCCAGTGCTGCTAGTGTTGTCAAGTGTTTGCTTATTTTGATTTTCCATTAACTTTCATAAATGTTTACTTCCACTCAGTGATACAAGCCCAGTCATTTTACCTTTCCGTTTAATATTTCATTCTACGAGTTTTATCTTGGGTGTAATGCATTTGAAAATAAATTAAGGCATTAATTTCCCTGAAATGTAAGCAGTCATTTTCATTAACACATGTAAGCATGTTGTCTTCAGAAAGTAAGTCCTGTGAAAAGGTTGCTTTTTAAAATGTCACCCCTTGCCCACTCCACGCTGCTGGTGAACAGAACATTTAACTCAGTAACGACTTTCATCTTAAGTTCTAGCACTCTAGCACAAAGTTGGCTATTTTTACTCTCTCTTCCTTAAACTGTGAAAATTTAGTAACTAAATTGGAATAAGATTTCGGGTCCTTTTTCATAAAATGAGCAAAAAGGGCGTTTCCATTTTCCACAGTGAAGCCAGGCAGAGGATAGCGACTTCAGGAACCAGGAGAGCACGTAGGAAAAGGTGGATTTATCTACTGAAGGAGCGGTAGGCAGGCTCTGGAAGCTTCCGATTCATTTCGAGATTCACTACGCGAAAGACAGCGCTCGCGGCGGGGCTCTCGGAGCAGCCAGGGGCGGGCGGGCAGGCGGGCGGGCGGGCGGGGGCGCGGCTGCAGGCGCGAGCTCCGCCGCTGCCCGGCGCCCAGCGGCGACCCAGGGCGATTCAAATGGCGGACCCCCGTGGCCCCCGGAATCGCCCTCACCGGTTCCGATACCATAACCAAGCCGTGGGCAGGCGTCCAGTCGGCCGCGCCCCGAGGCCTCTACGTCCTTGAACAGTGTCGCCCCCCACCCCGCGCTCCATCCGGCCCCCGCACTCCGGGCCAGCTCGCCCCCAGGAAACTGCATTTAACACACCTCTAAAATGGGGGCGATAATATCCTTCCCTCGCCCAACACCCCGCAGGACCCACTTACGGGGTGCACCGGTCGCTGAATTCGTTGGCGATGGTCTCGATGCCCCCAGCACGGGCCACCGCGATGTAGCAGCTCTGGGAGCCCACGTCCAGCCCCACCACCGACATGACTGGCTGGTGGTGTGCCTCCGCCCCGAGTCTGGGTCCGGGTCTGGGTCAGCGTCCTCCGGCAGCTGCGCGCAGCTCCCGCGGGGTCCGACTGCTTCTCGGTCACTGGGCGCCCCGGCTTCCCCGGGGCAGCAGCGGCTTGCAGAGGGCTCACCCGGAGGCAGGCGGCGCCGATTCTCCGCGGGCCGCTCTGGCCTGGATCAGCAACCGCTGGCTCCCCGCTGCGCGCCCCAGTACCGACCCAAAAGGGGAGATCTCGGCTCTACCGCTTTAAGTATCGCACTGATCAGAAGTTTCCAGAATCTGCGGCATTTACTCACCGGCGCCTCCACCGGCCCCTCCACGTGCCACTTCCGCTTCCTTCTTCTCGAGCCTTCTCGAAAGATTCTACCCAATGAGGCCCTGGTCCCTGCAGGGATGACCGTCGTTGCCATGGCACAGCAGAGCCGCTCCCAAGCTATTGGTTCAGCCTGCCAGGCCACCGCTCACGCCTCCTCCCCTCCCTCCTGGCCCCCAAATCTTGGCTGTTAATCCAGCGGACAATGAGCAAGGACTCGAAAAATCGTCATCTTCGTGGTTTACTCGTGGGTAACACTGTCCGACCCCTAGACTATAACGAGAGACTGAGGGGAGTGAGAGGACGGAGAAAACCCCCAAACTGAGGGGGCGACCATTGTCAGGAGAGCATATAGGGAAATACAGTCTGGCTGACTGTCCGTGTTCGCCTTGCATGCTGGGACTAGTAGTCTCAGCCGTGGTGCGTGCTGGGACCTGTCTTTGTTTTGTAGAACTCTCGCGAGAGCCGACTTTTCTATTATCATTTTGCGCACGTTCTGAAGCCTTGGTAGTGCTATGTCGTGTGCTGTTTTGTTTTGTATTCATGTCTCATATTGTGTAGATTACCCCACAACTGGGGATTATGGACAAGGAATTTCTATTTAAGTCGAGAATAATAAGCACAGGGTTTCTGTTAAGTGTTCTTCTCTTCATCAGCCGGCAAGTTATTCTTTTGTGGAATAAACTATCTTGGTGGGGTTTTTTTCCATAAAGAAAAGAATTTTTGGATGTGTCACGATTTACAATTCTGAGGTATCACTTGCTACTTATTTTGGTATATTTGACTTGCGCAGATTTTGTTCTGTCCTGCCATTCCTAGCAATAGGTTAATTATTACATAACGTTTTATTTGTTTGCTCTGAAACGTTTATTTATTTTTGTCTGAAAACAATATTCTTATTAACTTTTCAGTAAAGACTCAAGCATGAAAAAAAAAAAAAATGTTGGTGTTTTGCTAGTCTTTTTTTTTTTTTTTTTACCCCCCCCCCCCCCCCCCCCGCGGTTAAGTTTGCCTGATACCTTCTTGCTTTCCCTCCGGCTCATGGAAGTACAAGCACAGTTCAAACACACTTAACTAGATAAGTTAAGAGCTGTTATCTAAAGTCACAAAAATCTAACTCTTGAGGAGGATAGCAATCCTTAGGTTAAATCAGAGACAAGACTAGAAAGCCGGGTTATGTTACATGTAAAGTAAGTTCAAAGAGTTTGTTTGTTTGTTTGTTTGATTGTTTTTTATGGTGACCTGGCACATAAGACAACTTGCTTAATCAGGTACTGCATTTAACACACCTCTAAAATGGGGGTGATAATAGTAGCTATCAACGGTGATTGTGTCCTTTATTAACAATTTATTTTTATTATTGATAGTATTACAAATATCCACAATTTCCCCTCTCCCATCGTCCCCCTTCTACCTGGCCCTTGTCACACCCAGATCTTCTCCACGATATTGTCTCTGTCCATGGGCTATGCATATATACATATTCATTCTTTGGTTAATCTCATCACACACAGACACACACACACACACACACACACACACACGCACCTTCTGAGATCTGTCAGTCTGTTCCATGCATCCATGTCTCTGACCTAATTTGTTCATCAGTTTATTTTGTTCATTAGATTCCACATGTATGTGAAATCACGTGATATTTGTCTTTTTCTGACTGGCTTATTTCCCTTACCATAATAATTTATAGGTCCATCCATGTTGTCGTAAAGGGTAAGAAATCCTTCTTTGTTTACTGCTGCATAATATTCAATTGTGTAAATGTACCACCACTTTTTTACCCACTCATCCACTGATGGGCACTTGACTGTTTCCAGATCTTAGCTACTGTAAATAACATTGTTATAAACATAGGGCTGCATATATTCTTTCTAATGGATGTTTCAGGATTCTTAGAATTTATTCCCAGTGGGATTGCTGTGTCAAATGGCAATTCCATATTTCATTTTTTGAGGAAACTCCACACTGTTTTCCATAGTGTCTGCATTTCCACCAACAATGTATGAGGGCAGTGGAGCCACGTACGGCTTTTTGGTCCCTTGAGTGTGGCTCTTCCACAAAACACCACATGCAGGCGCACATGCACGGTGTGCTTGAAACTTCGTGGCTCATCCACAGAAGTTGGTTTTTGGTTCTCAAAAGAAATTTCAATCATTGTACTGTTGATATTTGGCTCTGTTGACTAATGAGTTTGCCAACCACTAGGGATTTCTTTTCTCCACATTCCTACCAGCACTTGTGGTTTGTTCATTTATTGATGGTAGCTATTCTGGCAGGTGTGAGTTGATACCTCTTTGTAGTTTTAATTTTCACCTCTCTGATAATTAGTGGCCTTGAGCATTTTTCATATATCTATTGGACATTTGTGTGTCCTTTTTGAAGAAGTGTCCATTTAATTGAATTCTTTGTCTTCCTTTTGTTAACTTATATGAGTTCTTTATATATTTTTTTAAATTAATCCCTTATCAGATGTATTATTGGCCAATATATTCTCCCATATACTGGCTCCCTTTTCATTTTGATGATGGTATATTTTGCTGTGCATAAGCATTTTAGTTTGATGTAGTTCCATTTGTTTATTTTTTTCTTTGTTACGCTTGTCCTAGGAGATATATTGGCAAATATATTGCTACAAGAAATGTCTGAGATTTTGCTGCCTGTAATTTTTTCTAGGATTTTTATGGTTCTGCAATTTGTATTTAAGTCTTTTATCCATTTTGAGTTTATTTTTGTGTATGGTATAAGTTGGTGTCTAGTATCATTTTTTTTAAATGTACTTGTCCAGTTATCTCAACAACATTAATTGAAGACACTACCTTATTCCACTGAATGTTCTTTCTACCTTCGTCAAATATTAATTGAGCATAATGGCTTGGCAACAGCTACTTTAGAGTATCTATTTCCTTATTAACTTTTTTGTCTGGAAGATCTATCCAGTGAAGTGAGAGGGGTGTTAAAGTCTCCTACTGTGATTGTATTGTTGTCGATCTCTCTGTTAAAGTTCTCTAGAAGTTTTTTTTTTTTTGTGTGTGTGTAATAAATCTTTATTGTTCAGTTTATTACAGATGTTCCTCCTTTTTTCCCCCCATAGCTCCCCTCCACCTGA
Source organism: Lasiurus cinereus (assembly GCA_011751065.1). Classification (NCBI taxonomy): domain Eukaryota; kingdom Metazoa; phylum Chordata; class Mammalia; order Chiroptera; family Vespertilionidae; genus Lasiurus; species Lasiurus cinereus. The sequence goes on from JAAGEH010000011.1 coordinate 10,895,684, forward strand.
TTCCTCACCCTCCACCCCCTGCCCTTACCCACTGCCACTGTCCTCATCCATAGGTGTAAGATTTTTGTCCAATATCTTCCCACACTCCTTACACCCCCTTCTCCCCAGGATTGTCAGTCCATTCTTTTTCTATGCCCCTAATTCTATTATATTCACCAGTTTATTCTGTTCATTGGATTTTTTATTCACTTGATTTTTAGATTCACTTGTTGATAGGTATGTGTCTGTTATCACTTTGTTGTTCATAATTTTTATCTTTACCTTTTTCTTCTTCTTCTTCCTCTTCTTAAAGAATACCCTTCAGCATTTCATATAATCCTGGTTTGGTGGTGATGAACTCCTTAGCTTCTTCTTGTCTGTGAAGCTCTTTACCTGATCTTTAATTCTGAATGATAGCTTTGCTGAGTAGAGTAATCTTGGTTGTAGGTTCTTGCTATTCATTACTGTGAATATTTCTTGCCACTGCTTTCTGGCCTGCATAGTTTCTGTTGAGAAATCAGCTGACAGTCGTATGGGTGCTCCCTTGTAAGTAACTAACTGTTTTTCTCTTGCTGCTTTCAAGATTCTCTCTTTGTCTTTTGCCCTTTGCATTTTAATTATGATGTGTCTTGGTATGGTCCTCTTTGGATTCCTTTTGTTTGGGGTTCTGTGCACTTCCTGGACTTGTAAGTCCATTTCTTTCACCAGGTAGGGGAAGTTTTCTGTCATTATTTCTTCAAATAGGTTTTCAGTATCTTGCTCCCTCTCTTCTTCTGGAACCCCCATAATTCTGATGTTGGTATGCTTGAAGTTGTCCCAGAGGCTCCTTACACTATTTTCACATATTTGGACTCTTTTTTCTTTTTGTTTTTCTGTTTCTTGCTTCCTTATATTTCAAACCTTTGGTTTGATTTTTGGGGTTCTCTAGTCTGCTGTTGGATTTCTGTATATTATTCTTTATTTCAGACAGTGCTTAATTTCTGACTGGTCCTTTTCCATTTTTTTGGTATTCTCATTAAGATCCTTGAAGGTCTCATGAAGTTTCTTGGTGGTTTGTAGAAGATTCTTGAGTAACCTTATAAATATGGTTTTGAACTCAATGTCCAGTAGTTTGTTTCCTCCATTTCTTTCATTCGTGACATGTTTCTTTGTCTCTGCATTTTGGCTGCTTCCCTTTTTGTGCTAGTTGTCCTTTAGGGCCCAGTAGCTCCACCTCCCCAATCACCTGAGATGGACACTCTTGGTGCACCTCTTTGTGGGCTGGATACACAGTCTTGTTGTAGTTAAGCCTTGATTGTTCTTGGTACACTGGGAGGAATTGACCTCCAGGCCAACTGACTGTGAGGATTAGCTTTGTCTATAATGGAGGAACTGCTGTGCTGAAGACACCTCTATGGGGCAGGATTTGCTTCAGTGGGGCTTTGGTGCTCACCGAGTCTGCCTCTTGAGTGTGTCACTTATGTATGTGAAGACTTGAAATCTGGTGTTGTCTCATACTGACCTCTAGGTACACTGGTTCCTGGATCTCTAAGGAGGTGCACGTAAGCTACTGTTTGAGGCCACACAGCAGGAGCTACAGGGAGATTTGCAGATTTCTCCTCTTTGCTTGGGAGTTTGGAAGTTTTGGAGTTGTCTGATCCAGTTGCAATTTGTTAGGTTAAACTGCCAGAGGGCAGGTCATTCATATGCAAAAGCCGCTGCACACAGCTTGGTGGGTTTGGAAATAGGGCAGGACGGGATCTCAGGGAATCCGTAGGCTAGGGCGTGGCAAACAGCGCTGGCTGCCAGTCAGCCCTCTCTGCTGCTTTCTGTTCCATTTCCTGTGCCCTATGCCCTGCTGCAGTTAACAATGATTCCTGTGCACACCTCTGCAAGAAGGCTACCCTCTCTTTCCAACCTTATTGCAGACAGTCCAGTTTCTCCCTGTATGAGCCTGGGTCCCCAGAATCCTGCTGGAAACTGGAGTTCAGAACAGTCGGAAACTTGTAACTCCCTCCCAAGTGAAAAAAAACAGTGCACACCAGCCCAATACATTTGCGTCTCCATACCTTTGCCTTTCTGAGCCTGTGCATGTCCTACCAGGTCTCAATTAACTTTTTTCTTTCCTTCTAGTTGTAGAACTTCCACTTCGCCAGCTTTCCCATGTTTCTGGGGGATAGTCATTCTGTCTTTTAGTTGTAGTTTTGGTGTGGTTGTGAGAGGCAGCACGTACAAGTATATACCTTGGTTCTCCTAGAAGTTTTTTTATATATTTAGATGCTCCTATAATGGGTGCATTTATGTTTACCAGCCTCTTGTTGAATCTATCCCTTTAGTATTATGTAGTGATCTTTGTTGTCTCATGTGATGGCCTTCATTTTAAAGTCTATTTTGTTGGATATGAGTATTGCTACTCCATTTTTCTTTTCCATTTGCATGGAAAAATTTTTTTTCTTCCCTTCACTATCATCCTATATGTGTCTTTTGTTTTGAGGTAGGTCTTTTGTAGACAGCATATAGTTGGGTCATGTTTTTGTATCCATTCAGCTACCCTACATCTTTTGATTGGAGCATTTAATTCATTTATATTTAGGATTATTATTGATAGGTACTTATTTATTGACAGTTTAATTCTGCATGGCTAGATTTCTCTGTGTGTTTCTTCTTCTCCCTTTAGCATTTCTTGTAATGCTGGCTTGGTGGAGATGTACTCCATTAGCCTTTTTTTTGTTTGGGAAGATCTTTATTTGACCATCTATTATGAACGATAGCCTTGCTGGATATAGAAATCTTGGTCTCAGATCCTTGCTTTACATTACTTTGAGTACTTCATGCCATTCCCTTCTGGTCTGTAGAGTTTCAGATGAGAAATCAGGTGTCAGCCATATGGGAACTTCTTTATAGGTAATGGTTTGCTTTTGCTGCATTTAAGATTCTCTTTGTCTTTAATTTTTGCCATTTTAATTATGATGTGTCTGGGCATGGGGCTGTTTGGGTTTTTCTTGTTTGTGGTTCTCTATGCCTCCTAAACTTGTGTGATTTTTTTCCTTTACCAGGTTAGGAGAGTTTTCTGCCATTATTTCTTCAAACACCTTCTCTATGTCTTTCTCCATTTCTGCCTCTTCTGGGATACCTGCTATTCTAATATTGTTATGTTTCACATTGTCTCATCTTAAGATGTCCTCCTGTTTTTAATTGTTGTTGTTTTTTCTTTTTGGTTCTGTGATTGAGTGATATTTCTAACTCTGTCTTCTAATTCACTGATTTGATCTTCATCTTCCCCTAATCTGCTGTGTATTCCTTCCAATGTGTTCTTTATTTGTGTTATGTCATTCTTTATCTCAGACTATTCTTTTTTCACATCTTTTTTTCTATCTTTTACTATATCTTTTTTTCATGCTGTTGAGCATTTTTACCATCATTACTCTGAACTCTGTTCCAGATAAATTTTTTATCTCTGCTTCATTTATCTCTTCTTCTGGAGAATTCTCTAGTTCTTTCATTTGGGAGTTGTTTCTTTGTCTCCTCATTCTGGCTTTCTTTTTGGGTTTGTGACTATGTATTAGGTAGATCATCTTCACCTCTCAGTCTCTAGTGCAGGACAGTGGTATAGGCTATTTCTGACTAATAAGGTAAGTCATAACTCAAAGCCTCCTGGGACTGCCTCTGACTACAAACTGATAAGATTCTGACTTGAATTGCTCCCCAGACAATGATTCCCAGGTGTGGGGAGAGTTGTTTTTTGTTGTTTTTCCAACAGAGTGGAACAGTTGCTTCTGGCTGGAGGATAGCTGTTATTTTTAATCTCTTAAGTGGCCTTAGGTCAAGGTGTTTTCCAGTATGGTGAGTCAACTGCTTTTCCCGAAGGCAAGGCAAATGTGTATGTGGGAAAGATGTCATCTTCTGTGTAAGGGAATGACTCAGACCAGGAAATTTGGGACATTTGCCTTTTGAGCTCTATCTCTTGAGTCTCCAGTCCTGGCTTCTGCTCTCACAACTCCTGTACACTTCACCCTCCCTGTGTCCAAGCATAAGGTGGGTGGCTCCACAGGGAATTTTGTGTGTTGACCCTTTAAGAATGTGCCTGAATTTTCAGCTGTTACTCCCTGGAAGACAGTACCCTGCTTCTATTCACAGCCAAATGTTATGTGGGAACCTCCTCAGTTTTGGTGCTCTCTGCTGGGGGGGTGGGCCAGCTTGGTTGATTAGATCTCAGAGTTCTCAGTGGCAACTCCCCACAGCTGAGATATCTCTATAGGACTTCAGTTGCTGTTTGTGGGTGCCAGGCTAACCCTTTCACACCTCTCCCCCTCCAACCAGTCTCTATATGGTCTCCATTTTTGGTCCTTGGGTATCAGGGTTCTCTCCAGTTATTTTCCATCGATTATTCAGGAAATTTTTCTGTATTTTAGTTGTAATACCAGTTTTTTTTCCTGAGAGCATGCCAGTGCAGCATCCACTTAGTCTGCTATCATTTTTAATCCCCCCCCATAGTCTTTTACATGCTGATTAGGTCCCACTAAGTTACTTTTAGGTCCCAGTAAATTCCTTGTAGTTCTCACTATGTTCCTTAAACGTCCTTGTAACCATTACTCTGATCTTTATGTCTGATAAATCCTTACCTCCTCATTTAGTTCTTTTTCTGGATTTGGCATCTTTTCTTTCATTTGGAGCTTTTTTCTTTTGTTCCCATTTTGAAATGTCTTTCTGTTTGTTTCTTTGTATTAGATATAAGTGCTATGACTTCTAATCTTTGTGGAGGTTGCCTTTTATATTAAACTAGAGGTCTGGTGCATGAACATTTATGCACTAGAGGGGGGGTCCCTCATCCTGGTCTTCCCCCTCTCACAGTCTAGGAGCCCTCAGGGGCAGAAGGCGACCCAGCAATCAGGAAAAGGCGATGCCCCACCACACCTCTGCTGCTGCTGCCACCAGCAGTGCAAGCCTTAGCTGGCCCTGGTTACCTGAACCTTGGGTGGCCCTTGGTGGCTGAGCAGCCATCATCCGAGGCTTGCCTGTACCTCAGGTCCACCCTGGGTGGCTGGAAGGCTGACGGGACTGGGGGACTCCAGAGGCAGGTGTGCAGAGTGGTCAGGCCCGCCCCCAGGCCACACACCTGCCGCCCCGGTAGAGCTGAGGGGACTGGGTGCTGCTATCTTTGAGGGCATGGCAGTCAATTAGCATATACCCTCTATTGGCTGTGGACACCACCATCTTTGAGGGCAGGGCAATCAATTAGCATATTGGCTGTAAGCACCACCATCTTTGTGACAGCACAAGGATCAATTAGCATATTCCCTCTTTATTAGATAGGAATAGAGGCCCAGTGCATGAAATTCATTCACAGGGGGTGGGTGCTGTCTCTCAGCTGAGCCTGAACCCTCTCCAATCTGGGATCCCTCTCCCAGTCCTACCCACTCACCTACCTGCCTAATTGTCCCTAATTGCTTCTGCTTGCCAGCCTGATCACCCCCTAACCACTCCTCTGCTGGCCTGATTGATGCCTGACTGCTCTCTTGCCAGCCCATTTGCTCCCAACTGCCCTCCACTGCCAGCCCGATTGTTCCCAACTGCCCTTCCTTGCCAGCCTGGTCACCCACGTGGAAGCTGTGTGGAGCAGCAGCCAGAACTTGCCCCCTGGTAGGGCTGAGGAAACTCGAGCAGCAGGCACTGGGCCCTGCCCCCTGGCATGGCTATGGGTACCCTGGTGGCAGGCACGCAAAGCAACCACGAGGCCTCCCACCCCACTATAGGCTGTGGAAACCACAGTGGCAGGTACACAGAGCAGCAGTCAGGACCCGCCCTGGGTGGAGCTGAGGGAACTCCAGGGGCAGGCGCATGGAGTGACTGGTCTTGCATGAGGACGAAGCCAGCTGCTCTGTGCACCTGCTGCTGGGCCCTGCCCCAGTGGCAGACACAAAGAGTGGCTGCCAGGCCTCTTGCTGCCCTGCAGGGCCTCAGGAACTGTGGCAGCAGGTGCGCGGAGCAGTTGGCCCCACCCCTACTGTGCGTGCCACCATCTTGTGATGGGTGTTATGGTGTGAGGGTCAATTTGCATATTACCTCTTTATTATATAGGATGTCTTATGGGACCCTGTGGTGTGGGCTCCTTGAACTCCTGAGCAGGATGCTTTAGGAGTGTCCTTTTTGTGGTTATTTTTGCTCTCTTGTAGTAATTGGGTTTTTATTGTTGTCCCATTCATCACTGGTATCTCCTCTCAGGCTGTTTAACTGTGAGGGACAAGCCTGGCCATGTTGTGTGAATTGTTATATAGCTGCAATCTTAAAGTGGATTCTGCCCTTCTTTTTTAAAAAAAGTCTCTTAAGCTAGTCTTCAGTTAAACATTCCCCTATGTAGTTTTAATTCCATCTTGATTCTGGAGAAAGTGTGAGAAAGACCCATTGATTTTACCTCCATCCTATACCCCTTTTATTTAAGTTTAAAAGTCTTGTTCTTTGAAAGGATTCCTAATAAAATGATGGTAGAAACCCACCTTTTGCTGTATGAGATGATACTCAAATCTATTGACAAGGTGATTGAATTCTTACATTTGAAAATGTAATTAAGTATAATTATTTTTGTTGGACCTTACCAGAACACTCCCCCTCACACCACTTTTTATGCATATTTAATATAATAATCTTACATTAAAATCCATAGACTCATAGTATCTCCCCCCAAGGAGAGAATGTGAACAAGCCCCCTTTACCACAAATTATGCAGTCAAGTTTCCCACATTTGGGGAAATCCCAGGGGTCAGCACACCTGGATTACATGCTGATGTATTGCCATCAAGTTACTTATAGATCTCATTAAGGATTTGTTTTTATTGAGCAAGTCATAATAATTTTAACCAGGTGTGCCAAGTGAGTTGAAATCCTCCTTTTAGAAAGTTCAAGAGAGCTGGCTATCTGCTTGCAATCTGCAGTCCTTCGATGGCACATTGAGTTCTTGGAAAAAAATGGGTTAATGGAGTGGGTAGAATAAATAATATTTTCAGGATTTGAAAAGGGTGAGTCTTGCTCTAGGAAAATCACCTGCTTATCATGGTATCTCCTATGCCAGGTAAGTATTGTATTAATAGTATTTTTGAACAGATTTAGAACTTTGAGATTTTTTGGTCTGATTCCCATATTTTATATGATGAAACTTGTACACAAAAGAGAAAGAAACAGTTTTTAGTCTTTGGAGCCAGATAGATTTGGATCAGGTTTAAGACCTGGGGCAATAGTAATATAGTCAGCAGTACAGCTTGTAAGAGCACCAGCCCTCTTGCAGTTAGATTTCATGGGCTTGAATGTTGACTATATATATTTACTAACTTGCCAACTGTGTGACCTTGAGAAATTACTAAGCCTTCCTGTGTTCCACTTCATAGGCTGTATATAATAAGTGAAAATGTATGTAAAGCATTAAACATGTCATTTTTAGGTAATAGGTATATAATCTTCCAGTTCTTCTGTGGCCCTCTGTTTCCTCATCTGTGAAATGGAGAGTATTCCCATCTTGATGGGAATTTAGAACCATTAGATACAAGTAAAATATTTAGTATGTAAGTAGGCATTCCATAAATTATAATATTAGCAAAATTATTTAAGAAAAGCAAGAACTTCTATTTCAACTCCTATTGCTGTGGAAGCTGATTTGTACATTTGTATAGCCTCTATTTAATCAGTCCATCTTAGCTATTTATTACAACAGGTGAGTGTGTAGGGGCCATCAGTATGAGAAACTTTACTAATTTCCTAAAGGGGAAGCTGGCATTTAAATGTGGGTAGACATTAGAGCCCAATTTTTAAGCTAGTCCTGAAAAAACAGGCCTATCTCTGGATTTAGGTTATGTGAATTTAAACATTTCCTTACTCTTTAAGCCAACTTGAATTAGGGGTTTCTATTATTTGCTGAACAAAACATCCTTATTCCTCAGAAGGTAAGTCTTCCTTGATCATATTATCTAATCACCTCCCTTTTACTCTCTAGTGTTTCTCATTTATTTCTTTTACACTGGATATCACCATCTACAATTATCTTATTGACTTATTTCCTTTCTGAATTCTGTGGCTTAGGAAGTCAGTGACCCTGTTTTTCTTCTTCCCAGTGCCCTATGGATGCTCAGTAAATATTTGGTGAATGGTTGAATGATAAAAAACATATCATAAACTTAATTGGAAATGAGACATTTATAAGCTTTTCTCGAATACAGGTTTTCTCAATCTTGGCACTGTTGGCATTTTAGGCCTGATAATTCTTTTGTGGGGCACAGTCCTGTGAATTTTAGGATGTTTAGCATTATCCCAGGCCTCTATCCATTAGGTGCCAATAGTAGAAAAAAATGTCCTCTGATAGAGAACCATTGCTATAATATCTACAAGATTTATTTAAACTTGACTGGCACACGAATGGCATAATCTGAGGTTTTGTTTTGAGATAAAATAGAGTAATGTTTGATTTATGAACCACAGAGTCTAAGAGGTGACATACTGTAAATGTGTCAGACAACTCCAGCTGTCTTCCATCCCATTGGTGGGGAGGCGTGGTTTGTCTCCCATTTAGCTACAGGACATATTGCTGTTGTGAAGATGTGTCCTGACTATTTTTTTTAATTTAATAAATCTGTATTGTTCATATTATTACAATTGTTCCTCCTTTTTCCGCCATACCTACTCTCCATCCAGTTCCCACCTGACCCTCTGCCCTTAGCTCCCCTCATTGCCCTCATCCATAGGTGTAGGATTTTTGTCCAGTCACTTCTCCCGCACACCTCTTTTCCCCTGAGAATTGTCAGTCCACTCCCTTTTTATGCCCCTGATTTTTTTTATATTCACCAGTTTATTCTGTTTATCAGATTTTTAATTCACTTGACTTTTAGATTTACTTGTTGATAGATATGTATTTATTGTTCATAATTTTTATCTTTATCTTTTTCTTCTTCAAGAGTATCTTTCAGCATTTCATATAATACTGGTTTGGTGTTGATGAGCTCCTTTAGCTTGTTCTTGTCTGTGAAGCTCTTTATCTGACCTTCAATTCTGAATGACAGCTTTGCTGGGTAGAGTACTCTTGGTTGTAAGTTCTTGCTATTCATCACTTTGAATATTTCTTGCCACTCTCATCTGGCCTGAATAGTTTCTGTTGAGAAATCAGCTGACAGTAGTATGGGTGCTCCCTTGTAGGTAATGAACTGTTTTTCTCTTGCTGCTTTTAATATTCTCTTTGTCTTTTGCATTTGGCATTTTAATTATGATGTGTCTTGGTGTGGTCCTCTTTGGATTCCTTTTGTTTGGGGTTCTGTGTGCTTCCTGGACTTGTAAGTCTATTTCTTTCACCAAGTGTGGGAAGTTTTCTATCATTATTTCTTCTAATAGGTTTTCAGTATCTTGCTCTCTCTCTTCTTCTGGCATCCCCATAATTCTGATGTTGGTACGCTTGAAGATGTCCCAGACGCTCCTTACACTATCTTCAAATTTTTGGTGGTTTTTTTTTTTTTTTTTTTTGCTTTTTTGGTTGAGTGTTTTTTGCTTCTTTGTATTTCAAATCTTTGACTTGATTCTTGCATTCCTCTAGTCTGCTGTTAGGTCTCTGTATAATATTTTTTATTTCAGTCAGTATATGTTTAATTTCTAGTCGGTCCTTTTTCATCTCCTCTTGGGTCTCATTAAATTTATCAGCCTTTTTAGGAAATTCTTAAAAAACCTTATAACCGTCGATTTGAACTCTATATCCAGTCATTTGCTTCCTCCATTTCTTTCATTTGTGATCTGTTTCTTTGTCTCCCCATTTTGCTGCTTCCCTGAGTTGGTAGAGTATCTTTGTGTGCTAGGTGTCCTATATGGCCCAGTGGCTCCGCCTCTCCAGTTACCTGAGGTGGACACTCTTGGGGCACTCGTTTGTGGACTGTGTGTAAAGCCTTGTTGTAGTTAAGTCTTTACTGTTGTTGGTATTACTGGGCAGGGATTGACCTCCAGGCCAATTGGCTGCAAGGATCAGCTGTGTCTACACTGGGAGAACTTCTGTGCTGGAGATGGCCTTATGATACAAGACTTGCAAAATTGCAATTGCCTCTGTGTTCAGCTTGGATGGGGCAGAGTCTCAGGGCTGAGAAGACAGCCTTAGCTTCCCATCAGCCCTGCCCTATGAGGCCCCTATGTCTCAGTGTCCATAGGTAATCACTGCAGTCCTCTCTGTGCGCACTCACTCGTGCGCCTCCAGACTTCTGCCTTTCGCAGCTCCCCTGAGTTTCCATGCATTCCTTTCTTTTCCCAACAGTCCAGACTCCCCTGGTATGAGTCTGGGACCCTAGGATCTCACCCAGAACTGAGCTTCAGTGCAGTCGGAATGGGTTCAGTGTAGTTGGGAGTTTGTTTGTCTCCCACTAGAAAAAGCCAGCCAGGCACTCAGTCACCCATCCTCTCCCCATGCATGTCTCCATACTTCAGCTTTTTGCAGCTCCTCTGTATCTCCATATACCCTCTTTTTCCTTCTAGTTGCAGAATTTCCACACAGCCAGCTTTCCTGTGGTTCTGGATGGTGTCCGTCTTGTCTTTTAGTTGTAGTTTTGATATTGTTGTGTGAGGCAGGCATTTAGGTGTTTAGCTATGCTGCCATCTTGGTTTCCCAGGTCTTGACTATTCTAAAGAGTTAATTTTGACTATGGTTGAGAAGTTTTTTTTTTATAATTATAAATTATTTCCTTGAGGTAAAAACTCATCACTTTTTGGGGGGCCTTGGTTTTCTTATTTTGGAACTAATAATTAGAATGCCTGCTGTTATTGAAAATTATTAAGTCTTACATTTATGGCCACCTTAACAATTCTATTTTTAATAGAGGTAATAAAGAAATTTAATATTTGGATAGCCAGGATCATTGTTGCCCTAAGTAATATTCTGATTTTCCACACTCTAACCAAAATTCATATCCCAGAAATAGATTCCTCTTGTCTTTTTTTCTTTGTTTCATTAGCACATGTAAGAAAAAGGAAAGGGAGGAAGAGTTAGTGTCCTGTGTCTTATCTATTCTGAAGTATAAATGAGGTAAATTAAAGTTCTTCTACATAAAGATGAGTCATTCAGTACAGACTATTTGAATTTGCCTTGTTTAAAGGAGGTGCCTTCATTTAGGGGGGTAACAGTTACCAAACTGTTGATATATTTTTAATGTCAGATAGATTCTGAAACCAGAATATGTCCAAATTCCAGAGATGTTAGCACTATCATGGATGCCATCCTTGGGTGGCACATTGAGTTCTTGGAACCCAAATGGGTTAATGATCCATGGAGGTTGGTGGGAGTGGTAGAAAAAATAACATTTTTGGAATTGCTTTTACTGGGCAAGTAGGACTGATCTTACCCAGGTGTGCCAAGTGAGAAGAAATTCTCCTTCTAGAAAGTTCAAGAGAGCTGGCTACTTGCTTGAAAAGTCAACTCTTGGCAAGGATGAATATAATCACAAAAGTCAGTTGTCTAATAGAAGAGTAGAGTGATGTGGAAAAGAGATAGACATGAAAATTGAAGTTGCTTTATTTAATTCCTCAACATAAAGGAGAAACAGCAAAATGGGTATTTCTTGCTGATTCTGAATGATGAGTCACTCCAGAGTCATGGCTCATGCCTACAGCTACTTTCTACCTCCAGAGATGTAAGGATTACGGTATGTTAGGAGGAGTGAGGAAAGCATTGGAGAAAACATGCCTTCCAACTTCAAAGGGAGAGAGAGAGAAGAGTGCAATGACTCTAAGGAGCCGATGTTGCTGATTAATGACTCTGAAGTCAACTATTTATATTGTGTAATGTCAAGTCTGTTTATCCTGAGTAAGTCTATAAATGGGTATTGTTCATTAAAAATGGGTACATTCCACTAATATGTTATTGTATTTTATGCTTGCAAAGGCTTTCTTCTGAGGAGTTCATATATTAGCTCTTGTTATTTTTGACTATAGTATAAACATTTCTTCTTTATTTTTGAAGGGAGGGTGGAGGGTCAGCCCATTAGAAAGTCACAAAAGTCTGTTTTGAGCTCCTGACCCTGCCTTTCTATGCCTGTCTCCAGCCTCCTCATTCACTATTGGGTGTGTCTCCTAAAGGTCCCAGAACACAAACCCATTGCTTCCTGTGTCAAGGCGCTTAAGCAGGATAGGGCTGAGTGGCCTAACCAGCCAAAGAATGCCCCAGCCATCTTACAGCATTAGTTAGCTGCAAGACAGTGAAAAGGTGCCCCTCTTGCCTAGAACAAACCAGGACAGACTGTTTTCCCTGAGGTCCTGCACTGTCCTAGCCTGTTGTATGGTGAGGACATCTTCAAGAGAAGAGGGAGTACAATCTAGGCTTATTACCCATGAGGGCAATGATGAAAGAACAGACCTTTTTATTTCTTGAGAGAACAGGAAACCTCACTCTTACTACAGTGACCTGTGACATGTTTTTGAGGTTCACGTTTGTCCTTAAATAGAGAATCACAATTCTTTCTGGGGTAAAGTGATTCTTTTTATGAGTCAAGGGATGTGGGAGTGCTTGGCAGGGATGGGGGAGGGCACTGAAGTATTAAGGAATCTTGAGCTGTTTCCAAGGAGGGTTCCAAGGACCTTGTTTACTTTCTTCAATGGCAGTGTGTCTCCAGGACATCAATCATGCTAAAATAAAGCCAATATGGCCAAATCTTTGTAATTTTAAATACACCCTTACAGGCTGCATATTGAAACTGTCCATTGGCCTTCACCTTAAAGTACTTTCTAATGAGTCCACTGTACACTTCGCTCATACAGAGTAACCCTGACTTCACCTATAATGGGGATATGGTTATGGACTCAGCAAGATTCAGGGCCAGCCAGCAGATTGCAGGTTCTATGACAGTGAGACAATATACTGGACTCTGTGTCTGGAGTCAGATGGATCTGAGTGTAACTCCTGACTCTGCAACCTCTCTTGGGCAACAACATAATCTCTCTGAAATATCTCCTGTAAAATGAGGATAGGAAATCCAATGAATTAAATAAAATTTTGGGGGAAGTTTTTAAAAAATATATTTTTATTGATTTCAGAGAGGAAGGGAGAGGGAAAGAGAGATAGAAACATTAGTGATAAGAGAGAATCATTGATCAACTGCCTCCAGCATGCCCCTCACTGGAGATCAAACCTGCAACCCAGCCATGTGCCCTGACCGGGAATCAAACCTTGACCTACTGGTTCAGAGGTCAAAGCTCAAACACTGAACCACACCAGCCAAGCCATTAATTAAATAATTTAACATACGCTAAGTGCTTGCCACAGCAAGGGAGTATGTTAAAGGGCAGTTATGCTTTTTATTGCCTTGATTGATCTAATCACCTAAGACAGTGATCCGCAAACTGCAGCTCACTAGCCACATGCTGCTCTCGAACCATGGTTTGCCGCTCTGTTGACTAATGCGTTTGCTGACCTCTGACCTAAGACAACCAATGACCGTCATTTCCCTGTAATTCTCTCCCAGTAAGACAACACAACCCTGTTTACTTGTCTCACCTTTCAGTGTGCTGCTCATAGTGCATGACTGTTTGGATAATTAACAAACCACAGATTTCATAAAATTAGGCCCATATGTGCTAATATCTTTACAGATAATTCAAAATCAGGAACCCAATTCTAGTGGGTTGACTTTCATTTATTGGTTACATTCATTTATTGGTTACATTTTTCTTGAAGCTTTTTCTTCAGTGTTATTTTATAATATTATGCTTCTACTCAGTGTCTCGCTATAGTGATGATATCAGTGCATTTTATAAAGGAATAATACAATACCACATCAGCCACCTTTGTTCAGCAGTGGAAGTTTCCCCAAGTCTAGGCATTCATCCACTCATCCAAAAAACATTTGTAGAATTCCTCCCATGGAAAGCCATTCTGTAAAAGTATTACAGTTGATTTAAATAATATTGACAAAGAATGTTTGCCTTCCTGCTAGAGTGAGGGGTACAGAGAAGTATAAGCAAAGGACCACAGGGAGGTATAGGTGAAGCCAAGAACTTGTAGACCAGAGAGAGCTGTTCTCACACCCCAGCTTTCCTATTATGATTGTGTGACTCCTGGGAAGTTGTCTGTACTCTCTGAGCTGCAGAATTTTCACCTTAAGAATGTGGATCTACCATCATTCAGTTGACAGAAATCTTCTTATGAAATCTTCAACTGGGCAACAAATGCTATTTTAACTCCTCCTATCCTTATAATTATATATTCATTTACTAAAGTTTGGGCCAACCCCTGTGCTAGGAAGCAGTTGGTTTAAAGAAATAAAGAGATAAAGACCAAACTTTAAACTTTTCAGCCTAATTGGGAATATCCATAAGCCGATAATGAGCCCAGATAGCCATCTTAAGATATGCTGTGCATAGAACATTATTGGAAACAGAAGCAGAACATGTAGCCCAGCCCGGGTCAGTGATGTGGGATGGGGAGACAAGGTAGTTGACACATGAGCTGAAGTGAGGAGGCTGGAGAAAGAGGACTTCATTTCCCTGACAGAGGAGGCAAATACACAGGAGATGGACTATAGCTGTGAGAATGAGCATCTTAGTGTTTCTGAAGAGCAAGGTTCATAAGGAATGAGTGGCAATTGCTAAGGATGTTTCCAGATTGTCTCTGAGAACTAAAATGTTGGTAAGGGTGTCAGGAACTTGTTGACTTTGCAATAGCAATGCCTCTCCAGGAAACTGATCATCTATTTCTATAAAAGCCTAAGCGGCCGTTCCAACATAATAATGGGAACAACCAGTTGTTATGATGTGCACTGACCACCAGGGGGAAGATACTCAATGCAGGAGCTGCCCCCGGCCTGTAGGCCCTGATCAACAGATGGGTCTGCTGGCAACCTCCCAGTCCCTCCCACATGCCTTGATTGCCTGATCGGGGTTGGGCCCTGGGTGGGGGTGGGACAGGGACAGAGGTGTAGTAAGAATCCGGGTTGTCCCCTAAGCTCATTCTCACTATCCCTGCTACCCTCCCCAGGGATTCCAGGGCTCACATGCCAGGGAAGTCCTTACACTAAGGTGCCAGGCCCCCACAAGGAGCATGCCCCGCACCCACATCACCTCTTCCAAGTGAGCCAAGCAGCAGCTGCCAGGACTGCAGGGGCCAGTCCAGCTTTCCATAGGTTCATGCAGGAGCTGGTTTTTGAGGGTGGCCTGGAGAGAGTGTGCTGCCCACCCAGATTCCAAGTGGTGCCACTGGGCAGCCCAGAGGCCCATACTGCACCCTGTCACACAGTGTGGCCGCATTCGCTGCATCTGCATGTGGGGACTCTGGCGCTGTGAGTCAAGCAAAGTGGAGGGCACGTGGAGGCCTGGTGGCCCAGGTGCTGCCCAGGACCCAGATGCTGCCCAGGGCCCAGAGGTCAGCTGGGACCTGCCCTTCTACACTAAATGCTCATGCTTCGATCACTGGCCAGGCCTAGGGACTGCTTCCGTGCACAAATTTTGTGCACTGGGTCTCTAGTGATAAATAAAACCAATATGGCTAAACTTTGTGTTTTCAAATATTTTCTTACAAATTTTATAATTAAAATGCCCATTTGCCTGAATTCTTTTTCAATCCTGCACCTGCCTCATTCAGAGTTATCCAAATGAGGTTAATTCATGGTGCAGGGGTTTTAAAAGCATGATGAACTATGGGCTGGTGTCGGAAACCAAATATTGTTCTCACTAAATGGATGTAAACAGGAAGCCAGAAGGCTGGCCAACCTTAATTGCTCTGAAAGGTCAGAGCTGATTACTCATTGTTTAGTTGAAACTATCTGTTTGTATCATGTTAATTTCTGTTACCTCCTGCCTAAAGGCTAGGGGTGTGTCCCAAAGCCTTAATAAAAGGGAGAAAAAGGCCAGAGCAAATGGCAGTCCTTTCCACTAGAGGAAGGCTCCTGCCTGGCCCCCCAATATCGCCAAATTAATGCTTTCTAGTCTCTCATTTTGTTTGCGTGCGGCCTCCTTCAGAACCCGAACCCTGACCCGGGAACCCTGAACCACGCGGGACGTGGAAAGAGGTTCCCACAGGCTGGTTCTCATAGTTGGTTGGCAAAACATTCTAATAATTCCCAAGGGTGCTTTGTGTCCTCACTGCTTCTAGAGGAGGATGACCTGCTGCCCCCTGGTTCAGGCCACTCACTATGCTACTGACCCAAAGCCAAAGGCCATCCCAAAAAGGACTAGTGGGGGGATTTGACCCGCTCACTGCAGACAGCACCACCACAGCCAGGAGAGCAGTTGGACCACCAAAAGGAAATCTTTGTCCAAGCATTTGTGGGCTAAAAGTAAAGCCAAGTTTGCCAGATTCTGGGGGAGTTGTGTCAATTAACTGTAGAAATGAAAATGCTTATGCAGGAAGCGGGAATCCTAGAAACTTGAATTTACTAGTATTCTCTTTGCCACCCAGGGGAGCCAGAGACTCATGAAAATCTTACACAAAGCTGCCAAGATGAAGAGCCAGGTCACAGCAAATCAGTATTTTAGTTTAGGCTTGTGCATTTACAGGCAACAACAAAAAACAACAAAACAAAAAGAATTTATTGATTCACAGAATTTGGAAGTTTTGGGGTGTCTCTGGTGTAGCTCAACCACATCTAGGGGCTCCTGTGAGCTCATCAGGACTTACAGCCTTTGTCCATTTCTCAGCTGAACTATGCTCTGTATTGCTTTACTTATTTCATGGGTTTTCCTCATGTGGGACAATGTCAGACCCTGCAGCTGCAGGTGGACACAACACTTACCATGGGGGGAAAAGGAGAGCCACTGGATGTCACTCATGTTTTTCAGAAAACCTCTCAAGGTTCCTGTGAGATAGGTATCTTCTATTTCATCCTCATTTTACAAATGAGAGTGAGGCTCAGCTGGTTTAGGTAATTTCTCTGAAGAAACTGGTAATGTGCAGCCAGATGTTAAATACCAAGTACTCACTTGATCATAAGGGAGGGACCAGGGAGAGGAAGAGTGTGTGCACTGGCCTACTGGGCTGGAAATGAGAGAGCTAGTGGGTGTGGGTACAAGCAATGTGAGGAGACAGATAAAGTGTTTTTAAGTAGTTCTTTCCTTTACTTCAAGCACAGCATAAACCACAAATCCTAATGGGTAAGTTCCAAAGAACAGAACAGGATCTTCGTTAGAGGCACAGGTTAGCACCTGGTGAGGCCCCAGGAATGTAGACAGGAATATTCCTCCTGTCTGATCCTACACCCAAGAAAAAGGGCACAGAGGGTCTGCAGGGTGCTCTCAGGGGGCGAGGCTGTTCTAAGAAGCTTCCCTATGTCTGGAACCTCCAGGCTTCGGGTACTGTATTTCCCTTTTGGTTGAGTGAGCCAAGCTGTTACTTATTTCATGGGTTTTCCCAGAGGGGTTGCCATGAGACCAGCAGGGGTGGGAACAGCCCTCAGAGATGAATCTGGATGCATATTGGGGCAGAGAAGGGGCTGCCTGTGATAACTGGGAAGTAACTGCATTTAGAATGACTATAAACTGAGAGATAGATATCTCCAGAAAGCAAGGGTTTGTAACAAGGAAAGCTGATGTTCCAGTGTCTCCTTGAATTGAAGAGGATGCTCAGGATAACACTAGGTAAATGGTACAAAGTACATGTGACAAAGACAGATGGAAACTGAAGCCAGAGGAAGCCAGGCCTAGTTCTTGAAAATTTAACCTGAGATGTGACTATTCATTGTTGGGTCACAGCCCACACACAGCAGTGACTGGTTTTATGCTATTTATATTTCCTATCTTTTGATTTTATTTAAGAATTTTAAAGTATTGTATTCTGTTTTAGTTATGCTAGAGAGAAAAGAAGGAAGAAAGAGAGAGAAGGAGGAAGGAAGGGAGGGAAAGAAAGGAGGGGAGGGTGGGAGGGAGAAAAAGGAGACAGATACAAAATGATTTCTGTAAGCTGTGTTAGGGTTAACATTTGGATGGCACCTGTGTCCCCAAGTCCTGCCTTCCCATAGTCACCACCTTGAGTATCTATAGAGAACAGGGTCAGGCAAGGGGCCCCCATTACTCTGAGGCTTTGCTTCAAACCCCAGTGTAGAAGTCCTTTGGTGGTAGAGGAGATCTTTTTACTTAGGCTAGTAGCTAACCTGAAGGGGCATCCTGTTTTATTTCATCCTGTGTCCATACACATTGACCATTCTGGCATTCATTTATTTTCATTCAACAACATTCCCTGGATGTCTCTGACATGCCAGCTACTGGCCTAGGCACTTGGTTTTCAGCAGTAAATAACACTCAGAAATCATTGTCCTCATGGATTTTATGTTTTGTTTTTTACTTGAGAGAGAGAGAGAGAGAGAGAGAGAGAGAGAGAGAGATTTACTTGTTGTTCCACTTATTTATGTATTCATTGGTTGATTCCTGTATATGCCCTGATGGGGAATCAAACCCACAACCTTGACATATTGCATGACACTAACTAACTGAGCTATCTGTCCAGGGCCAGAGTTTACATTTAATAGACGGAGACCACTCCCCCCCTCCAAAAAAAAAGAAAAAAGAAATAATGACTTATAGTAAGAACTGTGAAGAAAACTAAAACAGAGTAAGGAGGGAATGGATGGTACGGGGGATTGTGTGTGTGTGTGTGTGTGTGTGTGTGTGTGTGTGTGTGTGCGCGCGCGCATGCGCGAGCACATGTGCACTTGTACATGCCTGCCTGTGGGCTCCTACTTTATATAGGGTAACTGCAAATGAGCAGAGACCTGAAGGAACTATAAGATAACACAAATATCTGGGGAACAAATTCTCACAGAGGGAAAAACATATGCAAAGACCCTGGGTTAGAAGCTTGGTTGACATGTTCAGCAAGTGGCAAGGAGGCCAGTGAGCCCTGAATAGAGTGGCAAAACAGGGGTGATGGGAAGGGGGTGCATAGAGGTAGTTGGGATCATCTATGATGATCTATACCTTATAGGCTACAATAAGATTTTTGTCTCTTAGTGATGTGTAAAGCCATTAAAGAGTTTTGTGTAAAGGAGTGACATGATTTTCATGAATCTTAAAGGATAGCTCTAGGTGCTGCATGGAGTCCAGGATGAAAAATAAAATAAAATAAAAATAAACAAACTAAGGGATATAACCTTTAAGGTATCACAGAAAAAACTATGTTGATTCTAATTACCCAGAGGTCTTTTAAATTCTATGCACCATTACCATCACTGCTCACTTTTGTTTCTTCCTTTCTCAACCAACATCCCAGTACTTCCATGGGTCATGGTACCTTCTCTGAGCACAGGCATAATGTGCAACTCCATGTTTGGGTTTTTGTTCTTTCTTCTCTTTTATCTCTTGTCCCTCCAAAAGTAAATGTCAATCTATAAGGCAGATAAACATGAAAACAGGATTTGCCTATTCACAAAAGCCAAAGAACATGACAACTGATTGCAAGCAAGACAATACTAACATCTGCTAGACTTACAGCTCTTAAAATGCTATTTCTGAAAATTATATTTTCATTTATGTAAATATCACACCACAGCTGTTTTATTGTTGTTGAATTTAGGGGATTATTTCTAAGAATGTATTTCTTAGAAAAAAAGAGACATAGGTCATATTTTGATTCTAGCTTCTTCAATGAAAACAAGTGAGCTGTATCTTTGAGCTTAACATTTCTCTTGTTGGTGAGTGAGAAGTCCTCAAGGCCAGTGACCTCCTTTCCTGGGCCTGATCAACTACACCCCTCTTTCCAAGGACTGAGTGTTCACCAGAGCCAGAGCCCCTCTCCTGGGCTGGCTACTGTCCTCTTCAGAGAGCTTTCCTATCTTCTCATCCCCATGCCATCTTTGTGTGCTAGCAGCGTATTTTATGGCATGATTAACTGTAGTCATATTGGTGTATCCACTTTCTGCAAATTTCTCTCTTGCCTCAGTGAATTTTTGTGTTTATATAATTACATTTCTACCAGTTTGGGTCCTTCCCTCATTTCATGACCTCTATTCATATCCCACCTTCTCTCTGAACCCATCCTTGATTATCCAAGGCAGTGTTTTCTTTTACCAAGAACACTTGGAGCTGCTTGATTGTCTGGACTTCTCTAACTACCTTGTTTAGAATTATTCATGTGGTAATTTGGAAAATAGTTTAGAGCTATACAATGGTAAGGTGACATTACTTGTAGTTGTACCTTTCCTTTCTAGATATTTTGTGAGTCCATTAAGAGCAGAGTTTAAGTTCTCAACCTTGTCCATGCCTCCAGGTGCTGAGCATCTTTTCAGAGCAGATGATGGGGTGTTTCAGGATGGTGGCACTGAGGAAGAGTAGATAGTTGGGGATATCTTCTATTTCTTCTGGGATACAGAGGATTACAACTTTTCCACCCTGCAGTGAAACCCCAGCCAGAGGTAACATTGTCTTTGTTGCTTGTGCTTGACTCTGTGCCCCTCCCCTACAACCACTGTGTAGGAGAACTCAAGTTGAGCCTGGAGGTCACTGACAATGCACAACACCTGGCCTAGAGGTCAATGACAATCCACCACAGCTGGCCTGGAGTTTTGCCTGGGGCAGCAGCAGACTTGGATTCACGAAGAAATCTTTGCAATTTTTTTAAAGCCACTGAAATTTCAGGTTGTTTGCTACTGAAACATAGCTTCACCCATTTCACTAGCACTTATTATTTTAAATGGGTTCTTGGAAATTTAGCACCTCAAAACAAAAAATCTAAACAAAATAGAGTAATTCAGAGTAAGACCAAGGGCTTTGGAGTTAGGCTGACTTGGGTTTGAGCCCTGGCTCCTACAATTTACAAGTTCTAGGTCTTGAGCTGGCAGTTTTAGAATCTTTTGGTCTCAAGACCCCTTTATACTCTTTCTCTCTCTTTTCCATTTATTTATTTATTTATTTATTTATTTATTTATTTATTTATTTATTTTATTTTTATTTTTTCCCTATTGCCCTCCCCACCCCGCAGTACATGCCCTCACCCGTCTCTCCCCCCACCCCCGCTTCCCCCTATTGCCCTGTATCCACTAGCTATGCCTACATACATGCATACAAGTCCTTCGGTTGATCTCCTACAGGCCCCTCCATCCCAACCTCCCCTGCCTTCCCACTGTAGCATGACAGTCTGTTCATTGCTTCTTTGCCTCTGCATCTGCTTCCCCCCACCCCCCATTCTTGTCTTTAAAAACATCTTGCCCCTATAGGCTAGAAATAAACCCACAAGAACAAAAGAAAAATGTTTGAGTCCCAGTTTCAATGTCAAACAGTTCTTCATGTGTACATGTCACCAATGGTATCTGAATAGTGCACAAATGGTGGCAATGCCGGTCCAACCCTCTCTGGTTTGGTCCTAGGCATCCTGTAGCAATGCACAGCTGCTGACTGCTCGCATGGCAAGACGTCGTCAGCGTCTTCCATCTCTGGACTGTTTCTCCTCTTGTCTTTGTGGTTGGCGTAGACCTGTCAGTTCCTCTCTGTTGCAGGAGTCCATTGGGTCTTGGAGTTGTTTTCTAAAAGTATTTAAACATATTCTCAACCAAGAGTTAATGAAGGAATCTTTTCTATAAAATTGACTTGGGGTCCTTTTTATTTTTGCCTACCGCTTTTCCTTTGGCTTATTTTGACACCCATGTGTATTTTTCATGGGTGTCTTGCTGCTAATATTACAAACAGAAAATTTTCTAGATGTAATTTACTTACCAGATATTTTTCCTTACATGATATTATTCTACTCTCCCCTCCCCTTTTTTTGATTAATGGAGAATTTGGTAAAATTTTTAATGCAATCTTGATAACTTTAAATTTTAATTTTTTGCACACAAATATGCCTGTTTTATGTTCATTGCATATTAAGCAATTTTACCATGTGATGAGCTATCAATAGAAATTTTAATTAATACTTTAGAAACAGCTTTTTATCCAGTACACTTAAATTTCCTTGGGTGTTCATTTATTTCAATTAGCCAATTTAAATTAATCTGAAAGCTTGATAACTCTTTTACATCAAATTTAATACTCGACCAACAATCTTAGATTACCCTGTATATATTAGTGGAAAGGTTTATTTGCATTCTTGAGTAGGCCCTGAGCATTCCTAGTGCTAGGCTGAATTTAGCTATAGGGCAGCTGCTGTTGGCATGTTTCTGTCTGTTATCTGTATCCTGATTTGAGCTGGGCCATGTCTCTGTCTGTTACTTGGGTCCCGATCTGTGCTGAGCATGGAAAGCGAGGTATCCATGGGGGCAGGAGACCTCTCTCAGAAGGGGTGAAGTTCAGACCCGTGCAAAGTCTGGGGGGTGAGGGTCTGTGCCCTACCTCTATTGACCCTCAAGTTCTCTTCTGATGGCCCCTCTGCGACTGTGCCTATCTTAGGTTGTTCCTTCCCTGAGGAATCTTACTAGTCTCTGGATAACCAGTCATTCTCTGGGGCCAAGCAGGGTGTTGTGATGTTCAGTTCTGTCTCATGGTAGCCTATGCCCCCGTGGCCTCCACGCCCAGCAGCTGCCTTGGGGATTCCCTCGCCTGCTTGTGGGGGCCCCGGCACTGATCACTTATCTCAGGGAATTCAGGTTCCTTCTCCAGGAAGGGCCCAGCTCACACCATTTTATGAAAGACAGATCCATTATAACAATCTTTAGGGTTTTCTATGTACAGAATAATGTCATCTGCAAATAAGGACAGTTTTACTTCTTCTTTTCCTATTTGGATGCTTTTTATTTCTTTTTCTTGTCTGATAGCAATGGCTAATACTTCCAGCACTGTGTTAAACAGGAGTGGTGAGAGTGGGCCTCCCTGTCTTGTTCCTGTTTTTAGGGGAAATGGTTTTAGTTTTTGCCCGTTAAGTATAATGTTGGCTGTGGGTTTGTCTTATATGGCTTTTTTGATGTTGAGATATGATCCTTCTATTCCCACATTGCTGGGAGTTTTTTATCAAGAAAGGGTGTTGGATTTTGTAAAATGCTTTTTCTGCATCAATTGATATGACTATGTGATTTTTATCTCTCAATTTGTTTAGGTGATGTATCACGTTTAGTGATTTGCAGATATTGCATCATCCTTGCATCCCTGGGATAAATCCTACTTGGTCGTGGTGTATGATCTTTCTGACGTACTGCTGGATTCAATTTGCTAGAATTTTGTTGAGGATTTTGGCATCTATGTTCATGAGGAATATTGTGTTATCTTTATTTCATTGTGTTGTCTTTATTGGGATTTGGTATTAGAGTGATGCTGGCTTCATAGAAGGAGTTTGAAAGTGTTCCTTCCTCTTGAATTTTCTGGAATAGTCTGAGAAGGATGGGTTTTAGTTCTATGAATGTTTAGTAAAATTCCCCTGTGTAGTCGTCTGGCCCTGAGCTTTTGTTTGCTGGAAGCTTTTTGATGACTGCTTCAATTACTTCCATAGTTATCTGCATGTTGAGATTTTTAGAATCATCCTGTGTGAGTTTTGGAAGGTTGTGTTTTTCTAGGAATCTTTCCATTTCCTCTAGGTTGTGAAATTTGTTAGAATAGAGTTGTTCATAATATTTTTAAACAATCCTTTGTATTTCTGTGGGATCTATAGTTATTTCACCTCCTTCATTTCTGATTTTGTTTATTTGGGTCCTCCCTCTTTGCTTCTTGGTGAACCTGGTTAGAGGTTCATCAATCTTGTTTATTCTTTCAAAGAACCAGCTCTTGGTTTTGTTGATTTTCTGTATTGTTTTTTTGGTCTCTACGTCATTCATTTCTGTTCTGATCTTTATTATTTCCTTCCTTCTGCTCACAATGGGCTTTTCTTGTTGCTCTCTTTCTAGTTCTTTGAGTTGTTAAGTTAGGCCATTCATTATCGTTTTTTCCTGTTTTTTGAGGTAGGCATGTAGAGCTATAAATTTCCCTCTCAACACTGCTTTCATTGTGTCTCATAGAATTGTGTTGTTGTGGTTTCATTGTCATTAGTCTCCAGAATATTTTTATTTCTTCTCTGATCTCATTTATAACCCAATCATTGTTTAGTAAGATGCTATTCAACTTCCAAGTGTTTGAATTTTTTGGAATCTAATCTTATGCCATTGGGGTCTGAGAAAATGCTTGATATGATTTCAGTCTTTTTGAATTTGGGGAGATTTTGCTTGTGACCCAATATGTGGTCTATTTTTGAGAATGTCCCGTGTGCACTTGACAAGAATGTATATTCTGTAGTTGTGGGGTGAAATACTCTGAAGATGTCAATTGGGTCCATCTTATCTAGTGAGTTATTTAGAATTGCTGTTTCTTTGCCGATTTTTTGTCTAAAGGATTTGTCCAGAGATGTCAGTGGTGTATTAAAATCCCCTATTATGATTGTTGATCTCTCCCTTGATATCCTCCAGGAGGTTTTTTGTTTTGTTTTGTTTTGTTTTTGTATTTAGGGACTCCTGTAGTAGGTGCATTTATGTTTACTAGAGTTATATCTTCTTGATGAATTGCTTCTTTTAGTATTATGTAGTGGCCTTCCTTTCTCTTGTTATAGCTTTTACTTTGAGGTCTATTTTATCAGATATAAGTATTGCTACCCCAGCTTTTTTCTCATTTCTATTTGCCTGAAAATGTTTTCCATCCCTTCACTCTCAGTCTGTGTGAATCCTTTTCTTTGAGGTGGGTCTCTTGTAGACAGCAAATGTATGGGTCATTTTTTTTTTAACCATTCATCTACCCAATGTCTTTTGATTGGTGCATTTAACCCATTTACATATAATGATATTATTGACAAGTTCATGTTTGTTGTCCTATTTTTCCTTAGTGTTTGTGTTTTTCTCTTGCCTTTCTCTCTCTTTTTTTTTTTTACAGGAGTCCCTTTAGCTTGGTAGTGATAAACTCTCTTAGCCCTTTCTTGTCTGTAAAGCTTTTGATTCCACCTTCAATTTTGAATGATAGCCTTGCTGGGTATAGTATTATTGGGTTCAATCCCTTGTTTTGCATCACTTTATATATTTCATTCCATTCCCTTCTGGCCTGGTGTGTTTCTGTTGAGAAGTCAGTTGATATTCTAATAGGAGATCCTTTGTAAGTAACTTTCTGTCTCTCTCTGGTACCCTTTAAGATTCTTACTCTGTCGTTCGTGTTCGCCAATTTAATTATGGTGTGTCTTGGTATCGGTATTTTGGGGTTCAGCTTGTTTGGGACTCTGTGTACTTCTTGGACTTGCATAATTTTTTTCCTTGCCAATATCAGGGAAGTTTTCTGTCATTATTTCTTCAAGTAGGTTTTCTATTCCTTGCTTTTCTTCTATTCCTTCTGGTATCCCAATTAAGAGTATGTTGTTTTGTTTTGTGTTGTCCCAAAGCTCCCTTAGGCTCTCTTCTTGTTTTTTAAGTCTTTTTTTCCAGTTGTTGCTGTGTTTTTCCTACCTTGTCTTCTAATTCGCTGATGCGGTCCTCAGCCTATTCTAGTCTACTGTTTAGGCCTTCAATTGTGTTCCTTATTGCAGCTATGCTGTTCTTCATCTCCTCTTGGTTTCTTTTAACGTTGGTGACATTCTCATTCAGCTCCTTATACTTCTTATTGAGTTGTGTGATATTGTCGTTGAGTTGTGTGTATTTGTCTTCCGTCCTTTTAAACATCCTTAAAACCATTACTCGGAATTCTTTCTCTGAAAGGCTGCTCACTTTAATTTAATCTAACTCCTTTTCTGGTGATTCTTCTTTTTCTTTCCTTTGGGGATTGCTTTTACATCTTCCTATGTTTTCCTGTAGTGTTTTAATTGTAGATCTAATTGCTTTACTACCCTAGTTTTTTTTTGGGGGGGGATGGTGCTACTAGTGTATCCTCTCAGTTCTCCTGTGTTTGTTAATTTATTGTAGTTTCCTACTTGAGCTATTTGGGTTCTCTTGATGTAGATCTACGAGCTTGCACAGCACAACTGTGGTGTCTAGAAGTCCACAGCCGTGGAGAGGAGTGTCCCTATTTTTGCTGTTTTGTACCCTTAATTGAGATCCCACGTGCCCAGCGGGGATACACAGTGGCACCAAGGACCCGTCTGTTGGGGTGATGTGTTTCAGGAGGCCTATACCCTAGAGTGGCATGACTGTGGTGCTCAGAGTTAAAAAATGACACCCGCAGGGGCTCCCATTGGCTCCTAGGCACTGCTTAGGGAGTGACCGCCAGAAATGTGCTGCTGAAAATCTGCATTGGGTGGCAGCCACAAGGATGCACTGCAAACGTGGTGACCAGGGAGCTCCACAAACCAGATAGAAGGGCACGCCACAGACAGTGTGACCAGAACATGCAAACACAGGGACTAGGGTGCTTTGCAAAATGGTGCGAAGGCACACTGCAGACTGGGAAACCACAGTGCGCAAAAATGTGTTGAACCAGGAGTTCTGCAAGTGGGGACCAGTGTGTGGCCACAGCCGAAACTGTCTTGCAGCCGAAACAGTGGTGCGCACACATGCGGTGACCTGGGAGTTCTGTAAGCCCCGACCAGTGTGTGGCCACAGCCGCGTAGATGTCACTGGGGAGGGGGAGGTTGCAATCACTGCTTTGGAGGTGGAGATCCCAGGGTCCTCTGGTCTGCAGGGTCACAGGTCTGTGGGACTCTGGCTGGAGTGGCTGTTGGGTCACAGGGTAGCTCTAAGGCCTATCTGGCTGCGGTGTTGATGAGTTCCCAAAAGAAAGGCCATTTCCCCCTTCAAGATGGCATGGGCTCCGTGCCTGAGTCCCGCAGTCTGGGGAGTGAAAGCTGCAATGGCAGTCTCTCCTTGTCCAAGAGAGCCTGGACTGCCAGCCCCCACTGCTCCTGTGAGATTCAACTGTCTCTCACTCAATCACACACCCACCACACACACCCATACACTCTCCTTTTGTCCCCTCACTCACTTCCTCTCCCTCATCTCCGTCCTGCCAGCCGCCATCTTTCACCTCTATTCCTCCCTTTATACTCTTAAACTAGTGACCTGGTGCACAAAATTCATGCACATTAAAAGGGGATTAATTAGAGGAAGTAATTTAATATTGCTATTTGCCCTTTCTCTATAATAGAAGTGTCAGAGATGAAAAAAATAGTAAAATGTATATGAAATGTATATGAAAACCTTCCTCCTGTCAGAGGCTGGAGCATACCATGGGACCCAGAGTCAAGTCCCAGCCCACCCACATGCACCTCAAAATTGCCTGAGACCCAGACCCAGCCAGCCTCTCCATCCCATTGGGCTAGATCCAGACCTGGCCAATCCCACCCTTGTCAAGCCCTGCCAGGCAGGAGGCATAGCCTTAGGTCCCCTGGACTGGGGGCCTGGCCTGAGGTCCCCCAGCCCAGATCGGGGCAAAGGGTGTGCCAGGTGGGGGACATGGCCTCACATCCCCCATCAAGCCCCGCTGGGCGGAGGCATGGCCTGGGTTCCTCCAAACCAGCACTGGGGGTTCACCTTGAGGTCCACCTTCAGGCTCTGCTAGGTGGGGGACATGGCCTGAGGTCCTCTGTTAAGCCCAGCCAGGCAGGGGGGCACAGCCTCAGGTCCCCTGGCCTGATGCTCAGGTAGGTTTCGGTCTGAGGTCCACCAGCCTGGTGCTAGGTGGGGGCATGGCCTGAAGTCCCCTGTCAAGGCCCACCTGGTGGGGGGCATGGCCTGATATTTCCCGGCCTGGTACTGGGTGAGGGGGGAGGAGCAGCCTGAGGTCCCCTACCCCAGCACAAGGATGAGAAGGGCACCTTGAGGTCCCCTGTCAAGCACTTCCAAATGGGGGATTTGACCTGAGGTCCCCTGTCAAACCCCATGGGGGTGGGGGAGGGTGTAGCCTTGAGTCCCTGCTGGTGGCTTATTAAGGCTCTTTATGGGAACTTGGCCTCAGCTGTGGGTGCAGCCATCTTTATGACAGAGTGATGGTCAATTAGTATATTCCCTCTTTATCAGATAGGATATTATTGAGGACTTCAAAAAACTTGTTTCTCCAAAGAACTTTTGTTTATGTGGGGTCATATATAGGAATATTTGCTGTATTAGATATATGATCAAGTTATCTATACTAACAAAAGCCTAGGTGGTCCTTGTGCCCTCACACATGATGTCATCACAAGATGTCTGCTACAAGATGGCTACGTACAGCAAAAGGGGGGCCTGGAAGCCACTCCGCATGGTGAGGCCAGGCATCCTGGGCTCCACATAGCACAGAGAAGGCCAGCCCCAGCATCTCAGCTGTCTTAGGAGGAGGAGGTGGGTTGCAGCAGGGAAGGCAATTTGGGAGTGATCAGGCCTGCAAGGAAGGGCAGTTGGGGGTCATTAGGCTGGCAGGGGAGCAGTTAGGTGTCAATCAGGCCAGCATGGGAGCAGTTAGGGGGCAATCAGGCTGGCAAACAAAAGAGGTTAGGGGCAATCAGGTAGGTAGGCAGGCAAATGGTTAGGAGCCAGCATGATTGGGCCTAAACCAGCAGTCGGACATCCCCTGAAAGGTCCCAGATTGGAGAAGGTGCAGATAGAGCTGAGGGACATCCCCTCCACTGTGAATGACTTTGGTGCACTGGGCCTCTAGTCTATCTATATTAATAAAGAAGAAAGATGCTAATTGATTATACCTCCATGATGCTCACAGCCAATCAGAAGTGAGTATGCAAATTAACCTAACAAAGATGGGTTAATTTGCCTACAAAGGCACCGATTGGCCTATAGGCCCAGTAGGCCCTGAGCAGCAGGAGTCCCAGAATGTCCTCGGCAACTGAGGGCCTATGGGCACAGGCACTGAGTGGCTGGGGGTGGTTCGAATGTTCCTGCTCCATGGCCACATGCGCCTGCACCAAGCTGTGGCCTGAGTCCACACCCACAGCCTGGCGCACACAACACAGGGCTGCTGGCCTTAGGGGCATGCCTTCCTCAGGCTTCAGGACACACCCCTAGCCCAGTGGACACAATGCAGGGGCTCCTCTGCAAATGAGCTGCAGAGGAAACACCTTTTCTTTTCTTTTTTAAAAAATATATTTTATTGATTTTTTTACAGAGGAGGGGAGAGGGCTAGACAGTAGGAAACATCACTGAGAGAGAAACATCATCAGCTGCCTCCTGCACCTTCCCCACTGGGGATGTGCCCCCAACCAAGGTACATGCCCTTAACAGGAATCAAACCTGGGACCCTTCAGTCTGCAGGCTGATGCTCTATCCACTGAGCCAAATCAGGTCAGGCATAAACACCTTTTCTGACCACTCACTGGCTAGGCTCCCTGTACGCCACCACTTGCAATGTTCTTGGTAAGTTGGGTAGTAAGAATCCAAGAAGGTGATCTAGGGTTTTCCCACCACACTTGTGGAGAAAAAAACAAAGGTCTGCTGCTGGAGGGGGTAAGAAATGTCATATCCTGCACTAGCTGGTTTGGTTCAGTGGATAGAGCCTCAGCCTGTGGACTGCAGGGACTGGGTTCAATTCTGATCAAGAGCATGTATGTAGGTTGCAGGTTCCTTCCTGGCCAGGGCCCAGGTCAATGCTCATGCAGGAGGCAACCAATCAGAGTGTCACTCTCACATTGATACTTTTCTCTGTCTCTCCCTCTCTCTTCTACATTCTCTAAAAATCAATGGAAACATATCCTCAAGTGAGGATAAAAAAAGAAAAGAAAAGAAAAGAAAGAAATGTTATATCCTCTGAAAGAGTCATCTTGAAAATGCCTAAAGAAATTTGTCATTTTTTCATGGTGAAGGGACTGGAGTCCATGTTAATGAAAACATGGTGGCTGTGGTGGCTGGCAGTGGCTCAGCAGCAGGGGTAATGGGGCTGGAGCCTTCCCCTGATCAGCCTGGTCATCTCCCACAGAAGGAGGCCAGACTGCATCTAGGCCCATAAACCATCAGTAGGACAATTCCTGAGGGCTCCTAATCTGTGAGAGGGGGCAGGCTGGGCTGAGGGACCCACCCTCAGTGCACGAATTTCATGCACCAGGTCCCTAGTGTATATATAAAAGGCTAAACGACTGGCTGACTGGACAATAGCTATGAACCACAATGATGATCAGGGGGCTGATGTTCAACCCAGGAGCTGTCAAGTAACAGCAACTTTGCAGAGTACCCTCTTATACTCCGGGATCCCTCTGGGGATGTTGGACTGCTGTTTTTGACCCGATCTCTGCAGGCCAGGCTGAGGGACCCCACCTGCCAGAGGGACTCTGTTCATGCTACAGATACCCTTTGAGCCCCAGTGATACCTCAGGTGCAACTGACCAGGGAGGGACTGTGAGAGATTGGCTCCAGAGCATGTCCGGCCTATCACGCCCAATTCCACCTTGCCAGCCACATTTTAATTGATTTCCTTTTAATGTGCACAAATCCATGCACTGGGCCTCTGGTTTAAATATATTCATTTATTAATTAAAAATAATAACCTATCACATTAATATATGGCAATGCAATGGGCAAAAGTAGGTTTACAGTTGTGAATACACAAGAGTTTACTTTTATATTATTAGTTACTAGTGGCCTTGTGCATGAAATTCACGCATGGGAGGAGAGTTCCATCAGCCAAGCCTGTAGCCTCTCCAAACAGGGACCCCTTGGGGGATGTCTGACATCCCTCTCACAATCTGGGACCACTGGCTCCTAACTGCTCACCTACCAATCTGCCAGATCGCCCCTAACTGCCTCTGCCTGCCTACCTGATTGCCCCTAACTGCTTCTGCCTGCCAGCCTGATCACGCTCTAACCACTCCCCTGCCAGGCTGATCAAGGCCTAACTGCTCCCCTGCCACCCTTGTTTCCCCAAACTGCCCTCCCTTGCAGGCAGTGTTCCCCCCAAACTTTCCTCCCCTGCCAGCCTAGTCTCGCCCCGAACTGCCCTCCTGTCAGCCTGATCACCCCTAACTGCCTCTGCCTTGGCTCCCATCACTATGGCTTTGGCCAGAAAAAAGTCAAACATCTGGAAGATGGCCAGTCGATCCAGTCTAATTAGCATATTACTGTTTTAGTAGTATAGATATATTATATAGGATAGGATTGCTTAAATCGGGGGGTGCGGGGAGGGTGTTTTCAACAGGAGGAAATGCTCTTGGAAAAAAAATATGTAATTCCTATATATGGACTGATGGTCAGCCATATGCACTGTATTGCCAAAAAGGTCATTAAAAAATTGAACTGCTGCTTTCTTATATCTTACACCAAACAGCTATTGTTCTTAAAACCCCTCCTCATCCTCCATGTTAGGTTCTACCTTCCCAGTTCACCCAGATTAGGTTCAGATTGGTCGGTTTCTATGCCAGTCAGCATCAAAAGCTCTGCCTCCTAGGCAGCCATTGGCTCCTCACACTTGAACCATATTTGGTTCTGATTGATCATTTTCTATGCTAGTCAGCATCTCTGGGCCTTTCAACGAGCTTGATCAAAGAGGCGGGGCTCATCAGCATTCCCAGCAGAGGCCTGAGAGAAAGAAAGGCGTGGCTGCTGGTCGTGCCCCAAGAGAAAGAGAGAGGCAAGGGCTGATCAACAGCTGCCAAGGAGGCTACTGATCAGACACTGCTTCTCTTTCCAGGCTCTGATCTTAAGCCTATGTACTAAAATGTAAAATAATGATACTCTTATTATTACTTCTTTCTTCTGAAAACTAAATTTATTTTTCATAAAAATACAGTACAAAAGTGTTTAAAGGTAGGTTTATGAAATTGTATTGAAAACAATCCTAATATATAAAAACCCAGGGTCTATAACATCCAAAATGACCAAAGGCTCAACCAACTGGAAGTCAGTTCTTGGTAACGGTGCCTGGAGCTGTGGGCAGCCAGCGCTGGATCACCATGGCAACCAATTCGTTGAGCCTTTGGTCATTTTGATGTTATGAACCCTGGGTTTTTATATATTAGGATTGTTTTCAATACAATTTCATAAACCTACCTTTAAATACTTTATTTTTATGAAAAATAAGTTTAGTTTTCAGAAGAAAGAAGTAATAATAAGAGTATCATTATTTTACATTTTAGTACATTTTTAAATCTGCTTTATAGAAGATTCTCACATTTGCTTCTTCATTTTCCTGGTGGGATATCTTGTTTTGGGTGCAGTAAATGAAGAAAATCCAGTTCTACATAGGCACACAATTGGAATGTGGAGGAATATTTTAATGATCCTATATAATAAAGAGGTACTATGCAAATTGACCATCACTCCCTTGCATAAGATGGCCACCCCCATGTGGTCACAAGACTGCCCCCATGTAATCAAAAGATGGTCGCCGCAAGATGGCCATCAGGGGAGGGAAGTTGTGGGCAATCAAGCCAGCAGGGGAGGACAGTTAGGGGTGACCAGGACAGCAGGGGAGGGCAGTTGGGGCAACTAGGCCTGCAAGGGATGGCAGTTGGGGGGGACCAGGCCTGCAAGGGAGGGCAGTTTGGGAAAACCAGGGTGGCAGGGGAGCAGTTAGGGGTGACCAGGCCAGCAGGGGAGGGCAGTTAGGGGCAACTGGGCTGGCAGGAGAGGGCAGTTGTGGGGAACCAGGTCTGCATTGGAGGGCAGTTTGCGGGGGAAAGGCCTGCAGGGGAGGGCAGTTGGGGTTGACTAGACCTGCAGGGGGACTAGGCCTGCAAGGGAGAGCAGTTTGGGGTAACCAGGGTGACAGGGGAGTAGTTAGGCCTCGATCAGCCTGGCAGGTGAGCGATGAGGGCATGATCAGGCTGGCAGGCAGAAGCAGTTAGGGGCAATCAGGCAGACAGGCAGGTGAGTGGTTGGGAGCCAGTAGTCATGGATTGTGAGAGGGATGTCTGCCTGCCAGTTTAGGCCCGGGCCTAGGGATCAGGCCTAAACTGGCAGTCAGATAGCCCCTGAGGGTTGGTTGGAGAGAGTGCAGGTTGGGTTGAGGGACCCGAGCCCCTCTTCCCCCCCCTCCCGCCCATGCACAAATTTTGTGCACCAGGCCTCTAGTCTTTTCAGATAATTGTGGACATTTATTGACAACCCATCAAAACTTGAGACAATTGGGAGTTGTTTTTATATTTTTTTCACAGTCAAAAAAAAGGAAACTTTATTGAGGCCCCAGGGCCATGGAGTTGAGAAAGAAGGCCACCCTGTGGGCTTGAGAAGGTGGTAGAGTGGCCTTATTTACCCTTCTCCTGAAGGTATTGGTGTGGCCGCACTTCTTGTGGCAATGGATAGTGCGGGGAGTGCAGGTGGCCACAATACTTGAGGCAGATCAGCTTGTTGTAGTTATAGTTCTGGGCATGTTGGCAGAGGGAGAGGTCAATGATGCCACTCTGCAGAGGAAGCACCGAGTGAATGGTGGACTCTTTCTGAATATTGTAGTCTGAGAGAGTGCAGCCATGCCCAGCTCTTTGTCCACAAAATCCCTGTCTTGGACTTTAGCTTTGACATTCTCAGTGGTGTTACTGGGCTCGACCTTGAGGGTGATAGTTTTGCCAATCAGGGTCTTCAGAAAGTCTGCATCTCTGTGTCCACTGGGGAGTTTCTTGGCTACCTTCTTGAAGAGAGAGGGCCAATTGGGAGTTTCTTAGTTGTAATGTAGAATTTGAAGTCACACAGTGAACTTTTGTACCATATTACCTTAAAATCCATTGGTCTTACTTTTACTTGGAATGGAACTTTTTTTGTAATAATACACAGAGGTCACAAAAATATGTGAGTCTTCCAAATGTGGGCTCATTTTGTTATACAAGATTTAAAAAATCACATTTGTAAACACCCCCCAAAAATCTTTAAGGATTGAAAAGCTATTGTTTGTAACACATAATATTTTTTTATAATATATTTTTTATTGATTTTTTACAGAGAGGAAGGGAGAAGGATAGTTAGAAACATTGATGCGAGAGAGACATCGATCAGCTGCCTCCTGTACGCCCCCTACTGGAGACGTGCCCGCAACCAGGATACATGCCCTTGACCGGAATCGAACCTGGGACCTTCCAGTCCGCAGGCTGACGCTCTATCCACTGAGCCAAACCGGTTTTGGCAACACATAATATTTTTGAGGTGATATATTTGCTTTATTATTTTTGAGAACATATTAGCCCAGTTCTTAATGCTGAATAACCATGGTTTATCTGCCATTGTTTCTATCAATTGTGGGAAAAAATGCACAAATGACTCAGCTGGTTCAGGTAGCATCTCAAGCACTCACACAAGTGCTTTTTCTTGATATGCATAGTTTGATATACAGGATAGGAACTTTTATGTTACAGCTCATTTTGCTTCACACAATTTAAAAAAGATGTGTGCTCAAGAGTGCAATTTAATACATTTAATAATTTGCATGCTTCATCAAGGATCTTCCCAACTGAACTTACCTTTTTTGCCACTTGGCCTTTTTTGCTAAGATAGTTGGCACTCTCACTCATTGCTGCTCTTACACCAACACAGGAAAAAAAAAAAAAAAGCAAGTGCTTCAGTATTATCCTAAAAGGTTTGACCTTGCCGATCTGGGCACCTGAAAGAGTCTTGGGGATCTGTAAGAGGATGGTGGATCCCATGGTGAGAAGTGCTGTCCTCAAGCATATTCCTTAATATCTCTAAAGTAAGAGTAAAGCAGTTTTGAGAATTAAATGAAGGATTATCTAATGAGAAATAATGCTCACACAGCATGTAGTAAAGTGCCTGGTGTATAACAAGTGCTTATTAAATTTAGCTGTTGCTTTTCAACTACTGATATTGTGAGGGTACATCATTTGTAACAGTAGCAATGATAATAATACTCCATTTTTTCCACACAAACTCCTTCCTCTGGCAGATCTCCATTTAAGTTAACTGCTCCAGCTGGCTCCGTGCGCTGTGGTCTACATGCTGGCTTCCTCACAAACACTATTGATCTGGCCTCTGTGTAGCCTTCAGAGACATTCCTTCCCTGTACTCCTGTTGCAACTACCACTTCAAAGAGCCTGATTTTGCAGAAAGACTGCTGTTAATGGCAGCTCTGGCTATTGATATTTGACCTACCTGAGACTCAGTTTACTCAACTATTTACTCAAGTTACTCAGTGGGAACCAGAAAAGTCTCTCTCTGTCTCTGTCTCTCTCTGTGTGAGGGTTAAATGAAATGGTATATTTGATAGTAACAGGCAGAGTGCCCAGCTATTGAATGTGTTCAGCAAGTTTCCCTTTCTTTCTCCTTTTCTCATAATTATTTTTTTGAAAAGTCTTTCTTCTTTTCCTTCCCCTCTCCAATATATATTATCACTGAATTAATTTTCTCACAGCATAACTTTTTCATTTAATCAATACCAGCACCCATGAATGGGGTATTCATTCTCACTGACTCTCTAATAAGGTTGCAGATTCAGTCTGGCAGTGGAGAATGTTGTCTTCACCAGCTGACACATCTTTCTCATCTCTCCACTGCTGCATTCAGCAGAAGGCCAATCTTCTTTTTCTTAAAAAAAAAAATATATATATATATTATTGATTTTTTTACAGAGAGGAAGGGAAAGGGATAGAGAGTTAAAAACATCAATGAGAGAGAAACATCAATCAGCTGCCTCCTGCACATTCCATACCGGGGATGTGCCTGCAACCATATGTTTTCGATAAAAGTCCAATGCTACTATGAGTATGCCGGTTAGGAAGGATTCCACAGGAATCTTTACTGAGAACAGGAGGACATGTAATTCTAGAAAGGAGAACAAAATAGCCAAGGGGATACTCTATTTCTGGACAGAAGTTTCTAGGAGATAGCTCATTTTTAAATTAATTAATTAATTTATGTGCAGAAGCCTTTATACCACTCTGTGTCTTCCAAAGAACAGAAAACTGCATGGCAATTGCTTTGCATTTCTGGGCTTATCCTGGGGGCCTGTCGCGATGGCAAACTCAGTTGTATTTATTTCCTGGATCTTGGTTCAGGGGCTGTAGGTAAGAATCCTGTGGCTAAGCCTCTTCTGGCAAAATCTTGGTTGAAAGTCTGACTTGACAGAATGGGTTTTTCCTATAATTTGTGAATGGCTTGGGAGTACAGTAACAAACGCCCCTTTAGGGCAGTGGACAGTCCTCCTTTTTTATGCATCAGAGCCTTCTTCCTAAGCTCCTACTGCCAGGGAGGCTGCATTACTGGATCTACTCTGATGAAGGTTTTTGCTGGGTCTTTCTTCCTCTCACTCTTCTACCATAGGGGCAAGGGTTCTCTTGCTTCCCTAAAGGTTATAGCATCAGGGACAGTGACTAGTTGCTCTTCTTTTACCAGGTGTGCACTAATTCTGGGAGTGAGGGACATGGTTATCAGCTGGTTAAATGGATCTGATGATCAAAATAACTTTATAAATAACTTTATGCCATTGAGACCCTATTTCAGACATTAGAATCCCTTCTCAGACTATTGGCCTGATTTTAAGTTTGGAAAATAATCCCTAAGACCCACTAATAATTCATAAGGCCACTCCTGTGTGTGTGTGTGTGTGTGTGTGTGTGTGTGTGTGTGTGTGAAAGAGAGAGCGAGAGAGAGAGAGAGAGAGAGAGAGAGAGAGAGAGAGAGAGAGAAAGAAGGAGAGAGAGAGAGAGAGAGAGAGAGAGAGAAGAGAAGGGCCCCCTGAAGCCATGTGAGGGCCACTGAGTACGCAGGAGGCCTCTTCCAAATCACTGGGAGAAACATCAGGCTAGAAAGGGCCAAGTGCCATCAGTGCCACCTTATCCTACTTCCTTCTTTCCCTCACTTCTTTGGGCTGACTTTCTTCCTGCACACGTGCCTCTGCCTGCGATGTCTTTCCTTTTTTCTGAACCCAGGACCCTTCTGTTTCTCCTTTAAGTAATAGTTACTTCTCCCTTTCTGACTGGTTCCCAGGGCCCTGACAGATCTTGTCTTTCCCTCTTTAGTTTCCATCTATCTGTGCTGTAGCATTTATCACTTGGCAGTAAAATTACTTACATTGTTGCCTCCCTAGTGAGATTGCATGTTTCATGCTTCTTGGTATTTCCCGAGAGCCTGGCAATGAGCATGCTAGCAAGAGGGCGTTGAATGAGTGAATGGAGTCCATACTTTTGGACCTCACGTATTCTAATATATAAAAAGTCAGGGACTTTCATGACCGAAACAACCGGATAGATGACCAAACAGAAGGTTGCATGAGGCAACCAGGCTGGCAGGGGGACTTAGAGAGGGACAACCAAAGGACTGAACAGCAGTCTGTGTGGGGAAAGCAGGCCAGCAGGGGGTTTAGTGAGGGACAACCAAACTACTAAACAGCAGGCTGCATGGGGTGATCAGGCTGGCAAGTGGGGCAGTTGGGGGTGACCAGGCTGGCAGGGAAGGAAGCAGTGAAGGGCAACCAGGCTGGCAGGGTGGGCAGTTAGGGGCAACCAGGCTGGTAGAGGGGGCAGTTGGGGGTGACCAGGTCAGCGGGGGGACAGCTAGAGATGACTAGTCAGCAGAGGAGGGCAATTGGGGGTGATCAAACTGGTAGAGGAGGGCAGTTAGGAGTGACCAGGCCAGTGGGGGGCAGTTAGGGGTGACCAGGCCAGTAGGGGGGCAGTTAGGGGTGACCAGGCTGGCAGAGGGGGGCAATTGAGGGAGACCAGGCTGACAGGGGGGGCAGTAAGGGGTGACCAGGATAGTGGGGGGGGGGCAGTTAGGGACAATGAGGCCAGTGGAGGAGCAGTTAGGAGTGACGAGGCCAGCAGGGATGTAGTTGGGGGCAACCAGGCCAGCAGTGGGGAGGCAGTTAGGGGCAATCAGGCTGGCAGAGGGTGAAGTTAGGGATAATCAGGCAACTAGACAAGTGAGAAGTTAGGAGCCAGTGGTCCTGGATTGTGAGAGGGATGTCTGACTGCTGGTTTAGGTCCAATCCCAGGGATCGGGCCCTGGGATCAGGCCTAAACCAGCAGTAGGACATCCCCTGAGGGGGTCCCGGATTGGAGAGGGTGCAGGCTGGGCTGAGGGGACACCCCCTTGTGCATGAATTTTGTGCACTGGGCCTCTAGTAGTTACTATAAGATCACAATCATTTGTTTATAACTTGTTTATTGGATTATTTCGCTATCTATGGTTTTATGCATATGTCTTCCTGTTCTCTAGTATTTAGAAAATTCTTTTGAAAATGACCAGTGTCTTAAACATGTTACAATAGTGACTCCTTGCTTCATGCTTATGCAGGGCAAGGGCATTCTTTCCAGGGCCAGCATGGGGGTGGGTGAACTCTAAGAAAACAGAGCTATGGCTTGTTCTTTCTTCATAATCTTAGGAATACATAAGGTAGGTTTTTGTTTTTTACTAATGGAAGTTGTCCCCTTATAGTTGGTATTCCCAGTAGTAACAGCAGCACCAAAGCAATCAAGGCCTTTTCATGCATCTGCAAGTGTCCTCATGAGCACGGTTTGTTCCAGGGAACTCTTGACTTGTAATGAGGAAAGAGAACTCCTAGCAAGTCCATTTATCAAAGGACTGAAGTAAGTGAAAGGTAGTTCCTTTTAAAATGTGAGTTATAGAGCTTTGTGATGTGCCATTTATCCATGTCTGTGTGGAAAGGAAGAACGCAGGCAAGTTTATTACTTACATAGACTGTGCTCTCCCTTGTGTTTAGAGCCCCACTCCCTGCACAGCACACAGTGATACTCTGACATAACAAATTTTGATGAAAACATTAAGCAGCCCAGAGTTGCTTGTTACTAAAATGGAATTGGTATTTGAACACATACTTGGCAAGCAAGCTATTTAATTATTGGGCTTCTGTGTCTATTTAGACCCACCTTGCTTTCATGCTTAATATCTAATGTAAGAAAGCTGAACCGCTTCAGAAATTGTACACCTCATAGAACTCTTAATCAAGAAGGCAAATTTTAAAAGAAGGATAAAAGAGATCAACCATAAATTTGAAATGACTCAATAAGAAAATTAAAGGAAGGATTCTTACATTTCTTTTCCCTCCCTTAAAAATGGTATTGACGTATAGCCACAAAACTTTGCTGAGTGGAACAAAATGGCACTATTTGCACTCATAAAAAATTAATAACATGCACAACATTTAGCTCTAGTGTTAAGAAGTCAGTATTAATCAGAAAGAGAAAACCAATTGTCTCCAGACTTCCTCTTTTTTAAAAACTTACAGCATCTTTTGCATGGACAAGTGGAACAAATGACAAGGGTGTTCCAATGTACTTGAGGACATATTCCTTCTGGCATTCAAGTTTATAGGGCTCATGACAACAGACATTTATTTAGCACTTCTTCTTTAGCTCCCCACATCTCACATGTATTCTAGGGCCTAGTACTTGTCTTCCTTTGAGTATTACAAGTCCACTTGGAAGATACTGTTGTTTGCAGAATACTTAGCATAATCCCAGGTATATAGTATGCGTCCAAAACATATAACCAAGTGTGAAGGGAAACATGGATAGGACCTTCAAGAAGTTGTGGTTCTAAACTCAGGTAGGTGATGAGCTCTTGCTTCTATTAACTTGCTAAGACATAAATAGGTCAAGACCTGAGGGAAGCATAGTGGTGCAAAACCATGAGAGGGGTTTGCAGTCCTTCCTTTGTAATTGCTGTCCTCTTCAATTCACCACACAATCTAAGGTGCACCATCACTGCCAGGACTGCCATTCTTTCTAGCAGGAGGGAACCCCTGGCCAGTCCCACTGTTTGCACTGTCAACTGACTTCTCTATATTACACAATTAATTTTTATCAGACGTTTTGAATTACATCCTTCCTTCTCCATTACGGTGAATGCTTAAAATTACATTTATATGAAATAACATTTACACAAATTCCTATCAAAAGCCAAATTTCAGGCATAAGCTAATGGCCAAATCCATTAAAAATGGATATTAATGGCCAGCTTGACTTAGTGGTTGAGGGTGGACCTATGAACCAGGAGGTCACAGTTCTATCCCCATCAGGCTGGATCCCCAGTAGAGGGCGTGCAGGAGATGGCAGATCAATGTTTCTAATCTTTAATGTTTCTCTCTCCCTCTTCCTTCATCTCTGAAATCAATAAAAATACATTTTTAGAAAAGGATATTAAGTAAATTAGTTGAGCTGAGTAAAAACACCTTCATCAAAGTAGAACACTGGTGCCAACAATAGCTAAGATTTGAATTACTGATTTTGAAATAGCAGATGGTACAATAATAGGGAGGAAAAGTGACTCCCTTCATCACTTTGCAGGGGGGTGTTAGATGGGGAACTACTGATGTATTGCTGGAGAGCCAGGAAAAAGAGCTGACGGAATGAGGGTGGGTAGAGGATGGGGCTTAGGTAAGGGAGAGGGAGGGAGGTGGAGACCCAGGTCAGATGCCTAGAAGGAGGGTGAGGGTTAGGAAGGGCCAGACCGGCACTCCCGCTGCTGGCCGCCAGAGGGCGCAGGCGAAACCGGCGGAGGGGGTGCTACGCAGAAAAAGGGTCAGCCGGTCTGCAAGGGCGGCGGCGGCACAGCTCCGTTCCCCGTGCGTCTTCCTCCTCGCGTCCAAGCAGGGCGCGCAGCCCCGCTGCTCGGATGCGGCCGCCAGCACGTCGTTGC
Source organism: Lasiurus cinereus (assembly GCA_011751065.1). NCBI lineage: Eukaryota > Metazoa > Chordata > Mammalia > Chiroptera > Vespertilionidae > Lasiurus > Lasiurus cinereus. The sequence continues at coordinate 10,935,943 of JAAGEH010000011.1, forward strand.
GCGTTCCTGGCACGGCTTTGGCTCCTCACCTGCTCGCTGGGTAAGTAGCGGGCGGCCGGGCGTGCACAGGCGGGGCGCGGGCTTTCCGATTGCCGAGGGCAGCGCCGGCGACCAGCCCCGAAGCCCCGTGTCGGAGGCCGGCCGTCTGCGCCTCCCCTCCCCCCGCAGCAGCGCCCCCTCTCGGTGCCCGGGGGACCCGGCTCGGGAACATGCCGGCCTGGCCCCACTCGGCTGCCGGGTTCCTGCCGTGGCCGGTCAGTCTTGCGTCTTCCGCCTCCTTCTGCCCGGAGGTGGCCGCCGGCCGAGCTCCAATCCTAAGGCGTCCCTCCCACCAGACGCGCGAGTAGCTGTGCGGCTGCAAGAAACTTTGGAAGGAGGGACGCGGGCCCACCTCCCCACCCCCACGCCCCGCGGGCCGCCCTCCCGCTGGCTGCCGTCTCGCCCGCCCGCCCGCCCGCCCGCAAGCCCCGTGCGCTGCCCTTCCAGTGCTTCCGCACTTCTCAGTGTCTCCCGGAATCTCTTGGCGCGCCCCTTACGCCTCTGCCCTTCCTGCCTGCACCGGCCGCACCACCCGCGGGGCTGAGAGGCGTCGCCTGTGTGCCCACCGACCCCTCTGGAGCTCACTGCGGGGGCCGATGGACATGCCCTAACCACCCCCGAGGCTATGATGCCAACTTAGCGCCGGTCCCTCCCACCCCCAGATTCCTTGAGGGGCAAGTCGGGTACCCTGGCCTCAGCATGGGCGGCCCTGGCACGCGGGAGGCCCAGCGGAGCCCCCCTACCACCAATCTTGGGTCTTTATGGGGGAAAAGTAGAGAACATTACTGAAAACAATGCCTGTCAGACCTGCTGCTGTAATGCCCCCTCCCGTTGTTTTTTTTTACATCTTCACAAGAGCTAGTTAGTTCTCTCCTTTATTATAAAATTATGTTGATAAAAGTTTTCCTTTTAAAATAATTGTAATTAACTTTCATGATGAGATTTGTTCAAGTTTGAAAGCTTATGGAAACATGATTCTCTTTCAGTCTTCGCAGGGTTATTGTTGTCTAACCCAGGCTTTTGTGTGTCCAGCCTAAGAGGCGGTAATTTCTAGAAATGGTAGAAAATTTAGGAAAAGATGTGTTGTTTGTTGCATGTCGCTGTTTGGTGGCCCACCTTCAGGAACTTTTGCTGCCAGGTTTTGCTTGGATCTAAGCTTTTGAATAAGGACCTTATTTTCCCACCTCTGGCATTTCTGTAGGTGCTCAGTGTGGGAAAATTGAGTGGGATCAATTGGTAATTAATTGCCCACACGCATGATTTAGTAACAGTGGGCAGAGAAGGCTGTGAGGGACTGTTGGGAGCCACCCAAGTTGGCAAAGATCTGCTTTAGCGGAAGGAAGTGCACTATTGGGGCAGCCCTGGGAGAAGGGAGTGGACGAGGTGACTTTTAGCTGCATTAGTTGGCCTGTTGCCTGGAACTTTTTCCCCTAACCAAAGCTGGGGGGTGGTAGCTGAAATTAAGATTCTATTTATAGCCCTGCATTTTATAGTGCTGTGCTGGGAATATAAGGTTTGTACATAATACAGTTAACATATGGGCTGAAAGGCACATTTGTATTGCTATGTATACTGATTTTTATTGCCCTTGAGGGGATATCTGCACTGTCCAAAGTTGGTACTATGTGAAAGGACATTCAGAATGAATTAAAATGTCAGCACATTTTTATTATTTTTTAAAATACATTTTATTGATTTTTTTTTTTTTTTTTTTACAGAGAGGAAGGGAGAGAGATAGAGAGTTAGAAATATCGATGAGAGAGAAACATTCATCAGCGGCTACACAACCCCTATTGGGAATGTGCCCACAACCAAGGTACATGCCCTCGACTGGAATCAAACCTGGGATCTTACAATCTGCAGGCCAACGATCTATCCAACCGAACCAAACCGGTTTTGGCTCAACACATTTTTAGAGATGTCTGTTAGCATTGTGAAGTTGTCAGATAAGCACAATAAATAAAATAGTATCTATGAAAAGTTCCCTGAGAACTGGCTTTGTGAACTGGCTTTCATGGATTGGTGAAGACAGGAAGCTGTATTCTTGGAGATCTGCAATAAATCATGAATTCATTTTATTGAGTTCTGTTAGGGCAGGTGAGGACTACTCTACAAATCTTGAAATCAAGATTCTTGGAATCTAGCTGAAACAGAATTCTGAGGTATATGGACACTCCTGATAATATTTAAAAATACCTTAAACATTCCCTTATAAGGTTAGCCTGACTGAATATTTTTCCCACAAAGCATAGCATATTCATTAGAGAAAAATCCATATAAAAATTTATTTTAAAGTTATACATACAAAATTCACTGCAATTTCAGTTCTGTAATCAGAGATTTATTCATGCTTTTAAGTCAGCCACTGTGTGATTTCTTGTGGTTGCTCTATAAAATGAGAGCCGTAGACTAGATAAAATATTGAAACTTTGCCTGGTTGGTGTGCCCTGCCAAGGAACATGCACAGGTTGCATCTCACTCCACAGAAGGGGCCTACAGGAGGCAACCAATTTATGATGTTCCTGTCATCGGTGTTTCTGTCTTTATCACTCTCCCCCTCTCTCTAGTAATCATTAAGAAAATAATACCAGGATGCATGCAAATAGAGGAAAGGCCATGGGAGGACACAGCTAGAAGATGGTCATCTACAAGCCAAGGAGAGAGGTCTCAGTAGAAACCAGCCCTGCTGACCCCTTGATCTTAGACTTGCAGCCTCCAGAAATATGAAGAAATAAATTTCTGTTGTTTAAGTCTACCAGTCAATGGTTTTCTGTATGGCAGCCCTAGAAGACTAATACAGTGGGCAAGGGGAAGGGTGGAGGAATGCTGATGGTGGTGGCAGTGTATCCAATGGTTTCTCAATGGTCCTTGCAAATATGGGTAGCCAGGGAATTCTCTATAGAGATTTGGTGGGAGTGGGGGTGGGGCGCAGAGGGTGGAGGTCTTGTAAAGCTTATTAAAGATGGCTGACCTAGCTGGATGCAGGCCATTTTTGCCATTGTTTTATTTTCCTTCTCATTTCCTATTATATGAATTTGATGGCCTTCTTGTGACCATCCGGTAACTTTGACAGAAGCCAGTGGTAAATATGGTAGAGCAGAAAGATAGTGAACACCTGGGTGCCAGATGAGTGTGGAGCACCATGCTAGTAGCCCTATATCACCTATTGCCAGATGTGTATTGCCCGAGATTAAAAATAAACTTCTTATTTAGGCACCAATTGTCTGGGTTGTTTATTAATCCTAATTGGTACTTCTGTGTACCAATTAATAGGCTATCTTTCTTATCTCTTTTTTTTTTCTCTGTATGACTCAAGGTTATATGTCTTAGTACCTGTCAAAATTAAGGATAATTTTTATTCTGAGCCAGATCTGTCTCAGGTTCTTTTTACTTCAGAAAGCTAGACATTTAGAACACCAAGAGTCAGACCTAACTCTGTTTTTTTTTGGCATTTTTAAATTTTTGATTTTTAAGATCTTTTATTTCTAAGGCAACACACAGGCATTACTGGCACAGAGTTTAACCATCTGGATGGATTTGTTGTCGTCTGTGTAGCCTAGGACCCCCAAGTTGGCCTGGCCCCCTTGGTCATGAATTTGACCCAAAGGAGTTTGCCTATAGCCAATACTCAAGCTCTTTTGGCTAGGGTTGGGGGCAATAGGATGGGATGTGGAAAGAGCCTTTTTCTAATGGGGTGAAACGGGGAGGAGATGTTGAGACTTTTTGTTATTTTCCTTCCTGGCAAATGTGTGGGTGTACAACTTGAGCAAGTCCCTAAAACTGACTTCATTCAGAACACAAAGGGCTGAGTTTATATTTTCTCATTAGAAACATATACTAGTAAAGCAAACATAATATCTAGGCACAAAGAGATTACTTAAGGGGAACTGGCAAATGTTACAAGTTTTGCCTCATAACATTAAGTATGATCCATCTTTGTTGTTGCACAGATTCTTGCTTAAGAATTATATACAGGAGTGTTAATTCCATCTCTCCCAACAGAAAGGAAAAGTGAGTGTTGGGATTCACCAGACCCATTATTGATCTAGAGGCTTCTTTAATATCCTATTTCAAAGCTCTGTTCACTAAGCTTTCTTAAAGAAACCGGATTCAGTGTAGGTGCTGATTTGGACTACTAAAGGTTAACAATTTAAAAGTGGTATTAAAATAGTAGGAAAAACTGTACTCAAAGTTTCTCACATTTATTCAAAAAACATCTACTATATATCAAGGATTGGGAGATATTGCAGAAAGAAGACAGATCTAGTTCCTCTCCAGCCTCATGGAGCTTGGAGTCCTGAAGGGAGGTGACATTAAGTACTAACTATGCTGGAAACTATGTAATTGCAGCTGTACTCAATGCTGTGACAGGAAGGAATTCATTCATAGAGATGTGTGGCTTTAGCGGGAGTCTATGTACAGCAGTGGTTCTCAACAGTGTGTAATCTCAGGGATGGAGATGGTGAGGGTGATCTCAGAACGTTTGTCCTTGCCTAGAGACTTTGGGGCTATCGTGGGGTGGTTTGTCAAGGAATCCTTCTGACATCTGGAGTCAAGGGTGTTGTTGAACATTGCTCAACATTGTTGAGCAATGCAGAGGACACCCCTTCCCCAAAGAATCAGCTATCTAGTCCAAAGTGTCAATAGTGCCATTGAGAAATCTTGGAGGAGGGGATCAAGAAAGGCTTCCTAGAGAGCTCAGAACTGACGGGGAAGCACAGTAGTCAGTGGAGGGAGGAAGGGAGCAGGTCAGGTAGGGGGCAGAGCTTGGTGCTGGAGGAATGGAGTGAGAAGAGACTGGTCTGGAGAAGCTGGGAAGACCAGTAGGGGACTGATTATGCAGGGTCTTGGAGACCAGGCGGAGCATTTTGGACTGTGTCCCTAGCTTAGAGCAAAGGGAAATTGCTGAAGAGCTGTCATAGGGAGTGACACATTTGACTTGGTTTGTAAGAAGTTCCTCTAGTTGGCCTGTAGAACAGGGATTAGAGGGGGCTAGTGTGGATGTGGAGAACCAATGAGGAGGCTGCTAGACACAGCTACATGAGAGATGATTAAGACTCGCTAAGATACTGTGATTGATAGGTGCAGCGGGTACAGGGATAGCCACCTACAGATAGAGTGGGGTCAGGGAGAAGTCAAAGGTTTCTGTCCTGAGCCATGGGCAGAAAGGGGTGCTGTTTACTGGGATGGGCACTAGTGGAGAAGGACTGAATTAAAAAAAATAATTTATTATAGTTAATGTATAAATAAAATTTATCACTTTAATCACTTGTAAGTTACAGTTGTGTGTTTTTTTTTGTCATTACTCAGTCATTTTTCTAAAATTTACTTTTAGAGGTGGTGAGGATGATGAACTCAGCTTGGACAAGTTGAGGGTGTGTGTGAGATGTTCAAGTACTATGTCAAATGGGCAGTTAGATCTTTGGGTCTGGAACTCAGAGAAGAGATTGGCTGGAGAGAGATGATTTGGGGGCAATTTGAATCGATTTTTTTTTTTTTAAGAGGAGAGCCTTGATTGAGAAGTCGATTTATTTAAGCCTTTATTCAAAATATATGTGCACCAAAAGACTTGGTAGAAGTTGGAGAGGAAAGTCTTTATCTGTATGATGTAAAGCTACAGGTTTAGGAGAAAAAATGCATAAAAATATTATCAAATAAGTTTTGAGTATATTCAAGCATAGCAGTGCCATTTTTTTTTCTCCAAGGAGTGACTTATTTTTGCTCCTAAAAGAATATTTTATGATCTGAAAAGGTGTTATTATTTAGTTTACATCGTTGCTTCCTGTGAGGAACTCAAGGCTCTTTACACATCACATTTCATTTATCTCCTCAAAATCCTGAGGGTATTGATGCAGAAGCTTGCCTTTTTATTTGTGAAATGAAGGGAGGAAACACAGGTAAGGAAAAATGTCCAGGGCTTGTTGTGAAAATAGCCCCAGTCATTTCCCTTAGGGGCCTGTCCAGCTGTTCATCCCAGTGTGTGTCAACCTTTCCCATACACAAGAATCACCTCAATGTCCTAAAGAGTCCCCTTCAGGATTTTCTGTTAAAATACAGATTCCTAGGTTCCTGACCTTTCTGATTCAAAAGATCTGAAATGAGGCCTGTGGATTTGCATTTCCAGCAAGGCTCCAGGTGAATTGTATATGCTGGCAGGTGCAGTTATATGCTACCTAGGCCCAGGTATGTAAACTAGATGACTGCTAATGACTTTGTCTTAAATGATACTAGGGGCTGTTTCGAGACAGCAACATGGAATCGAGGCTCAATACTCACCAGTCAGGCATTTTGCCTACTGGGGAAAAAAAACCAGAACCTCTCGAATTCAAACTAAGAAGACTGTCTGGTTCCAGCATCATTTGGCAGATTTTCAAGTGCTTCTGGAGGGATTATCATGTGTGGGTCATAAGTCTCTAAAACTAGGGAGTGGGTTGTTACAGCAAAGATTTTTGGACACCAGACAAGTAAGTTCCTATAGGCACTAGAATGTCATAAACTGTGGCTCCTATGGAGTCAGTGGTGCTGATAGGTTTATTTGAAACCTACTTTTTGTATGTCAAAAAATAAGATAACCAAAATTTAAGCATAGATTCTGTTTTTATAAATTAGCCTGACAGTTAGTGGTATTGCAGGTATATTCCTGCAATCTGAAGGAATTATACAAAGTGCTGATGTCCTGTGTTTTGATCTTTGGGTTTTTTTTTTTTATCTCCTTTGTGTATTCTGGAACAGGTTGTGTGACGTGCCACTCCTCTGCCCCTTACCTATAACTCAGTCTGTTTTGGATCTCCCCTAAAACTCTGTTTGAGTTGGAATTTTCTTCTTTTCATATCCTGAGTGGCACATAGGTTCTTATATCATTTGTATAAATGAGATATGACTCAAAGAAACAAATGAACGTTTTCTTTCTAAAATATGTGATTATTTCCTATGTATTTTCTTTCTATTTCCTGTCCTTCCTGTAAATATGTTTGCCCTATGGCACATAGACTCTGTTGATCCTGGCAAACCTTGTCACCAAGTGACTTCCCCCCCCTCTGACTTCTTCCATAAAACAGGAGATGTGTTTCAGATATGTTTCAATTTGGGGTTGGTAGTGATCTCAGAAGATGAGCGATGTCATGTCTGTACACTTTTTGCCATTCTTAGGTGTGATCCAGGCTTCCTCTCATTCCTTCTCTAAAAAGGCTGAATCACTGTAATTGATTCAGCCATGGAATGGGCAAAGGGGTTTTCTGACCCTAAATGTTGTCCAGTTCTCTACTTGCCCTGCCTGGTAGCAGAATTGTGCTGGCATCACCCCCAAACCAACATATTCCTTTTCCTAAGAGTTAGCTGTTGACACCTGAGCAAAAGGCTCAGTGGCTTTTCTAATAGGACAGATACTGTCCTAAACTTGAAAATGTACTAACTTATTTCATTCTTGTTTGACCCCTCCCCTGCTTTACAGAAAGGGAGGCAGAGGCTTTGAGAGGCCAAGTCACTGGTCCCATATTGCTTAACTATTAAGCAGCAGAACCTGGATTGGATCACAGGTGGCATGGGTCTAGACTCTGTGTCTCTGACCAGTGACCTCAAGGTACAGTAGGCCTGGAGCCAAAGGCTCCTGTGCTTTGGTGTCTTCCCATTCTCTGTAGGAAGCACCTATGCTCACATCTCTCTCACCATCCTTGTGGACCCTCCCTTCCTCACCCATATCCACTCCTAGGATCTTGACTCTAAGCCTGTCCATTCTGCTTCTTTACTATCCCCAACTCTTGCTCTTGCTCACAATCCTACTGAGCCCAGGCACTGCCTCACTTTAAGTCAGTCCCTTATCTCTCATTGCCTGGCTCCATTAGCTTCCCAGATGGTGTATTTGTGTCTTTTTCTGTCCTCCCCATAGCATACCCACACAGTACCTCTAGAAAGCTGTCTAAGGCACATTTCAACATAGCACTTGCCTTCTTAAAAAGCTTTCATGGTGCTCAGAATACAACCAAATTCTCCAACATCAATCCCCTTTGTGACATGGCCCCTGCCATTTCTAGCCTCATCTCATCCAGGTTCAGCCACTCCCTCCCCTCAGGTATCCATGCTCTGGGAACACTGTACTGTTGGCAGTACTTTGTGTGCAAAAGCCTGTTTCCAGGCCTCCTTGCTCTTGTCCTTGAAGTCTCTATGTCCTGGATGTTACTTTCTTAAGTCCTGAGCTTCTCAATCTAGAAGCCTCTTTTACTTCTGCCATCCTGCTTGGGTGAGGTGCCCTCTCTCCATTCCCCAGGTGCTTCCTATGCTGCCATCAGGACAGCTGCCACCAGAGCCACACTTCTGTGCTTGGCATTGATGGAGGGACTTGTCTCCTGTTAAACCACGAGCTCTCTGGAGAGATGCTCAACCCTCCTCTTCTCCACTCCCAGAATCATGTGTGGCTTAGAATGCGCATGTGGCACTTTTTAATTTTCTGTTGAACAATTGAAAATATAAATTCATAATGTGAATGAGAATGTTACAGAAAACCAGAATAATCAAACAATGCTCGAAGAGTTTGGAGTTACATTTATTTTGCGCAGGTCCAGAGAAAAATGTTTCTCAAATTCTGGGCCCCAACATGCAGAAATTTTCCCTATTAAATTACCTTCTTTGTCTCCCAAATATGGAATGTTTCCCGCCCCTTTGCAAATTCTTAAAGGGCCCCATATGTGCTGAGGACTTGAAACCTCAACCAAAGACCTGGCCTGGTGCCAGCATTGATAATTTTGTTCAGGGAAGGTTTATTGGCCTCTCTGAAGTGAGAATAGTCTCATTTTCCTTATAATTTAAGGAAGCAAACATTTACAGAAGCCAATAGCAAGGTTAAAATTTCAAACAGCAATTTTTATATACGATGGATGCTTCATTCCCACTGGTTTTATGTACATGAGTCTAATCATTGACTCTTGGTCATTGTCAAGAAGGGAGTTATATTTATCCGAGAGGACTATAATTTTAATTTTCTGTCTAATAAAGTAAGTGAGCCTACTTATAACATAAGGGTCCAGAATGAGGGCTAAGAGTAATCTTTAGAGTCTAAAAAGTCTTAGACTCTCTATTTTTCCTGAGCTGTATTAAGCTGGGTGTGATGAAGCCACATTGGGATTCTGTTGACCTTGACTGCCATGGAGGTGGTCCTTTCCAGGTAGGAGTCAGTCCTTAGGTGGCAAATTTCTTTACCCAAACAGAGTCACCAGGGTGGAAGGGATTAATTGGATCAGAAGTTGGTACAGGCAGAGCATCTCAGATGTGCTTCTGGATTGCTTCCTGGGTAGACTGTAAAGTGTGTAAGAACTTGAATAAAGACCGGTTATGGATTTAAGCTTTTCTAGATTGGGTAGATCAGGGTCTGGAAGAGTCACTAGAATCTGTAGAGGCCCCACTGGTTTTAGGGCAGCCTCCCGGGCAGCTTCATCTGTGGCCTGGTTCCCCCTTGCTTCTGTGGAAACCCCTTTCCTTGTAATTAGCACTATGTATGTGAGCCATTGTAAATGCGTACCTGCTATCAGTATAAATTGTTACTGATTTTTCTTTTGTCTAACAGAGAGCCTGAAACTGAGTGACTTGAGTATTTGACATCCAGTGGTCTAGTCTGTTCTGGAGTAAAGCCTTGACCTCATTTGGGTCAGTTAGGATTAGATACTGCTCTAAGGTTAACTTATTTGCTTTTCTGATAAGTATAGCTGTGGCTTCTACCACCTGGAGGCAACTATGTCATCCAAATGCAAAGGGTTCAAGTCTTTTGGACAAATAGGCTACTGGCCTTCTCTAAGGGCTGAGACTTTGGGTGAATACCTCTTTGGCTATGGCCCTTGTCTCACATATATAGAGGTGGAAAGACTTAGTTACACCTGGTAGCACTAGTTGGCTCATCGTCCTTGCTCTGCTTATGTCTGTCTAACTGCCTAATATATTACCTCAAGGATCCTGGCTCTGCATTCTTTTAGGGAAAATGGACGTTGAATTTCTTCTGTAACTGCTTCGTGCTGAGAAGGGACGGAGTTTTCCTTAGGGCCAAGAGATCCTTGTTGTCTGTCAGAGGGATGATAAGGCCTGGGCACAGAAGGAGGTGGGCTTGTGACTTAGCAGAGACAAACTGTAACAAATGGTCTGATGGAAAGGAAAGAAAACATTTCAGTTTTAATAACCTCTATTGAAATAGAATTTTTCTCCTTAAAATTATCTCTATCTTTATTAAAAAGATAGCCAAATCAAGACAAATTTACCTATTGTATTTAATTTGGCATGATTATTTGCATAAATACAACAAGAATGGTAACCAACTACCTTTGCCAGAATTTCATGATTGAATCTTAGTGTGCCCTGTAGGGCTAGGAAGCCAAGCCATCCAGCTGCCATCCAGCCTTGCCTGCAGTATCTGCTGAGTTAGGTGAATCTCTCACTTGCATTGACTCCACCTGGGCCCACGCCCTAGGTTTTAAGGCCCACCTCAGTAGCCCTCCTACTCATTGCAGCCCAGAGTGCTTGGGGGTTCTGCAGGGACACTGAGGCATCCTTATTGTTCCCCTTGTACTCTGACCAACCGCCAGTGATGATAGGGCATGGGCCTGATGCTCCAGTGCCAGCCATTTTCAAGGCTCCCAAGCAGGATACCAGGATTTTCCTTGACACTCTTATTGGCTTCAAGTCTTCAGAGTTTAGACAGGGCTCTTTAAAACATGATACTCCAGTAAAAGTTTCCGGTGAATAAAATCACTATTGGAAACTAGTCTTATTGAATTTATGCAAAGAAAGGTATTGCCATGAATTATTATGCATTGCCAAGTTTCAGAGGAATTACATAAGGAGAAAAATATACTGACCTGCTTTAAGATCTTCTGATTTTCCTTGTCAGTCTTTTCTATGGATTCTTTAGAGTAATATAACTGCCTCCAAATGACAAGGAGAAATTCAAAATATGTCTATATTCAAGTAGCTGTCCTAGTAGTAGGGTTCCCCCTACTTGACTTGTCCTTAAAATTTCATATGGTCTCTGGAAGGGGTTTCATGCTCTCTGAGAAAGATCTAAGGGAGCTTTATTGCTTTATCGGGTCTTACATGTCACAGGACCTTATAGGGTCTGTAATTCCTATAGCAAAGGGCTGGTACTCACCACTTCCCTCTGTTCCAAACAGGCCTTCCCCAATTTCTTAAAGTTGAAATTTGTGCCACACCTGACATAGGTATGGCTATACAGGCCTGCAAGACAGTATACAGGCTGCCAACTGTCTTTTAATAGAGACCAAAACCAGATGGGTATTTTTCTTGCCCATTTGGGAACTTGCTTTTTTGGCAACTGCATTCAAATCTGTAAGGTTAATACAATATTATTAACACAATGAAGTATAATATTGGCACTGTGGCCACCTTAGGTAGCCAAATCTTCTGCTACCATATATGACACATGGTAGGGCTATACAAATATCTTAGGGAGATTACTAAGTTCTATTGACCTTTTAACTAAAGCAAAATTGTCTTTCTGGAGTCATGTCTATGAAGACGTAATCATCATCTAAGTTTATTATACAGTTTTCTGCAGGCCACCGTCAGGGCTGTGCATGGTGGCCAGTTCTTCTTTCTAGCCACAAACACGGTCTATCTAATTTCTTAAAATTAATTCTGGCATGGGAAAAAGTTGTTTTACTGTAACAGGCAGCTTAACCCCTACATAACTGGGCTTGGAAATCTGCCTAGAAAGCCGTAATTTATAAGTTTAACATGTGGTCTTAGATCCTTCCAACCCGACAGGGTCTCTGCCATCCCTCAGTCAGACTCCTCTCTTGGAGAACCTTAAAGTCCTGAAGGCTCCCCGTTTCAGGGAGAGTGCCTTTCCTTTGCTCTTTGACTTTAAGCTGCTATCCATAACAGCCAGAGTTGCAGTTAGAAACCGCTTTGCATATTTCAAAGCCCTTCTGTGGCAGTGGCTTGGATATTAGGCCCCTTGTCTTCCAACCAGTCCTTTTTGTGGCAGAGCAGTGACCAGGCTTCTCCCAAGGGATCTCAGCCCCTCCTCTTTCTAGCAGCAAGGGGTACTGAACCCTTTCAGTACATTTGCAGAGAACTTTCAGTAGCTCTATCTGCTGCTTTTACAGATCCTGGGCTTGCTGCTCTATTCCTGGGGCTGCCAGAAGGCCAGTAGCAGTCACTGGCCTCCGGTTTAACTGTTGTAGCCAGCAAGCTGAAGGCCTAAGTCTTATATTGTTTTTTTTGTAAAATGCTCATTACTCACTGGGCAGCAGTGGGGCATCTCTATTATCAGGTAAATGTCTGCTGTCCCCTGCTTTTCTCGCTGCTGTGGCTTCTTCCAGGGTCACTGCAGGCAGCTCAGGCATCCAGCCTCCCTTCTTTTACTTGGCTCTTGTGGGCTGAGTCTGCCTAGCCACCAATTTTAAATCACCTGGGCAGCTAGATTAATTATGCTTGCAGAAAACTTGCAACCTTGAATCTAGTGAAATTCTGATAAGACACCTGGACTAGACCCCTATGCTAGCAGAGTGGTCTGGAGCCAGTAAAAATCAACAAAAACCTATCTCTCCCTGCTTCATGATTACCCTCTCTCCCGTCTTTTCTGCATTAACCATTTACTCTGTCCTGAAAAAAGGCAAATCGTATGAGATCCTATATATTTAGGCTTTTTATATTTAAGGATATTTTTTTCTTTTTGTAACTGTTGTTTTCCCTCATAGATTTTTCCTCTTTATTCTAGGCCCCTAGAGTATCTTAAACCTTTCTTCTTTACCACTCTTGATTTCTCTGACCATTCTATTCCCCAGTCCAGTTGCTTGTCTCCCTTTCCTATTGTGAGTTAGGGGAAGACAATTCCTACAGAGGGGAGAAATAGAAACAGTGGGAGTTTCAGAGAAAACTACAGACTACTGCTGTAGTAGTGCTCTCTTTTGAAGGCTGAAGTCCAACCTGTGGAGAAAAATGACTCTTAGTCAGCCTGGAAAGATAGGGGATAAGGATAAGGGTGTGTAGGGAGATTCCTTATGAACTGAAAGCCTGGATAGCCTCCTGAAAGAAAAGATCTTTAATCCAGTTACAGATACTATCGGAATCAGGATGAGGGAGAAAGGGAAAGACCAGTTTATATCCTCTATGAGGATCCTAATAACTGAAAACAGCAAGTCAAACAAAACATATAACCACAAAGACAACAGACCACACAACACACAGGTAAATAAATTAAATTAAATAAACACATTAATAACAACTCCAGCCTTAGATGGCTCACGTTGGACTATGATGTCACGGGCAGGGACAGGGCCTGTAAATCTCTCTGCCCTGCAGAGCTGTAAGCCCTGTCCCTGGAAGTCTCCAACCACCAAAAGGGATAAGAGAGCCATAAATAAAAGTTCTTTGTTCTTTGAAATGTCACAATTTTATACCTTTAAATTAACCCTAGGACTTTAAAATTTCAATTTAATATAGCAAATTCACAAATCAGAGGAAACTGAAACCCTTAGTTATACAAAATTAGAGAGAGTTTTTTTATTAGCTAAATGGGCTGATTCCCTTTCTGACAGAGAGCAAAAAACTCAAAAAAAGAAATTTCAGCAGCTGCTAAAGACTTTTGCATTCTGTCACAGCAGGCCCACCCCATCCTTAAACAAATTAAACAATAGAAAGAAATAGCAAAAACTCTTATGTGTACAGCCAGAAGGGACAAAGTACCTTCGGCCTAACATAGAACAGTTAATGAGCAGATAATTATTCCAAGACAGACAAACATCCATACTCACACTCTCTCAGTAGACTAGCCCAGATTGGAGCTGAGCAGATAAATGAAACAATGCCCAACTCCCTAGAATAGAATTTTCAACCAAAGTCTTAGTGAGAACCTACTGGAGGAGTTAAGACTGCGTCCAGTCCCTCTTCTCAGTAGCAAATTGTCTAGTCTCACACACAAACAAACAGCAGAGTGAACTCATAATTCCTTAATCGAATCTGAATTCACTCACCTCTAGAGTCCCACATTTATATACTAGCTAGTCCAAGTTTTTTCTTCTACCAGATATTTACCCAGTTTAAACAGTCTACCTGATACCTGATTCCTGATTAATTTACCTAAGGAAGCTACAGCTTCCGGGGAGGTGATCAAGCTCCTCCTTTCACTCACTTGGAGTGGGCTGAACTGGTAGGGCCCCTACCTTACAGATTCTGTCGACAGGTCTAGAAGTGTCCCCTCCATTCTTTTTAGATGCCCGTGGGTTCGGGCTGAGGTCTGGGAGGGGCTGAAATTCCCTGGTTCAATTCTGCTAAATCAGCAGAGTGGCACCTCCCAGAGGCCTATCCAGCTCCCCCGGACCCCAAATCCAGTCCACTCACCAGAGGCTTAAAAGCCAAGCAATGGTTGGTTTTCCTGGAATCTCAGGAAACCAATAATGTTACAGAAAACCGGAATAATCAAACAATGCTCAGAGAGTTTGGAGTTACATTTCGTGTGGTTCCAGAGGAAAATGTTTCTCAAATTCTGGGCCCCAACATGCAGAAATTTTCCCTATTAAATTACCTTCTTTGTCTCCCAAATATGGAATGTCTCCCGCCCTTTTGCAAGTTCTTAAAGGACCCCTATGTGCTGAGGCTTTGAGACCTCAACCAAAGACCTGGCCTAGTGCCAGCACTGATAATTTTGTCCAGGGAAGGTTTATTGGCCTCTCTGAAGTGAGAATAGTCTCATTTTCCTTATAATTTAAGGAAGCAAACATTTACAGAAGCCAATAGCAAGGTTAAAATTTCAAACAGCAGTTTTTATATAAGATGGATGCTTCAATAATAACTGATTACCCAGAGCACTTTGCAAGTGCCATGCCCTGTTCCAGGAACAGTACACATGCTAAACCATGTGACCTTCCACCACTGACTGCAGTGGTTCTGTTCACAGCCCATGGAGAGTGACAGGGTGCTCCATCCTGTGCTTGGGCATGGATGGATGGAGCTGCTACCCAGTATGCCACAAGCTCAGGGACAGTGGATTCGTCTGAGGATGAAGGAAGGGCAGGTTCTGCCCACTGTGGCTGAGTTTGTTTGTTTCTGCTCCCTCTGCTATCATGGATTATTTTCAAAGCAGGTAATTAGAACCAAATAAATTGGCTGAAGATTGTGTATCCTGGAGTTTATCGCCCCCTCTGGAAGACCTGGAATGAAACCTGGAAAGCTCCAAGGAACTGAGCTGTGGGGGCGGAGATGTGCTGGGTGAGATGTTTTATAAGTAGGTCACAGGAAAGAAAGTAAAGCCCCAAAGGCTGCCTCTCACAGTGTGTTCAGTGTGTAACCCTGAGCCCTAGGGGAGGCAGGGGAAACCCACTGCCAGCTTCTGGCCACTGCCAGCTTCTGGGTGTGCTGGGAGCAGGTCCCTGATGGCAGATCCAGGGGCATGTGGTTTTCTTCCTCCTGTTGGCTTGGTTGCCAGGCACACTCACACCTAGACACGCCCAGACTGATGGTGTGTTACCATCTTCACCACCAGCAGCAAGGCCATAATCACTCACTGGGCTTGCCATCCATGCCCAGCCATCCTTAACTCACTTAATCCTGGCAGCACCCCTCGAGGTGTTATTTGTTTATTTAATTTTCATTTGGTTTTTGTGGCAGATGCTACTTGGAGAGTTTGGGAGGACAGATTGGGGAATAGGAACAAAACAGAGCAAGGAGTTAGGAGGAACACTCTTCTTTCCTGCATGGGCATGGGATCCTGTGCTCCCTCCCAGGGACAAGAAGAGATAGTTGATTAGTGTTGGTTAAATGCAGTGCAATTAATTACTCTCCAGTTTTCTTAAGGAACCTATAAATCTTTGTCCCAGCTTCATTGTAAAATATTGATTTATTTCTCAGGATAGTTGTGCTAACACATTTGTTGGCTTGAATTATTTAAAGTTATAACACAAAGGGTTTTACTTCTTTGCCCTGTGGAAATTTATAGAAATTCATGTAGGAAATTGTAAAGGAAAAATTACTTTTAAAGAGCAGTTTGACTTATAAGAACATAAGTAACCTTGCAATGAGTAACCTTGCAGTATTTCCCCTACTGTACTGTGCTTTCAGGCCAGGCTTTCCAGAATATTTTTCCCCATTGAATCTGGAAATTTTTAAGAAGCCAAATATCACACACACACACACACACACACACACACACACACACAGCCCCAAGGGTGCCCCCTTCTTTGCTGGGGTCTTGGCACTTTTCTCTTCCTGTTCCCCCACCCCAGGCAGAGGGTGTTACACTGCAACCCTGAGCTCTGGTTTGAGGTATCTGAGTTGCCAGATGATTTCTCCCTTGCTACGTTATCTCACTTTCCTCCTCTATTTGTACATTTCTCCTTCATTTCCTCCAGCTGTAGATTTCATTTAGGAATTCTATAAATGATTCATCATCTTATAAGACCATGTTTAATAATGTTATATTGTATTTTGTCTTCCAAATGAATTTGATTCTTTGATGAGTTCTTTGTTTTATTTAGATTATGGAGGCAAAGATAAAACCAATTAGTATTTTTTTTCACATTCATCTAATAGTGATGATTTTGCAATATGATTTGATCTTATGCCTGAAAGTGCTCTGATGTGTTTCTATCAGGGGAAAAGTTCTTATTTCACAGTAGAATGATGGAGGGAAATGGCAACTTTCATGACTTTTTTTTTTTCCCCAGAATATTTAATTGTAGGCCTGTCTATTTTTGGAGAGAATGAAAATGTTTGCCCTCTCTTCAGCCTTATCTGAATAAAGGCATGGGGGCTTGAGTATTAGACACAGGCTTTGTGGAATACACTTAATTTATTATTAATAGCTTCTCTTTATTTAATTCCTAATTGAAACAGTAGCATCATCAAACAATATTAGCTGCTTTTTTATGAACTAGTACCACCAAATAAATAAAGATACCTTTCTTTAGTAGAGTCTACATTCTAAAGGGCTTCTGTGTTGACATAGCCATCTGACCTTGCAAACAGTGAGTAAGACTTAAGTGCTGGTTATTAGATGACTAGAGGCCCGGTGAACGAAATTTGGCCCCTAATGGGGGCCCCTGAGTTCATCCTGCACCCTCTCCAATCCCGGACCCCTCGGGGAATGTCTGAATGCTAATTTGTGCCCACACTTTTAACAGTTGACATCTCCATTGTTTCTTTCTTTTCATGCTTAAACTCATTGGAATTAGTAGGTATTCAAAGTGTGTATACATTTTGAAGGGACACCCTGTATGTCTCTAGTCAGCGTTGGAAGGAACTAACAGCAGATTTGGAACCTCCAGAGAGCGAACCTTGCTCACTCCTCCCATGTCTCCCCACTCCGCTTTCCACCTTCACGGGAAGTGGGAGAATTCAATGTTTTCTCTCATTAACTCAGAAAAGCATGTCCTGTCACCCGCTGTCGCGCAGGAATACGCTAGGACCCAAGTGGGTGAGGCTCAGTCAGGGCAGCCTTCGCTGATGGGTGCTGGCACTCACAGGGCACATTCCTCCTCTGCAGTCTCCCCAACTATCCCACCATTTCACTGAGAGGATGGAACTCCTCGCCTCCTCTGGGTTCCTGATCTTGGATGCTGAAGGAAGGCACCTCAATGAGGGCCGCCCGCATCCACCAGGTGTGTGTGTTCCAGCTCCCGCCTCAGCACCTGGATTAGCCCCAGGGACACAATCTGGTGGCCACACTGGCCTCCGCGGGAACAAGGGGATCACCACTCAGCCCCTCACTGTCATCTCACAGGTGCCCACCCTCAGCCCCAGAACACCCAGACACTCTCCAAGGACGTGAGCATGTCAGAAGGGATGTGCGTATGTCCTGTGTGGGACGTAGGCATGCTGGGGGTTGATGGAGGTGCGGCAGAGGGGTGGGGAGGAATTTGTGTGTGTCATGGTCCGGGATTGTTGCAGGCATGCGTGGGTGACAGCACGCTGGGGGACATTTGCACACTGGGTGGATAGGAGAGGACGTGTGCACCGGAGGCCTGTGGCTGTGCAGATCTGCAGACTCATGGTGCAGCCAGGAAGACCTCAATCTGGCTCACCACAGTGATTGTCCCTGTGATTGTGCACCTTCTGGGCCATGAGGCGGTGCTGGTGGCCTGTAGCCACTACTTTAGCTCCACCCGCAGGTTCCACTTGGTGCGCTCATGGCTGCCACTGCTGTCCTGTGGGGAGTACAGGCTACCCTCTGCCAGCCCACTTCACCCGCTCAGAGGCTCTCCGCATATGCTATCCAAGGCCCATAGAGGGATGCCTGTGGGTGCTGCCCACCAGCCCAGAGCACGCTGCCCACTGGCCGCTTCACACCTGCGCAGGCTGCCCACCAGCTGCTCTGTGCCTGTATGTGCTACCCACTGGCTGCTCTTTGCCTGTGCATGCTGCCCACCAGCCCAAAGCTGCTGGGGTGGTGTGGAATGACTGGCTTTGTCACTGTGGCGATGACACAAGCATCTTGGCCCTGCTGTTGCCATCTTTGTCATGGAGTGACCCTCAATTTGCATATTCCCTCCTTATTGGCTGTAGGTGCCACCATCTTTGTTGCAGTTATGGTCAATTTGCATATTACCTCTTTATTAGATAGGGCTAGAGGCCCGGTGCACAAAATTCATGCACGTGGTGGGGATGTCCTTCAGCCTAGCCTGCTCCCTTCACAATCTGAGATCCTACCTGGATCAGGCCTAAACGGGCAGTTGGACGTCCCTCTCACAATCCAGGACTGCTGGCTCCCAACTGCTCACCTGCCTGCCTTCCTGATTGCCCCTAACTGCTTCTGCCTGCCAGTCTGATCACCCCCTAACCACTCCCCTGCCAGCCTGATTGATGCCTAACTGTTCCCCTGCCAGCCTACTTGCCCCTAACTGTCCTACCCTGTGGCCTGGTCACTCCTAACTACCCTCCCCTGCAGGCCTGGGTCCTCCTCCCCAACTGCCCTTCCCTGCAGGTCCGATCACCCCCAACTTCCCTCCTCTGGCGGCCTGGTCACCCCTAATTACCCTCCCCTGCAGGCTTGATCACCCCAACTGCCCTCCTTTGCAGGCCTGGTCTCTCCCAAGTGCCCTCCCCTGCTGGCCTGATCGCCCACAACTGCCCTCCCTTGCAGGCCTGGTTCCTGCCAACTGCCCTCCTCTGCTGGCCATCTTGTGCTGGCCATCTTGTGTCCACATGGGGGCAGGATCTTTTGACCACATGGGGGCAGTCATCTTGTGTGTTGAAGTGATGGTCAGTCTGTATATCACTCTTTTATTAGATAGGATAGAGGCCTGGTGCATGGGAGGGGGCTGGTTGGTTTGTCCTGAAGGGTGTCCTAGATCAGGGTGGGTGTTCCCTTGGGGCATGGGATGGCCTGGGCGAAGGGCATATGGTGGTTTTCAGGCCGGCCACACCCTCAGCGACCCAGGAAGAGGCCTTGGTATCTGGGATTTATTTATCTTCTACAATTGAAACTTTGTAACATGGAGGGGAGGCAAGCCTTCTGGTTGCAGAGCCATTGAAACTTTGTTGCCTTATGCAGAGGCCTGCTGGCCAAGGTGTGCAGAAAGCTTGGCTTCCCCCATCGCCAGGGGCAACCCAAGCCTCTTTCCTGCTCTCTTTGTTGGGTTAATTTGCATACTCACTCTGATTGGCTGTTGGGCATGGCTGTTGGGTGTGGCTTGTGGGTATAGTGGAGGTACGGTCAATTTGCATATTACTCTTTTATTAGATAGGATGAGTCACTGTTCAGTTAATATTATTTTTCTTATAGAAGAGTAGACTCCAATCCGAAATGCTCTTTGATTGTCCATGTTTGACATGGAATCAATGGGTTTGGCAGTTGCGTATTTTACCATCAAAGTCATGTAGGTATTAGATTGACTACAGTTTTTATAGCCTGCAAGTTGTTGAAATATCCTATTTTCTAAAATTCTGTGATGCTGAGTGAGGTTAACATGTTGTGACCTCCCTGTCTTATGTTTACTAGTATTACTAATTCTATATTTGATTCTTCTTTTTGTTTTTTTTAAATATATTTTATTGATTTTTTACAGAGAGGAAGGGAGAGGGATAGAGAGTCAGAAACATCAAAGAGAGAGAGAGAGACATTGATCAGCTGCCTTCTGCACGCCCCCTACTGGGAATGTGCCTGCAACCAAGGTACACACCCCTGACTGGAATCGAACCTGGTACCCTTAAGTCCCCAGGCCGATTCTCTATCCACTGAGCCAAACCGGTTTTGGCTTGATTCTTCTTGAGGGTTGTAAATGTGCATACTAGTTTGGAAGTATATTACCCATATTAATCCCCTCACCCCCCACTGAAAAAATTAAATATCTAGAAGCAAAATTTAAATGGTTAAAGGGTATTTGGTGTTAAATCTCTCCTTTCTTCTTAGAACTTAATGAGTGATTTGGACTCTGTGTGTGTGTGTGTGTAAAAGTGAGAAAATAGGTCAGATCCTAGTGAAAAGAAATTGAGGTTGGGGCACTTAACTACTGGGTAGAATGCTACCTAGTGTAAGGAACAGACAGCCCTTAAGGAATAGATGACTCCAGGGCATTCATGGAGATTGCATTCACTCATTCATTCATTTATTCATATTTAACACTCATTAAATAAATATTAATTGATTTTCTTGTGTGTGCTGTCTGTGCCCCAGGTTTGTGGGCAAACAGTAAATAAAACCACATTCCTGCGTTCATGGAGCTTACAATGAATTAATATATAAGACAAGCAATGAACAAATAAACCTATATTATGTCAGTGGTGGTATGTGCTCGGTAGAAAAGCCAAGGAAGGGAGAGGGAAGGCCAGGGGAGGAGTTGGGAATTTGCTATTTATAAAAAGTGGTCTCAAGGAAGCTTCCTGTAGTAAATGCTGTTATCTAAATTTCACAAATAGAGGTTTATTTCACTTACATTTCAGTTTCATTCTGCCTTTTGAAATGTCATTTGGAAATGGAAATGATCAAACCATCTTCATGATTGACTTCTTAGTATGACTATGTTTTCGATTATTTTCCTTGAGCAAATGTTAATGGAGAGAGTCAGAGGCTGTAATATATGGGATGAGGCTGAATGGGTGAAGTCCTCTCCTTCTTCTGTCACCTGGGGAGCACCACTACCCACATGCCTTGTGCTGCATTACTGCTCCATGGAATTGCCTGTTCTACCCTTGAAGTAAA
Source organism: Lasiurus cinereus (assembly GCA_011751065.1). Taxonomy (NCBI): domain Eukaryota; kingdom Metazoa; phylum Chordata; class Mammalia; order Chiroptera; family Vespertilionidae; genus Lasiurus; species Lasiurus cinereus. Next base: position 10,957,115 of record JAAGEH010000011.1, read on the forward strand.
TTCTTGCTCAGTGGCATTGCCCATTTTTCCTAGGAATACTAATTGAGAGAAAGCAAACTGTGAAATACTTTTGAGAAATACACTGTAAAATTAGGATTATTTTTTGCCCAATTCACCTTTCTGTTTGATTTATTATTTTGACTTACATTTTCAAAATGTTACTGTTATTATTATTATTATTACTAGAGGCCCAGTGCATGACATTTGTGCACTGTGTGGTTGGGCCCTCAGTTCGGCCTGTGCCCCCTTGCAGTCCGGGACCCCTCAGAGGATGTCTGCTGGGAGGTCCTTAGTGCTGTAGCAGAGGTGGGAGAGGCTCCCCCCACTGCCGCTGCTGCGCTTGCCACCTGTGAACCTGGCTTCTGATTGAGTGGCACTCTACCTGTGGGAGTGCACTGACCACTAGGGGGAAGCTCCTGCATTGAACGTCTGCCCCCAAGTGCTCAGTGTGCATCATAGTGACCATCATTCCACCATTTGGTTGATTTGAATATTAGCCTTTTATTATATAGGACTACTTTTAATGTAGAGCCTAGATGTGTCTCTAGGGATATCTTTATAAATGGGCTGTGATTCAAACATTAAATCACTCTAAAAGGGGAATGATTTTAATTCCTCCCATTCCCTGGCCCCATGGCTTCAGTAGGGTTCCTTTAAGTGTCTTGAATGTAGCACCAGAGTCTGCACCACACTTTTACTCCATGGTCCCTGAGATGGAAAGCTGGTGCCACATTTAGCTCTGTTGCTGGCAGGCCCTGGCAGTGATTGTAAGAGTGTGCATTTCCAGATGCTTGGGAATTCCCCTTTGCTTAAGAAGTGACACACACACACACACACACACACACACACACACACACACACAAATACCTGAGATGTCCTAAATTAAATTACAGTGGTAAGGGAGTGAGAGAAAGAGAATAGAGTATTTGGAACAGTTATTAGCTGTTGGTCAACTAACAGTAGACTGCTCACATTCCTGAATGTCTGTTGGAGCTTTGAATCCACCTTCAGGCTCTATTTAGTGACCAGCAGACACCACTGTCTATGCAGGAACCTTCAGGACTGTTGCCCAACACCAATCAAAGTAGTAAACATTTCTTTCTTACAAACTGTTCACCTATCCTAGAACTGCCACCATCACCTTTTTCACCTCTTTCATATTCTTTGAAAATTCTTTAAAAACAATATAGATCTTTCTTCTCCCAACTATAATAAATAAAAAGTACCCCGCCCCGCCAGCCCAAGACAGCGGATATGTTGTCTTTTCCACAACTGCTGCTGGTGGCTTAGACTGCACACCCCAGGGCCTGATCCTTTTCTAGCTAGTGTATGGCTGAATAACTCAGTGCCTTTAGAAGAACTTATGGCCGTGAAAGTTTTTCTCTTTACCATATGACACCAGAGTTGAGGTTTCAAAGAAGTTGTACTCTGTGTGCATTTATTGTGTGATTTATATCTATAGACATCAGTGGTATACACAGGTTTTAATTTCTCTGATGGAGTATTTCTTTAGTTTTGTAGCCTGAGTGTTTGTTGGCTTTCACTGATAAAAAATTTTAGGTCTGGATATGAAGGCGCCAATGGTACAGCTGCTTTTAAAAATGAGCAAAATATATCTTATATCATTATTTTTTTATTTTAAGCAAAACTGTTCTATGTGATAATAAATTTTAATGGCCAATTTTAATATAAAAATGTTTCCTTTTTTTTCTAGCTTTTGCATTGGCTTCTAAAGGTGTAAAGGAGGTCACACCATCTAAGGTACTGATTCTAATGATCAAATATGTCCTTCCCATCTCAGGTTCATTTGTGATTTTTTAATGGGAGCTGTCATGAATTTTTCTTTCAGTGAAGTTTTTTTTGGTTTTGTTTTGTTTTGTTTTTACAAATTTATGACATTTTGGTCAACATAGATTTTGATTTTCTAGCAGTAACCAACAGATAGTCTGGCTTTTAAGAATGTTCTCCTATCGTTAAAGCATATTCACTAGGTTTCAGATTTCTTCATAAGGAAGATGTTCTTATGTGAAGTTAGACATTTTAGAAATCTTGCTTGGATATGATGGTTTTCTCCATTTGTATCACATCTTAACCTTGGGTTTAATTTTCTCAGTCTGTGAAAAGACTATGCTGTGTTTCCAGGATTGCAAGAGCCTGAGTGTACCTCTTCTTGAAGGCAGCACCATTAGAGTGCATCAGGGACTAACTGAGAGATCGAGACCCCATGCTCAGTAAGAACCAGAAACTGAGATCTGGAGCACAATGGAGAGGGGACAGCACTCACCTAAATCTCTGAGCTGCTATTCTGTCATAATTTCATCATTGATTTTGTTCCAGAATCTCATCTAAACTTTACCTTGTGGGCTTTGTACAAGAGTAGTTTTAGCATATAAGAAGGAGAAACAGTACTTTAAAAATACGAGTTGTTTTTGTCATATTAATTAAGGCTCAGTTGACTCTCTTTTTTTTCACACAATTAGTATAAAAGCATTTTAAAATAGAATGTTCTAATTATACATGGAGGAAATAATAATAATGATAATAATTCCTTAAGATCCTTTATAGTTATGTAAACATTTTCAGACACTTAATTTAATTTAGTCTTCTCATCAATCCTGTTACTGCAGAGCAAAACAGATATTCTTTTGAAAAGTTCAGAAAATTTACCTTCAGAGAAGTTAAGTGGTTCAACTGAGGTCACATAACTATTAAGAGGTGAAGAAGTCAGAATTCAAATTTTATGAATTCTTGAATTTTTCACACCAATTTTATATTACACAACGATGTGCATAATAAAGTGTGTGTGTGTGTGTGTGTGTGTGTGTGTGTGTGTGTGTTTGGCAATAATGAGGCTCATTTATAATGTATTTTTTTATTTTTAATTTTGAAAAAATTTATTTTATTAATGTATTATATGTATACATATCTTCCCATTCCTCTCCCCACTCAGGCATACCCAAACTCCAGTGTCTTGTGTCCATTGGTTATGCTTATATGCATGCATACAAGTCCTTTGGTTGATCTCTTATCAACCCCACTTCTCCCTAACCTTCCCACTGTAGTTTGACAGTCTGTTTTGATGCTTTACTGCTTCTTGGCATCTCTTTGTTCATCAGTTTATAATGTTATTTATTATCCATAAATGAATGAGATCATGTGGTGTTTTTCTTTCATTGACTGGCTTATTTCCCTTAGCATAATGCTCAACAGTTCCATCCAGGTAAGAATTATTTTTCTTTTTTTGTGGCAGCATAGTGTTACATTGTAGATGTACCATAGTTTTCTCATCCACTCATCTACTGACAGGCACCAAGGCTGTTTCCAAATTGTAGCTATTGTAAATTGTGCTGCTATGAACAAATGGGTGTATATATCCTTTCTGATTGGTGTTTCTAGTCTCTTAGGATATATTCCCAGGAGTGGGATTGCTAGGTCAAATGGGAGTTCCATTTTTATTTTTTTTGAGGAAACTCCATACTGTTCTCCACAGTGGCTGCACCAGTCTGCATTCCCACCAGCAGTGCATGAGGGTTCCTTTTTCTCCGCAACCTCGCCAACACTTGTCATTTGTTGATTTGTTAATGATTGCCATTCTGACAGGTGTGAGATTGTTGTTATAATTTGCATCTCTCTGATGATTAGTGACGTTGAGCATGTTTTCATGTGTCTCTTGGCCTTCCTTCTGTCTTCTTTCTATTTAGGTCCATTGCCCATTTTTTTATTGGATCATTTATCTTCCTCTCATTAAGTTGTATAAGTTGGCTGTAGATGTTGGAGATTAAACCTTTATCAGTGATAACATTTGCAAATATGTTCTCCTATACAGTGGGCTTTCTTGTTGTTTTGTTGATGATTTCTTTAGCTGTGCAAAAACTTTTTATTTTGATGTAGTCCCTTGTGTTTATTTTCTCTTTAGCTTCCAATGCCCTTGGAGCACTATCAGTGAAGAAGTTCTTTTGGCATATGTCTGAGATTGTGCTGCCTGTGGATCCCTCTAGTATTTTTATGGTTTCCTGTCTTATGTTTAAACCCTGTATCCATTTTGAGTTTATTTTTTGTGTATGGTGTAAGTTGGTGGTGTAGTTTCATTTTTTTTTTGCAAATATCTGTCCAATTTTTCCAGCACCATTTATTGAAGAGACTGTCTTGACTCCATTGTATGTTCATGCCTCCTTTGTCAAATATTAATTGAGCATAGTGTTTTGGGTGGATATCTGGATTCTCTATTCTATTCCATTGGTCTATATGACTGTTCTTGTGCCAGTACCAGGCTGTTTTGAGAGCAGTTGCTTTGTAATATAGCTTGAAATCTGGTATTGAGATCCCACCTACTTTATTCTTCTTTCTCAGAATTGCTGTGGCTATTCACGGTCTTTTTTGGTTCCAGAGGAATCTTTGAAGAATTCTTTCTGGGTCTGTGAAATATGTCATTGGTATTTTAATGGGTAGTGCATTGAATCGATAGATTGCTTTGGGTAGTATGGACATTTTAATGATATTGATTCTCCCAATCCATGAGCATGGTATGCTCTTCCATCTGTTTACGTCTTCTTCTATCTCTTTTTTCAGTGTCCTGTAGTTTTCATCATATAGGTCTTTTACCTCCTTAGTTAAGCTTATTACTCGGTATCTTAAATTTTTTGGTGCAGTGGTAAATGGGATTGCTTTTTTAGTCTCTCTTTCTGTAATTTCACTATTAGTGTATAGAAATGCCATAGAATGCTTGGCATTAATTTTGTATCCTGCTACATTGCCGAATTCATTTATTAAGTCAATTAGTTTTTGATGAAGTCTTTTGTGTTTTTTTTATGTACAATATCATGTCATCTGCAAATAAGGACAGCTTTACTTCTTCTTTTCCAATTTGGATGCCTTGTATTTCTTCTTCTTATCTAATTGCAATGACTAATACTTCCAGTACTGTGTTGAACAGGAGTGGTGAAAGTGGGCATCCCTGTCTTGTTCCTGTTCTTAGGGGAAATGGTTTTAGAATTTGCCCATTGAGTATGATGTTAGCTGTGGGTTTATCATATATAGCTTTTATGATGTTGAGGTATGATCTTTCTATTCCCACTTTGCTGAGAGTTTTATCAAGAAAGGGTGTTAGATTTTGTCATGCTTTTTCTGCATCAATTGATATGAATATGTGATTTTTATCTCTCAGTTTGTTTATGTGATGTATGATGTTTATTAATTTGCATATATTGTACCATCCTTGCATTTCTGGGATAAATCCTACTTGGTCATGGTGTATTATCTTTCTGATGTACTGCTGAATCTGATTTCCTAGAATTTTGTTGAGGATTTTGGCATCTATGTTCATGAGGGATATTGGCCTGTAATTCCCTTTCATTGTGTTGTCTTTATCTGGTTTTGGTATGAGGATATTGCTGGCTTCATAGAAGGTGTTTGGAAGTGTTCCTTCTTCTTGAATGTTTTTGAATAGTCTGAGAAGGATAGGTTTTAATTCTTCTTTGAATGTTTGGTAAAATTGTCCTGTGTAGCCATCTGGTCCCAGGCTTTTGTTTGCTGGAAGCTTTTTGATGATTACTTCAATTTCTTCCATAGTTATTGGACTATTGTTATGTTTAGATTCTTCCTGATTGAGTTTTGGAAGGTTATATTTTTCTAGGAATATGTCCATTTCCTGCAGGTTGTCCAGTTTGTTGGAATAGAGTTGTTCATAGTATTTTATAACAATTCTTTGTATTTCAGAGGAGTCTGTTGTTATTTCTCCTCTTTCATTTCTGATTTTGTTTATTTGGGTCTTCTCTCTTTGCTTCTTAGTGAGCCTGGCTAGAGATCCATCAATCTTGTTTGTCCTTTCAAAAAATCAGCTCTTGGTTTATTGATCTTTTGAATTGTTTCTTTGGTCTCTATGTTGTTTATGTCCTCTCTGATCTTTACTATTTCCTTCGTTCTGCCTACACTGGGCTCTTCTTGTTGGTCTCTTTCTAGCTCTTTGAGTTTTACAGTTAGGTAATTTATTACCATGGTTTCTTGTTTTTTGCAGTAGGGTTGTAGAGCTATGAACTTCCCTCTCAAGACTGCTTTCGCTGTGTCCCATAAATTTTGCATTGTTGTGTTATCATTGCCATTTGTTGCCATGACGTTTTCTATTTCTTCCTTGATTTCTTTGGTTACCCAGTCCTTGTTTAATAGCATGCTGTGTAGTCTCCATGTGTTTGATATCTTTGTTTTTGTTTTTATTGTAGTTCATTTCCAGTTTAATGCCACTGTGATCTGAGAAAATGCTTGATATGATTTCTATCTTCTTGAATTTGAAGAGACTTTGCCTATGACCCAACATGTGCTCTATCTTTGAAAATGACCCATGTGCACTTAAGAACAATGTATATTCTGTGGCTTTGGAGTGAAATGTTCTGAAGATGTCTATTAATTCCATCTGGTCTAGTGAATCATTTAGGATTGATGTTTCTTTGCTGAATTTTTGTTTAGAGGATTTGTCCAGAGGTGACAGTAGGGTATTAAAGTCTCCAACTATGAAAGTATTGCTGTCAGTCTCTCCCTTAATATCCTCCAGGAGTTTTTTATTTATTTGGATGCTCCTGTATTGGATGTGTATATGTTTAGCAGTGTTATTTCTTCTTGTTGGATTGTTCTCTTTATTTCTTGTTATGTCCTTCACTTTGAGATCTAATTTATCAGATATAAGTATTCCAACACCAGCTTTTTATTCATTTCAATTTGCCTGAAAAACCATCTTCTATTCCTTCACCCTCAGTCTGTGTGCATCTCTTTTTCTGAGGTGAGTTTCTTGTAGACAGCAGATATATGGGTCATGTTTTCTTATCCAATCCATTACCCTATGTCTTTTGATTGGAGCATTTAATCCGTTTACATTTAAAGTTATTATTGATAGGTACTTATTTCTTGCCAGTTTTATTCTTTACCCCTGTGTTCCTTTTTCACTTCCTATGTCTTTTTTTTAGAGCAGACCCTTTAACATTTCTTCCATTGCCGGTTTGGTGGTAATAAATTCCCTTAGTCCTTTTTTGTCTGTGAAGCTCCTGTTTTCACCTTTAGTTTTGATTGAAAGCCTTGCTGGGTACAGGATGCTTGGATTAAGACCCTTCCTTTGCATGACTTTGTATATTTCATTCCATTCCCTCCTTTCCTCATGAGTTTCTATTGAGAAATCAGTTGCTAGTCTGATGGGGGTTCCTTTGTAGGCATCTTTCAGTCCCTCTCTGGCCGCTTTTAAGATTCTTACTTTGTTGTTGGTGTTTGCCAATTTAATTATAATGTGCCTTAGTGTCGGTCTTTTGGGGTTCATTTTGCTGGGGACTCTGTGAGCTTCTTGGATTTGTGTGGGTTTTTTCTTTCCTATATCAGGGAAGTTTTCTGTCATTACTTCTTCAAACAGGCTTCCTATTCCTTGCTCAGTTTCCATTCTTTCTGGAACCTCTATTATGGGGTGTTGTTTTGTTTTGTGTTATCCCAAAGTTCCGTTAGGCTCTCCTCTTGCTTTTTAATTTTTTTTTCTAGAAGCTACTCTACTTGGGTATTTTTTTCCTCCCTTTTCTTCTAACTCACTTATGCGGTCCTCTGCTTCTTCTAGTCTACTTTTGATGCTTTCTATTGAGTTCTTTACAGTAGTATTGTCATTTTTTATTTCTTTTTCATTCTTTATAATTTCCTGTTTTTTCTTACTCATATTGTCGAATTTGTCTTCCATTCTTTTTTGCCACCTTATGACCATTTCTTTGTACTCTTTCTCTAGCAGGTTGTTTGCTTCTATTTAATTTACTTCCTTTTCTGGTGATGCCTGCTTTTCTTTCTTATGTGGGCTGTTTCTTCATCTGCCCATGGTCTCTTGTTCAGGTGTCTGGTTATGTAGTTCTCTCTCCTGCATTGATTTAAAGGCACAAAATACAACACAATCAGGTACAATGCACAAGGCACTGAACAGAAATGTATTCATGATATTAATAACCACAAATAAGGTGACCACCAATGAGAGACAAATTAGGTGTAAGTAAAGAAAGAAGTAGAGAGAAAGGAGGAAAAAACAAATGAAAGAAGTGCCAAAATGAAATTGGGAGAAGGGAGAAAAAAAAAGGAGAAAGAAAAAAAAAAAGTAAGAGAAAAAAGAAAGAGAATAAGAAAGAAAAGGGAAACAAATTATATATATGAGCAGAAAACTCCCATAGAACAGCCACTAATCCTAACAAATGCCGGAAACAAGTATCTGGAGATTATTACAAACTATAAATAACAACTAATATCAAGGGATGTGAGGGAAAACAGAGATAAAAAACAAAAATAAAGTAAAGAAAAAGCAAAATAAAACGAGTAGAATAAGAACAATCACACAAAAATTATAAAAAATTGATGTAATCAATGCTCAAGCAAACAACAACAAAAGGACATAGAGAAAAACAATTTTTTGGATAGTGAAGACAGAGAAGAGAGAGGTGTGTATGGACTTGGAGTAGGGTATTCAAAATTAGATATATAAGTGGGATGAAATTTTAACTGGGTAAAAAGAAAGAATAGGGAAAATCTAAAGTAGGAAAAGGGTAAGAGAAACAAGATAGCAAAATGGGGAAAGTGAGGAAGAGAGTATTGGCATAAAGGTAGAATTGAGATAGAGTAAAATTATGCTAAAGAAAAGATGAAAATAGAATGTAGAACTCTAATCCCAAAGTAAAATAAAGAGAAAATGAAGTGACACTTCTTTTTTTCAAAAAAAAGGACAGCAGTAAAATAATAGCAGTAATAATACTGGTTGAAAATAAAAATATAATAATTAAAAAGGTAAAATCAATTGAGGAAAAAAGAATAAAATTAGTTTTTTAATTAAAAGATGAAAAAATAAAAAATAAGCAATAATTAAAAATGAGAGAATAGAATGGGCAATAGTGGAGGTCATTCACTTCTTCTGTTGTTGTGTTTGGCACACCTATTTCCTAGTTGGGAAGGTATTACAGTTCCTGCGGTTCACTGCTGCTCCTCATTTATAATAAATTTAAAGTGCTACCCAAGATTTATTAATAGGGAACTAAAATTTTATCTAATAAATTTAGAAATACTTTCAAATACATATTTTACCTAATCTTTTCAAATGAAGAAATATGTCTCATTTGCCTTAAATATATATGTAAATCTAAACATAAAGGTAAAGGGAAAGTACTCTATCTTAGTGTCATTTTTCATACAAAAAAGCCCTTGAAAAATGTCATTAATCCCATCTGTGCTAAGGCCACAGAGCCAAATAAGCCATTAATTCTATGGAGAGAGACAGTGATAAAATGCCTTCTGTAGACCATACCTGAGATTGGGCGACAGAAAAGAATCAGTTTGCCCAAGGTCAACCATAGTCTGTTGATGGTTTGGAGACAGGAGTTGTTCTCATTAGTTTATATGTCCTTTCAGTACTGCTCAGAAATAACCTGCTTTGTTTTTCTCATTTCAATGCTCACCTTGGTGACATGCCCTAGAACAAAGGCCTGCTCTATACAGGGCTGAGGATCTTCCCAAAACATGGTTCAAGTTCACTTTTTGGTGCCAGGTGGCTTCACATGAAAATCCTGAGTGCTGCCAGTACCTTGAGATCCTTTCTGGGGCTTGGCCTCTAGGCCCAAACTTCTCTTCTGAGCACTTGGCCCCTGCTCTGTCCTGAATTGGACCTGCCCACTTTCAGGGAGCCTGTCCTCCAGGCTCTGCCCCAGGCCCTGGATGCTGCCTCAGCCATGGCCATGTACCCGTTAGGCCTGGCCTTACATCATATGGTGACTCATGACATTGTATTCCATATGACAAAGTGTTAGAAATAGACACTGAAGCCATATTGCAATGGGCCACATTCCTTCTCCAAAACTGACCTGCTGTGGAACTTTCCAGATCTTTCTGTGCCTCAGCAGCCTCAGTAAGACTGGATAATAGAGCCTGTCTCAGAAAGCTCTTTGAAGATGAAGGTGTGTGTGCGTGTGTGTGTGTGTGTGTGTGTGTGTGTATGTGTGTGTGTGTGTGTGTGTGTGTGTGTGTGTGTGTGTCTACCATGCAGAACAGTACCAAGCCCCATTTAATATGACAGCAAGAAATGTCCTATGCAATATTTCAAGAGGAACCTAAACATATAAAGAAGAAGATCCATGGACATTACTGCTTTTATCAGTTAATTTCTATTACAGTGGTAGTGGATATTACATAAAGGAGGCGATCTGATAGAAAGTGAGAGAGCTAACAGTTATTGAGCATTTGCTTTGGCCAGACACTATGCTTAGGGTTATATAATCTAATTAAAGCTTGTAATTATGGTTCCTGTTGTACAGATGAGAAACTGAGTCTTGAGCTATTAAATTATGGAGGGAGAAAGAACACAGGCCCACCTTACAATGGAGGGCTCTGATGAACACGTTCTGCTTAATCATTTTTACTGAGAATCTCAGGGGTGGTGTGGCTGTTGGTGAATGGGTAGAAGATGCCATTTTACTCCTATTCCTTCTTAAAAGGAATTACATTCTTTTCTTTCTTTTAATGAAGAATTTATAAACCAAGCCATACCTAGATGGATTGCAAGTGGTCAAATCTCTGGAGCATTAAAAGTAAAACTGGACTAATGGTGCTTTGGTTTAGTCTTATTCTGGCAAGAGAAGGAACTGTCTGTGAGGTAGAGGTTTTAGAGACAGACCTCTTTCTGATCTGAGTAGCAATTCAGTAAGCTTATGAAACATAGGCAGTGAGCAGCACATTTGGACTGATATTGATAGTCAGTAGAAGAAGCATATGGCAGCAAAGATAATAAACCATGTCTATCTTTTTTCTTAAGAACAGCCTTTTCATGAGGGAAATTGGAGACAGAATTTTGAATGTCCTGTGAGTTCACTTAGTCTAATTTTCTTTCTTAAAGGGGAACTTACTCAAGACTATTTTGGTTCCATGTCAGTTTACTGAATCCAAGGGTTTTTGGATATTTTATTTTTACTGTTTATAAGTCAAGCCACTGGAAATAGCTAATCATTTCCTAGCTGTTGTGTCAGCTAGTCGGTGCAGAGTGCTCGATGACAGAGAGCTGTTATTTTGGTTGCTTTTCTTTGGTTTCACAAAGATCTCTGATGGGAGAAAGTGCAGTGGGATTCCAGCTTGGAATCATTGAGTTAGGATAGTGTTGATCTTTTGACTTGTTGATGAAGGTGACTGTTGTTGTGTTACAGAAAAGGGGACCTGGCCCTTAGCAGATCAGCCTAAGGATGGCAAGTAGTGTGTGGGTTCTTGATTTTTTACAGGAAAGATTTCACAGTACGAGTCCAAGTGATTTTGGGAGTAACTGTATTAAAGCTGTGGTCATTGAAACAATAAAGGGCTTAGGTTAGAAGAAGCAACAGGAGAGAGACAGGTGTGGCTGCTTTGGCCTCTAGAAATATTATAGGAAAGAAGTGAGCCAAGGGAGGCTGCTGTTAGCTCACTGGGAAATCAGAGAAAAGGGGGCTTTGGAGACAGGTTCAGGAGGTAAGCCACAGATGAGCTGTTGCTGCCCATTGCTCCCCTGGTTTAGGAGGTGCATGCCTGTCGAGGAAGAAAAGGAAGGGAAAGGTACAGGCATGCTCCTTGGAGGTAGAGGGAGCACTGGTTTTTTGTTTTGAGGGTTTTAAAGACTAGGAGTTTAGGGGAGGTCTTTGGGAAAGATCTCAATAGAATACCATCAGCTTTTCCAGGTGTGCCTTTTCAGGGTCCTGATTTCCACTGATCAGTCAGTATCAGGGCAGGGAGCCACTAGTCATTGCAGCTGGTCTTGGCATCACCCACCTCATTTTGTAACTGGACAATCAATGAGTCTGGGCTGCCTACAGTGATACCTTGAGATACGAGTGCCCTAACATAGGAGATTTTTGAGATATGAGCTGTCGAGCGAGCGATTTTTGCTTTGAAATACGAGCAACATTTGAGATAGGAGTAATCGCGCAGATTGGCTGCACACGACCCACCAGTTTACCGCGACTCAAGCATCTCATAGTTTCCCACGCCTCAAGGTTACGGAACGAATTAAACTCGTATCTCGAGGTACCACTGTACTTGAGTCAATTCAGCAGAGACAGGATTGTATGAGCATTTATTCCACTAATGCCAGCAATATGGAGAGCAGCAGGTTCCACAAAAATCTGCTCTGCCCCCCACCATAAGCCAATTGCTTATATTGGGATGAAGATTACATGGGGAAGTAGGCAAAAGGGCATGCCAAATGGGCAGTTTTCAGGTAGTGCATGCTGAAGATTTGCAAAGGCCAGTAGGTATGCAAAGGGCTAGGATCTTCAAGGAGCTGGTGATACGCAAAGTACTGGGGGGTCTTCAAAGGGCTGGTGGCTCTGGTTTCTGCAACAAGGTGGTTAATCTTTACATGATAATTGGCAGCTCTTGGATGTGGGCGACAGGCTGGATTTCCAGGTGAGCTCCCAGGTCCTATGTGTAATTTCCAGCCAGGTTAGAATGTGCTTTCTTTAATCAGAGCAAAACAATCATGGTTAATAGAGTCTGATTAATATTTCTTACAATTGTAATTGGTCCCCAATATTCTATTTTTGCTTCTATCAGTTTGCTGCTTTTCTGGGCCTGGAACTGAAATACAACCGAAGCCTAGATGTTACCTCTAGAGGTAGAAAGTCAGAGGATCTAAACCTCATGACCAATGATATGTCAAAGGAGGAAAGACCACCTTGGGGACGAGGTCCAGCACCAGTTTTGTACATTGCTGGGCACTCAGGGCCTTTTGGCCTAGCGATCTGCTTTATCTGGCTATAAATTGCTCTGCCAGTTTGCTCAGCTAGCTGTCTCACTTTCCCCATTGTACTCTCCAAGGGATTTTCCTAGTTTCTTACTATCCTTCTTCAGTTGTAGGTATTATTTTTAGCTTACTCTCGAAATCTGTCTGCTTTTAATGTGCATATTTTCTGAAGAATGCCTCTGGAGGCAGGCTGGATGTGCACTTTTTCTGATGAGGAGGGGGTATAAGAAAGGAACATTAGAAAGCAGTAAAAAGATCTGGATTTTCATCCTTACATAGTGATGTTTAATTTTTATCCTAACTAGAATGACTATTGGACAGTGGGTGAATCCTTCATCTTTTCTTTTTTTCTTTGTTCCTTTCTTTCTTTCTTTTTTTAAAATATATTTTATTGATTTTTCACAGAGAGGAAGGGAGAAGGATAGAAAGTCAGAAACATCGATGAGAGAGAGACATCGATCAGCCGCCTCCTGCACACCCCATACTGGAGATGTGCCCGCAAGCAAGGTACATGCCTCCAACTGGAATCGAACCCGGGACCTTTCAGTCCGCAGGCCGACGCTCTATCCACTAAGCCAAACCGGTCTTGGCTCCTTCATCTTTTCTGAGCCTCCATTATCATTTGTAAAAGGAGAGTATTGGATTGGATTACCTTCACTGCTGGTTTTTAAAATTGTGGTAAAATACACATAACATCAAATTTACCATATTAACCATTTTAAAGTATATAGTTCAATACTGTTAAGTACATATATATTGTGTAGGCAATCTGTAGGACTCTTTCCATCTTGCAGACTGAAACTGTGCCAGAAAACAATACCTCCCCTTCCCTGTTCCCCAGCCCTGACCACCCTCATTTTACTTCCTACTCTTTTTTTTTTTTTTTTTTTTTACTGGCTTACTGAGAGGTTAACTGGAAAATAAAAGGCAAAGTGAGAGGCAACAAGCAGTTGCTTGAAATCCAAAAGGATAAGTCATTGAGGAAGCATTGATTTAGGCAGAAATTCAAATAGTGTTCTGATAAGAGACAAAGGCAATGGGTATTTATGAGAAGATGAGAAAGGAAGAGTCCATTAATAGAAAGAAGGTATTTCTATTGGTGCAGATAAGCTTGCATAGTAATGTTAATTCTTTTTTTTTTCTTTTTCTTTTCTGTGATGTTAATTTCAAAGAATATTTTAAAGTTTCAGTCCTATAGCCAGTGCAGTACTCATAAGATCTGCTTTCTTGTTAGCTTTGCAAACATTTTTTTTGGGGGGGAATATAATGTTGCTTCAGTCTCAGTCTAAAGGTTATTTGGTCCTATTTTAACATTCTAAGGTTTGAGGCATGACAGTGCAAGGCAGTTCCTCTGGGATGGCAGTTCTAGCTTCATTTTCTTCTTCTTTTTCTTCTCCTTCTTCCTTCTTTTCTTCTTCTTCCTCTTCCTCCTAAAGGCCCAATGCACGAAATTCATGCACTGCATGGGCAGGGTCCCTCAGTCTGGCGTGCGTCCTCTCACCGTCTGGGAACCCTGCCACCACCACTACACTCTCCAGCCATAAGCCTGGCTTCTGGCTGAGCGGCACTCCCCCTGTGGGAGTGCACTGACCACCAGGGGGCAGCTCCTGCATTGAGCGTCTGCCCCTGGTAGTGAGTGCATGTCATAGTGACTGGTTGTTCTGCCATTGGACCAAAACTGGCTCTCCGACATCCCCTGAGGAGTCCTAAATTTCGAGAAGGTGCAGGCCAGGCACAATTGGGACTGGGGAGAGACATAGGAGGTTAGCTAGCCAGGGAGGGACTGTGAGAGGGCTCCAGGGCATGTCCAGCTTGTCTCACTCAGTTCCCAGCTGGACCCCAGCAGCAAGCTAACCTACTAATCAGAGCCTCTGCCCCCTGGTGGTCAGTGCACGTCATAGGGACTGGTCAACCAGTCGACTGTCTGCCCCCTGCTGGTCAGTGTACATCATAGTGAGTGGGGTTGAGAGGCCTTAGTATAACATTAGCATATTATACTTTGATTGGTTGATTGGCCTCCCAACGATTGTACACTTAGCATATTAGGCTTTTATTATATAGGATTATTATTTTTTTTGTTAAGCCTCACCTATTTTTTCCATTGATTTTTAGAAAGAGAGAGAGGAAGGAAGGGGGAAAACAGAGAGGGAGAATATTGATGTGAGAGAAGCACATCTATTGATTGCCTCATGCCTGCACCCTGTCTGGGGCCAAGGATCAAATCTGCAACCCAGGTATGTGCCCTTGACCAGGATTCAAACCTGAGACCCTTTAGTATTCTGGCCAACGCTCTAACCATTGGGCGATGTGGCCCAGGCTCTGGCTCCATTTTAAAGTGACTCCACTTATATTATTTTTTGTATTACTTAACATAACAGTACATTCCCTTTTTATGCCCCTCATTCTATTATATTCACCAGTTTATTCTATTCATCAGCTTTTCAATTCACTTGATTTTTAGATTCACTTGTTGATAGATATGTATTTGTTCCTAATTTTTATCTTTACCTTTTCTTCTTCCTCTTCTTAAAGAGTACCTTTCAGCATTTCATATAATACTGATTTGGTGTTGATGAACTCCTTTAGCTTTTTCTTATCTGTGAAACTTTTTTTTTTAATCTCGGCTCTTTTTTTATATTTTATTGATTTTTTACTGAGAGGAAGGGAGAGGGATAGGAAATCAGAAACATCGATGAGAGAGAGACATCGATCAGCCGCCTCCTGCACGCCCCATACTGGAGATGTGCCTGCAAGCAAGGTACATGCCCCCGATCAGAATCGAACCTGGGACCTTTCAGTCTGCAGGCCGACGCTCTATCCACTGAGCCAAACTGGTCTTGGCTATCAGTAAAACTCTTTATCTGCCCTTAAATTCTGAGTAATAGCTTTTCTGGGTAGAATAATCTTGGTTGTAGGTTCTTGCTATTCATCACTTTGAATATTTCTTGCCACTCCTATCTGGCCTGCATCTATCTGGCCTGAATAGTTTCTGTTGAGAAATCAGCTGACAATCTTATGGGTGTTCCCTTGTAGGTAATTAACTGTTTTTCTCTTGCTGCTTTTAATATTCTCTCTTTGTCTTTTGCTCTTGGTATTATGGTGTGGTCCTCTTTGGATTCATTTTGTTTAGGGTTCTGTGTACTTCCTGGACTTGTAAGTTTATTTCTTTCACCAGGTGGGGGAAGTTTTCAGTCATTATTTCTTCAAATAGGTTTTCAGTATCTTGCTCTCTCTCTTCTTCTGGCACCCCCATAATTCTGATGTTGGTACGCTTGAAGTTGTCCCAGGCTCATTACACTGTCTTCCATTTTTGGATTTCTTTTTCTTTTTGCTTTTCCATTTGAGTGTTTCCTGCTTCTTTGTATTTCAAATCTTTGATTTGATTCTTGCATTCCTCTAGTCTGCTGTTAGGTCTCTGTGTAATATTTTTTATTTCAGTCAGTGTATGTTTAATTTCTAGTTGGTCCTTTTTCATCTCCTCTTGGGTCTCACTAAATTTATCCATCTTTTCTAGGAAGTTCTTGAAAACCTTATAACCGTGGTTTTGAACTCTATATCCAGTCGTTTGCTTTCCTCCATTTCTTTCATTTGTGATCTGTTCCTTTGTCTCCGCATTTTTGCTACTTCCCTGAGTTGCTAGAGTAGTTTTGTGTGCTAGGTGTTCTATATGGCCCAGTGGTTCCGCCTCCCCAGTTACCTGAGGTAGACTCTCTTGGTGCACCCCTTTGTGGACTGTGTGTACAGCCTTGTTGTAGTTAAGTTTTGATTGTTGTTGGTATCACTGGGGGTAATTAACCTCCAAGCCAATTGGTTGTGAGGATCAGCTGTGTCTACACTGGGAGAACTTTTGTACTGGAGTCAGCCTTATGAGACAAAACTTACAAAATTGTAAAAGCCTCTCTGTTCAGCTTGGATGGGGTGGAGTCTCAGGGCTGAGCAGATAGCCTTGGCTTCCCGTCAGCCCTGCCCTATAAGGCCCTTGAGTCTCAGTGTTCCTTGGTAATTGCTGCAGCTCTCTCTGGGTGCACTCACACTCGCGTGCCTCCGGACCTCTGCTTTTTCAGCTCCCCTGAGTTTTCGTGCACTCCAGGGACCTGTATGAGCCTGGGCTCCCCGGGTCTCACCTGAAACTGGGTTTCGGTGCAGTCAGAAGTGGATTTCAGTGCATTTGGGAGGTTCTGTCTTCCTCCTGCTAGCGAAAGCCAGCAGCACAATCAGCAGTCAGCCCTCCATGTGCGCACTCACACTCATGTGCCCCCAGACTTCTGCCTTTTGTGACTCCCCTAAGTTTTCATGCATCCTCCCTTTTCACGACAGTCCAGACTCCCCCCTGTATGAGTCTCGCCCAGAACCAGGATTCAGTGCAGTCGAAAGTGGAGTTCAGTGCAGTTGGGAGTTTCCGTCTCCCTCTTGCTAGAGGAAGCCAGCCAGGCACTCCGCTACTCATCCTCTCTATGCGCGTGTCTCTGTACCTCAACTTTTTGTAGCTCCTCTGAGTCTCCGTGAGCCCCTCTCTTTCCTTCTAGTTGTAGAATTTCCACTCAGCCAGCTTTCCTGTAGTTCTGGGTGATGTCCATTCTGTCTTTTAGCTGTAGTTCTGAAATTGTTGTGTGAGGCAGCAGTTTAGGTGTTCACCTATGCCACCATCTTTTATGCTCATGAATTCTTGTGAACCACAGGCTGACCACCTGCAGGATCCAGTGTAGCTTCTCAGGCAGGAGAGGACATCATGGTACCATTTAAAAAAAAAATTTTATTGTTTTTTTGCAGAGAAGAAGGGAAAGGGATAGAGAGTTTGAAACATTGATGAGAGAGAAACATCAATCAGTTGCCTCCTACACACCTCCTACTGGGGATGTGCTTGCAACCAAGGTACATGCTCTTGATCAAAACCGAACCTGGGATCTTTCAGTTCAGAGTTGATGCTCTATCCAGTGAGCCAAACCAGTTAGGACATGGTACCATTTTTGATAGTACACCTGAGCCCAGATGATGTTCATCTTTATGGGAAACACACTGCAAGAACTGACACGATCTTTGATAGGTTTGTAATGCTTAGAGTTTACAAGTGTTAAAAAAACAAAGAAATGGAATCACTTTAAAACAGAGCTGCCATCCCAAAGGAACTAATTGCCTTGCATGTCTTATGCATTAAATCTTTAGAATATTAAAATTGGGCAAAATAGTCTTTGGATTGTATCCCAAACAATTGTTTGCAGAGATAACAAGAAACAAGTTATGACAACTACTGAATAGAAAATATAAAATATAGTTTAGAATTAAAAACACATTATTTTTGGTGCTCCCAAACTAACACAGTGATTTTAATTCTCATGAAATGACTGCCAAACATCACATCTGAAAGAGACAGCCCCATGGGAAGGCTGTGCACTGTACAGAAGGGCATCCTTGTTGCTTTCTTCCCTTAATTCTGGTCTCTATTTGTAGGGAAGCACTTTCAAGCTCTCATCTTAAGTACCCCACCCCCTCCAAATGTTAATGTGTAACATGTATTCATTCAGTGTATTGTTAACTTTGTTATGTAATGAGATTTATCTTTTTTTTTTTCCTCCTTTTTTTTTTAATACAGAATTTGGAGAAAAGTGGTATATCAAGGAAAAATGACATAGGTATGTAATGATTTTTTTTTTAAACTTAAGAGTATATACCCATCTGTATTTCTTGTAGATTATTTTTCAGTCAAATTCATTTTTTTTTCTGATTTTATTTATGGTGTAAATATTGTTGTATTTTCCATAAGGGCAAATTACCCTATTAGGTAAGTAAGACAGCATCTCTGTAATTAGAGGTCCATACTTGTGGATGCAAAGGACACACTGGCCTTTGTTCATGCCCTCTCTGCCTGGAGCCAGGTCCCCCACTGTGTACCCGCAGATATACTTGCAGTTCAGGTCCACTCAATGACATGTCTTCTGTCAGACTGCTGATCCCTGGTGTGGAAGGGATGGCTTGTTCCTTGGTAAACCCACCACACTTCTGTCCCAGACCATATACACCTTTATTTGCAACCTCTTTTAAACGCATATTTCTCCCTCAGAGATGTGATCATGAAATATATATATATATTTGTATTCTGTGGGAAAAATACTGCAGGGTGTCAATGGGAGGGTAAAGTCACACCTTTGTCAGTAGGGGTTGGTCTTTACTCAAAGTGTGTGAACTTTGTCACTGTCCATCATTCAGGGTGGGCAATGGAGACCTGGAAGGTAGCCTGGAACAGGAAGGAAAAGGTATACCTTCTTTGTAGGCCTTTTCTTCCTGGGCCCAGATTCTAAGGAGTCAAGAATACCTGCGTAGGGGTGGTGGTGGGGTGGCCTGTGTTGGATAGGTGAGTCTGAGGCCCTGCATACAGGGGAGCTTACGGCATAGATGGGAGTCTGTAGGCTCTGAGAGCAACCTTAGTTAAGGAGCCACATTGGTTTGTTGCCTTTTCTTCTTTGTGAAAACATTCTTTGTAGTTCAGCTATGCCTCCCCATGTGGAGGTTTCTCCTTTGTTGCCAACCTTGTGGGTTTGGGCATTTGTTTGTATATTTATTTTATGGGAGCTGATGGGTCTCCTCATAGTAAATGGTTATTAAATGAACTAATGACCATTGTTGGGAACATGGGTTTGAAAGGACCAAGGGAAAGTTACCTAGACTTGCAAGTGCAGATGGCCAATTGATGATAGTACTTGGTATCTCATCATATGAAAAGGGCCCAGGGGATTTGTCAGCCACAATCATTGGATCTGCATGATTGGGGGCTGCTAGGGTAGCTGCCCAGTAGAGTCAGAGAACTTATGTCATAGTCTCACAGTGTGCAGGTGACAGCCTCCAAGGACAGGCAGTCTCTTTTTCTCTGACTTACCACCTAATCCATAGATTCACTAGTTATGTTATTCTCATAAAGTGACACCTAATTGGAGAGTGACTCTTCATGTGTGAGTGCATGTGTGCATTTATCTCCCAGTTTTAAGTCATGAGTCAACTTTTTATCCAGTTTTACCACATTGATTTCTCATCAGAAAAACACCAGCCTTGTGAAATCCACGTTTCCAGATAATTTATGATCAGGAAGGATCAGTGTTTAGTGTTTGGCACATGATAGATGCTTATCACATTAAAAAATAGAGGGCCTCTGATTTCTTCTACCTTCAGAGAAGAATTGCTTCTACTAAAGGGACCCTTTCGAACCTTCTTTGGCTCTGTTGCGTCTTCTCAATACTTTGCAGGTCTCCATTGGCTTTAGAACCACATTGATTCTTTTCATATCCTTGACTAAGTTCTTTATCTTCTTGTCATACTCATCATTATTGTTAGGCACTTAGTGTACTACCCATTTGTCACACATTCCTAGAGGAAAAACAGCAACAATTTGTATTGAGTGGTGGCAGTGTTTGCTAAAAGCAAATTGCACTGAGTTTAAAAAAGGGCAGCCAAAGTGAGGGGAAGTAGTGGAGTTGTCTTGTTAGCTTCAGTGACTGGAGCCCGAGTCATATAGTCAAAATTGTAAACAAAGAAGACTCTATAAGGTGACCTATGTAATCTAGACACTGCTAGAATGTAACACAGTGAGGGAATGTTTAGGACATGTGTCAAAATATTTCATGAAAAAAACAACAACATCCTGAATAATTAACTGAAGAGAGAACCCTGACCAAGTACAGAAAGTGGAGACTACATAGAGACTGGTAGGAAGTGTGGAGGCATGAAAGAGCTGGCTGGACACCCATAGACAGCAGCTGAAGTTTTGGAGGGATATCGCAGATGTGGGGGATTCTAACTTAGAACTCTGGGGTCTAAACCCCAAGCTGAATCCCCCAGCCTAGAATACCAGAACCGAGAAAGGTACCCACATAAGAACTGGCTGTGAAAATCAGCAGGGTTGCTCTCTGTCAGACAGAGATGACTGAAAATGCAGGCACCCACTTAAAGGGTCAATGCACAAATAGAGAAATATCACTCAATTAGAGAATCAAAAAGAAAAAACAAACAATTAGAAAACAGAAGGAGAGCTTAAGGGAGTTATGGGACAAAATGAAATGTAACAATATTCTCATAATAGTAGTGCCAGATGGGGAAGAAAATGATCAAAAGGTAGAGAATGTGTTTGAAGAAATAATTTTGCCAAAAAATTCCCTAACTTATGGAGGAAAAAGTCATACAAGTTCAGAAGGCACAGAGAACTCCAAGCAAGAAGAACCCAAACAGCCCCATGCCCAGACACATCATAATTAAAATGCCAAAAATTAAAGACAAAGAGAGAATCTTAAAGGCAGCAAGATAAAAGCAACTTGTTACCTGCAAAAGAGCTCCCATAAGGCTGTCACCTGATTTCTCATCAGAAACTCTATAGGCCAGAAAGGAATGGCATGAAGTATTCAAAGTAATGAAAAGCAAAGATCTGAAACCAAGGTTACTATAGCCAGCAAGACTATCATTCAAAATAGATGGTTAAATAAAGAGCTTCCCAGATGAAAAAAGGCTAGAGGAGTTTATCAACACCACACCAGCACTTAAAGAAATGTAAAGGGACTGCTGTAATGAGAATACATAGGGAGAGAGAGAAACCTAGGCATATAAAATTAAAATGCCAAAAATAAGTACCTGTTAACAACTTCAAATGTTAAATGGATTAAATGCTCCAATGAAAAGACATAAGGTAGCTGAATGGATCCCAAAACATGACCCAATTATATGCTATTTACAAGAGACCACCTCAGAACAAAAGATTCACACAGGATGAGAGTGAGAGATGGAAATTTTATTTTTCATACAAATAAACGGTGGGGTAGCAATACTCATATCTGACAAAACAGACTTCAAAATGAAGGCCATCACAAGATACAGCAAAGCTCACTACATAATATTAAAGGTATTGATCCAACAAGAGAATATAATCCTGGTAAACATACAGGCACTCAATATAGGGGCACCTAAATATATATTAAAACAAACAAACAAACAACCTCTAGAGGACTTTAATAGAGAGATTGACAGCACTTCAATTAAAGTAGGGGAGTTGGACACTCTGCTGACTTCAATGGATAGATCTTCCAGACAAAAAATTCAAGAGAACAGTAACTCTAAATGACACACTGAATCAGATGGATTTTAATTGACATTTATGGAAAATTTCATTCTAAAGGTGCAGAATATATTCTTCTCAAGTGCACATGGGTCATTCTAAAAGATAGACCACATGTGAGGACACAAAATAAATCTACAAATTCGGAAAAATGAAATCATATGAAGCATCTTCTCAGATCATAATGGAATGAAATTAGAAATCAACTATAGTAAAAACATTCAAAAACATACAAACAGATGAAGGCTAAATAGTATGTTACTAAACAATGAATGCTTACCAATGAGATCAAGAAATAAATAAAAAAACTTCCTGGAAATAAATGACAATGAACTCACAACTCAAAATCTATGGGACATAGCAAAAAGCAGTTTTGAGAGGCAAGTTCATAAGCATACCTCAAAAAATAAGAAAAATTAATAATAAACTACTTAACCTTATAACTTAAAGAATTAGAAAGAGAGCAATAAGAAAAGCCCAAAGTAAAAGGAAGAAAATAATAAAGATTAGAGCAGAAATAACTGACATAGAGACAAAAAGGTGGTTCTTTAAAAAGATAAACAGGATTGATGAACCTTTAGCCAAACTCATCAAGAAACAGAGAGGACCCAAATAATTAAAATTAGAAACAAAAGGGGTGAGGTGACAGCTGACATCACAGAAATATAAAGAATTGTAAGAAAATATTATGAGCAACTATGTGCCAACAAGCTGGACAATATGGATGAAACAGACAAAGTTTTAGAGAGATACAGTCTTCCAAAACTCAGGTAGAATCAGAAAGCCTGAATAGGCTAATAGCAATTGAGGAAATTAAAGCAATAATAAAAATAAAAAACACACACACACACACAAAACTCCAACAAACAAAAGCCCTTTTCCAGATAGCTTCACAGGGGAGTTTTACCAAGAAAGAAAAAACACATGTTCTTCTCAAACTATTCCAAAAAAATCCAAGAGGAAGCAACACTTCTCAGTTCATTTTATGAGGCCAGCCTTATCCTAATTGTAGATAATGACACTGCAAAACAAGAGAATTACAGGCCAATATCCCTAATGAACATAGATGCTAAAATCCTCAACAAAATTTTAGCAAATTAGATCCAGCAATATATTAAAATGATTATATACCTGGACCAAGTGGGATTTATTCCAGGGATGCAAGGCCGGTGCAATATTCACAAATCAATAAATGTGATACATCACATAAATTGAAAAGACAAAAATCACATAATCAGAAAAATCATCAGACAAAACCCAACACCTATTTTTTTTATAAAAATGCTCAGCAAAGTGGAAATAGAGGGATCATACTGCAACATAATAAAGGCTGTATATGACAGCCAACATCATACTCAATAGGCAAAAACTAAAACTATTTCCTCTAAGTACAGGAATAAGATAGGGACATTCAGTTTCACCACTCTTATTCAACATAATATGGGAAGTCTTAGCCATAGCAATCAGACAAGAAGAAGAAATAAAATACATGTAAATCAAAAAAAAAGAAGAACAACTGTTTGCAAAAACATATTATATATAGAAAAACCTAAAGATTCCACCAAAAAACTACTAGATCTAAAAATTGAATTCAGCAATGTAACAGGATACAAAATTAACACCTAGAAATCTATGGCATTTTTATACACCAATAGTGAGTTCTCAGAAAGAGAATTCCATTTACCATAGCAACAAAAAGCAATCCCACTTAACATAGGAATAATAACAAAAAAATTGAAATACTTAGGAATAAACTTACCCAAGGACGTAAATGACTTGTACTCAGAAAACTATAGGATGTTGAAAAAAG
Source organism: Lasiurus cinereus (assembly GCA_011751065.1). Taxonomy (NCBI): domain Eukaryota; kingdom Metazoa; phylum Chordata; class Mammalia; order Chiroptera; family Vespertilionidae; genus Lasiurus; species Lasiurus cinereus. Next base: position 10,980,761 of record JAAGEH010000011.1, read on the forward strand.
AGATAAAGGAAGATATAAACAAGTGGAAGAAAGATGGGCAGAATCAACATCATTAAAGTGTCCATACTATCTAAAGCAATCTATAGATTCAATGCAAACCCTATTAAATCATCAATGGCCTATTTAACAAATACTATCTAGAACAAATACTCCAAAGATTTATATAGAACCAAGAAAGGCCCTGAATAGCTGCAACAATCCTGAGAAAGAAAAAATAAGTTGGAGGGATTACATTACCAGATATCCAGGTAAAAGCCACTATAGTAAAAATAGCCTGGTACTGGCACAAGAACAGATATATAGATTAATGGAACAGAACAGAGACCCCAGAAATTGACCCAATCCATTATGCTCAATTAATATTTGACAAAGGCGGCAAGAGCATACAATGCATTCAATAATGGTGTTGGGAAAATTGGACAGATACATGCAAAAAAAGAAAAAAAAAAAGAAAAGAAACTAGACCACCAACTTACATACACAAGCATAAACTCCAAATGGATAAAAGGCCTAAGTATAAAATGTGAAACCATTAAAATCATAGAAAAAACCATAGGCAGCAAAATCTCCAACATTTCTTATATTAATATGTTTGATACATCTCTGAGGGCAAAGAAAACTAAGGAGAAAATAAACAAATGGAACTACATCAAAATAAAAAGCTTTGAACAGCAAAAGAAACAATCAAGAAAATGAAAAGGGAGTTTACTGTATGGGAAAATATATTTGGCAATGATACATCTGATAAAGGATTAATATCCAAAATATATAAGTAACCCATACACCTTAACGAAAGGAAGACAATTCAATTAAAATATGGCATGCAGATGGTCAACAGATATGAAAAAATGCTTAGTCAATTATCATCAGAGATGAATTTAAAATGACAATGAGATATTACCTCATACCTGTCAGAGTGGCTACCATCAACAAATCAACAAATGACAAGTGCTGGCATGGATGTAGAGAAAAGGGAACCCTTGTACACTGTTGGTGGGAATGCAGACTGGTGCAGCTACTATGGAAGAAAGAATGAAGTTTCTTCAAAAAATTAAATATGGAATTTCCATTTGACCCAGTGATCCCACTTATAGGAATATATCATAAGAAACCCAAAACACCAATTAGGTAGAATGAATGCACCCCTATGTTCATAGAAGCACAATATACAATAGCTAAGATCTGGAAACAGCCTAAGTGTCCATCAGTAGATGAGTGGATTAAAAAGCTATGGTACGGAAAAAAAAATAAAAAATGGCGGTGGAACAGACTGATGTGTCCGGAGCCTTGTCTCTGAGCAGACAGAACAGCTGAGAGTCGCACTGGGAGTGTTTGTTAGCAAGTTAAGGGACAGTTATCCTCCAGGAGAAGGTGGGGGACTGCTGGATGGGGCTCCCCTGACTAGGAGGCCCCACTGCCACGGGGTTTTTGTCTTCCGGAGCCACCAGCATGAACATGAAGACCGCGCCATCTTGCAGGGGAGAGTGAATGTCTACGGCGGCCTAAAATCTATAGCTGCACACCCACTGAACAGCCTGGGGACCCAGAACACCGCTCTTCAATCGGCGCAAACACTCGGATTCAGAGGAGCTCTACCCGCCCCCAGGCCACACAGAAAGGTCAGATTTCACCTGGGATAAGGTGAGATCTCCAGTCCCGCAGAACAGAGAGATGCGCACACTGTGAACTGGACTGGGGGAAAGCTGAACCTAGAGAAATACATGGCTGTTGGGACTGGCGTGATACATGGATGTGGAAGGGGGTCTTCAGTGTAATAAACAAAATAAATTGATGTACAAAATAGATCCAGAGTCATAGAAGCATGGAATAGACTGTTGAATCTCAAAGGGAAGGTGGCAGTGGTTGTATGGTTGGGAAGAGATCAACCAAAGAACTTGTATGCATATAGGCATAATCCATGGACACAGACAATAGGCTGGTGAAGACTTGGGGTGGGTGACAGGGGAGGGCTATAGGGGTTTTATGGGAGAAAAAATGGAATATATATAATATTTTCTACAGTAAAGATAAAAAGAAAATATTTAGTGATGTTGATTTGTAGAACAGCAAGGATTTAAGCACATAGGTTGTTTTCAGCACTAATCTGTGCTAACCTGGTTCTTTTCTGGAAGGGGCTATTGCTGAATGGCATGGAGATGATTTTCTGTCATTATTATCAGGATTTTAGGAACTGGGAGCACCCTTTCTTTTTTGCCTTAATACCTGTAACTCCCACATAAGTATCCTATTCTTTAGCCATACCTAACTGTGAGGGTCTTAAATTACCCTAAGAAGAAATCAGGACACTGTCCTAAGGACATGCAGAGAAGAGAGGGGAGGACTGTGAAGGTTTGGGTCTCACTGTCTGGTGCCCCAGGCAGTTCCTGAGCCTGTTTCAAGTTTCAGAGTTATTGATCTGGAGTCCTCTGAGTAAAGCCTTTAAATCCTTCATGATCTGATCTGGCTGAGGCAGCCTCCCTCTCTGACTTTATCACTGATTCTTCCTGCATCCTGTCCTCAGAAGTGCCTGTCACACTTCCTCATGACCCACTCAGGGATGCTACAGATATAAGGCCACTGTGGTTCAGTAATAACCACACTTCTCTCGCTGTTGCTGATCTGGAACTTCTTGAGCCTAAGCCCGCAGAAAATGGCTGCTTTTTATTGGAAGCTGGAAACACCTCCTCCAGAAGTTCTCCTTGCAGTGGCTCCCCCACTTCTTTGTTTTCACAGTGCCCCATGCAGGCTCTGGCTTTGCCCTTATGCCTTTGTGGTATGATGGCTTACTTTCTTTTTTTTAATTTATTTTTATTTTTAAAATTTAAGTATAGATAGCATACAACATTATATTATTACATTACTTTAAGGTGTTCAAAATAGTGATTTGGTATTTATATACCTTACAATGTGGACCCCACACTAATTCGGGCAATCATCTGTCCAGTGCAGACTATTACAATATTACTATGTTCCCTTCACCTGTTTTTACCCACTCTCCCAAACGCTCCCCTCTGGCAACTATACCTTTGGTCTCTGTTTCTACAAGTGTGTTTTTGTTTTGTTTTGTTCTTTTGATTTCATATATTAGTGAAATCATATGGTATTTGTCTTTCTCTGACTGACTTATTTTACTTAGCATAATGCCCTCTAGGTTCATCCATGTTGTTGCAAATGGTAATATTTCATTCTTATTTATGACCAAGTAATATTCCATTTTCTTCATTCCAGTTTCTTCATCTACTCATCTATTGATGGACACCTAAGTTGCTTCTATATCTTGGATATCCTATATAATAAAAGGCTAATATGCTAAGTGTCCAGTCGTCTGGTCAGCCGTTCAACCAATCAAAGTGTAGTATGTTAATGATATTCTAAGGCCGCTCAACTGCTCGCTATGATGTGTACTGACCACCAGGTGGTAGATATTCGACCAGTAGGTTAGCTTGCTGCTGGGGTCTGGCCAATTGGGACTGAGCAAGATGGACTGGACATGCTTTGGAGCCCTCCTGCATCCCTCCCTAGCCCCTGTCATGCACCAGTGGGATCCATCAGCCTGGCTTGCTCCCTCTCACAATCCAGGGCCCCTTGGATGATGTCAGAGAGCTGGTTTTGGCCTGATAGCAGCATGACCGGTTGCTATAATGTGCACTGACCACCAGTGGACAGACGCTCAATGCAGGAGCTGCACCCTGAAGGTCAGTATGCTCCCACAGGGAAAGTACTGCTCATCCAGAAGCTGGGCTCATGGCTGGCCAAAGCAGTGGCGGTGGCGAGAACGGGCCTAAGCTGTCAGTTGGACATCCCCCGAGGGCTTTCAGACTGTGCGAGGGCACATGCTGTACTGAGTGACCCCCGCCACTCACCCTAAGGGCATGAATTTCATGCCTCTAGTTGTAAATAATGCTACAATAAACATAGGGGTGTATAAATTTTTTCAAATTAGTGTTTTGGGTTTCTTTGGATAAATACCCAGACATGGAATTCCTGGGCCCTATGGTAGCCCTTATTTTTAGTTTTTTTGAGGAACCTTCATACTGATTTCCATAGTGGCTGCTCCAGTCTGCAGTTGACCAACAGTACACTGGACCATGCTGACATGGATCTTTGCACTTTGTAGAGATTCAGTGATGTTTGCACATAAATGTAAGGTTGAAGGACATGGAACAGGAAGAGGATGCTTTTTAGCAGAAAAAAACATACAGCCCAGCTAGCATGGCTCAGTGGTTGAGCTTCAACCTATGAACCAGGAGGTTATGGT